>ML785919.1:112653-164665 GCA_009831015.1 Picea engelmannii | reverse complement strand
AGAGCCTCCCCTATGTACAACATAGCTACAACTGGGCTCTCCATAGCTCAACTAGCCACAGCCCCTTTCAAGTGGGCTTGGGATTCCAGCCACTATGTCCCATTGACATAGCCATGCCATTTGTGGCTACTCAGGAAGATTCAGATCATGTCCAGTCTGAGGTGGATAAGGCAAACAACTTCATTTAGCACATTCAACACATCTTCCAATAGGTTCATGACATCTTGGATAGAGCCAATGCTAAGTACAAGCAACGACATGATCAACATCGGGTGCCACACAACTTCCAAGTGGGCAACAAAGTGCGGTTGCATTTGAAAAAGGAGCACCTCACTGGACCCCACCGCAAGCTTCATCTACTTCGATATGGGTCGTACACCCTCACCAAGGCTGTAGGGGAAAATGCCTTTGAGCTCAACATTCCACCATTCTTTGGTCTGCACCCAGTGTTCAATGTGGACCGCCTTCGGCCCTACTTTCCACCTCTACTAGACACATCCGACATGGCAGAACAACTCACACCAACAGAGTTAAATCTAGACTACATGGAAAAATCCAGAACTGATCATATCATGGATACATAGATCAAGCACACCCAAAAACAAAGGATACTTCTATATCGAGTTGTCAAAGCAGGCCAACTCCTTCACCAAGGCAAATGGCTCACCGGGGACCAATTTCAGCAGAAGTTTCCTCATGTCATGGAGGAACTCAACACAATGGGGACCATTGCTTCCTAAGGAGGGAGGATTGATCCAAGTGGATATCGGTGGCCAACCACCTTTTCCGACTGGCTCAAAATAGTCTTCTGGCAATTTACTACTTTTAGTAGGTTTTAACTTCTAGGGCCATTTTGAGGGCCTAAATGAAGGTTTTTTGAGATAGATGTTCTCAATGATAGCTGAAGGAATAATGGATCCCCCAAAATGAATCTCCTCGATGATACCTTTCCAATGAGCTATCACACGCCTAAAACGGAGATCGTAAGCAAAAGTTACGACCCGAGGAAGTTGATGTCCTAACTTACCCAAACGGGGCCCACATGACTTTTGGCGCTTCATCTCCTAGGGTTAGGTTTTTGGATGTCTATGACTTTTGGAATTCTCGTCTATTGTGAAAAGGCCTCTAGAGCCTCACTGTAATAATCTTCTCATGGATGCGAGTAGCAGCCACATCTCTTCTCAGAGATAAGCTACCAGCGCCCTAGCTAGTTTATTTCCATTCTGTCTGTAAGCATATTTCAGTCATTTGTTATTAATGAAATGAAGTCTTATTTCCGCTGCATCTCTGCGTTTATGTGTATTTCTATATTTCATTGTGTTCCTACATAAATCCGGATCAATCCTACAATACTTTGTCAGCTTCATCTTTTAACAGACAATTCAACAAATACCTTCAGGATCCTTCCAATATAGATTGCCTTCTAGAATGCAAAATTTTAATGCTTTCAATTTGAAAAACCTAGCTTTAGTTTTGGTCAAATCAGGGGGAGCTTGTAAGTTATGCAAAACAAATATCAGGTCTGCGTACCATGGAGATTTCAGAAATACCTCTTTCATGCTTGGAGTCGCTTGCTCTCCCTGTTCATATACTGCAGCTAAGAAATTAATATCAAGAGCATGGAAATTGGATTCAACCATTAAACTTTCTAGACCTTGACCTTTAATCAGTTTAGTAGGATGAATATCAATGTCATACTCAATAATGATAGCAATCAATTTTCCTCTTTTGCCATCTGGATTGTCCTGAGTTAAAATGTCTTTTATTATCATGTTCGAAACATATGCGATGGTATGGGAATGGAGAATATGTACTCTAAAATCCTTTATGGCTTTCACCAAGGAAAAAGCTTGTTTCTCAATTATGTTATAATTCAAAGCAGCATATCTTAACGCTTTACTGAAAAAGGCTATGGGATGTTCATACCCTTCGCTATTTTTTTTTAGTAATACTGTTGCAATGGTATGTTCAAAAGCGAAAGAAAAAAGGTAAAAAACCTTGGTGAAATCAGAATTAATCAAGACTAGAGCCTGTGTGAGTGCATGTTTAACCTGTTCAAAAGACTGCTTAGATTCAATGTCCCATTTTATATTTGTGTCCCTTTTTAACATGTTTGTGATGTTCCTAAGAAGCTCGGCTAGGTTAGGTATCACTCTTCTCAGAAAGTTTATTTTCCCAATGAAGGATTGTAATTCTTTGATATTCCTTAGGTGTTCCAATTTTTGAATGGCTTCTATTCTGTTGGGATCTATCTTAATTCCGTCCTTAGAGATTATGTGCCCCAACAGTTTATCCTCCTCTAATATGAAGAGGCTCTTCTTAGGATTCAGATAAATCCCAAATTTCTTGCATTTCTCAAATACTCATCTGAGATGTCTTAAGTGCTCGTCATTGGATTGGGTATACACAGTTATGTCATCCAAATAAACAACAATAAATTTGCCAAGTTCTTCCACAAAAGAGATATCCATCGCTCTTTGGAAAGTGGCCCCAATGTTCATCAACCCAAAAGGCATTTTCACATACATGAAAGTACCCCAAGGTGTTGTGAAGGT
The DNA here is from genome assembly GCA_009831015.1 of Picea engelmannii. Taxonomy (NCBI): domain Eukaryota; kingdom Viridiplantae; phylum Streptophyta; class Pinopsida; order Pinales; family Pinaceae; genus Picea; species Picea engelmannii. The sequence continues at coordinate 162,110 of ML785919.1, read as the reverse complement.
TGTTTTCTCTTGGTCATCTGGGTGAATGAGAACCTAGTTATAGCCTGAAAAACCATCCAGTAAGGATATTCGACTGGATCCCACTACCCTTTGTAATATGTGGTCCATTTTTGGCAATGGGTAGTTGTCCTTTAGAGAAACTTTGTTCAAGTTTCAAAAATCAATGCAAAGCCTGATTTCCCCGGATTTCTTTCGGGTTGGGACCAGATTTGAAACCAATTTTGAAAATCGCAAGGGAACTATGATTTTATCATCATACATCTTTTTAATTTCTTTTTCTATCAGGGGAAGCAACTTGGGATTGATTCTCCTAAGTTTATGTTTGAAAGGTTTTTTATCTTATTTTATCGGGATCCTATGTTGTATAATGCTCGTGTCATAAGATTTTAAATCTTCATATCCCCAAGCAAACACGTCTGCATATTCCTTGAAAAGTTCAATGTATTTGAGTTTTTTCTCAGGAGGTAAGGATTTAGAAAGTTTTACTATCCTGGGTTCCTCTTCTGTCCCTATGTTAATGTCTTCAACCTTTTTACCACTGTCTTCAATTTTTGGTTTTTTAGCTACATCATTAAAATAAAAAAGGTCTTCTAAAAGAACTAAACCCCTAGGTAAACCATTACTTTTTAAATGCAAAACATCAACTTCTATCTCATCTTCACCTGACTCTCCTGAATGTATCTTATTTACACTATCATTTCCAAAATTGAATTTATTTACATTTTCATCCTCATTTTCTAAGTCTATGTTAGTACACTCGAAATCACTTTTACATTGTAGAAAATCTTCAATCTATTCATCGTTCCCAAATACCTGCTAGTATCTGATGTTGTCTGAGACAGTTAGTTTTCACTTCACCTCCACTGTGTATGGGCGAGTGGAATGAAAAGGTATCTTGCACGTAGCTGTGGACGTAGCTAACCCATCTACTAAAATATTCTATCCCCTAGGCATCACCTGGAAATCAACTTCAGTGAAACATTTAAGGGCATCCATAGCAACATTCCTATAAGCTCTAAGATGGGGATGTTTTTCTGCATACTCACCTTTGATTTGTTTGATAATTAATTTGGAATCACCTCTTACCATGATTTGTTTGGCACCAATCTTCTTTAGTAGTTTCAGACGGAGCATCAAAGCTTCGTACTCGACTATGTTGTTAGTGCATTTAAAATTTAGTTTGTAAGAATGGTTTTCCGAATACCTGGATTTGTGATTGTGCAACCAAACTCCTGCTCCAACTCCTTCTTTGCTTACAGCTCCATCGAAGTCCATGCTCCAGAAATTTGCTAGCAATTCTTCACTTATCACGTTTTTCTTTCTTTCTGCCTCAGCGATTTCTTGGCCTTCTTTCAGATCAAATGTATCTTCTTCTAGTTCAACAATTCTTTCTCCTGTATCACCATCATTATATAGGATGAAGGAATCTAGGTCAGAATGTGCAGAGTACAGAGGATAGTTATGTGGCTTTTCTTGGCTGTTGACCATATATTTCATCGACGTCTCTCTGTACAGTCTTCTCTGTTGTACGAATACTGGGATGGTGGCATACGACATGTCCAATTGCAGAGTACCTTTCAACTTGCCCCCCCCAGGACCTGGACAACAACATACCATATTTCGGGGGAATGTCTACGACCACAACATCCATAACCATGCTTTTTTCTGGAATTTGAACTAGAGTGATTCATAAGTCCTTGATCAATCCAATACATCCGACTTTGTTGGAGTCAAAAGAATGTAAGTCCTTATAAGGTTTGGTGACCTCAAGTCCCAGTTTTTTCATCACTTCTTTAGGCATCAAGTTATGGGAAGCACCTAAATCTAGCATATCATTATGCAGAATCAGGTCGTGTATATTAAGGCTGATCTAAAAAGGAGCGACAACACCATTGTCAGTTTGACCATCAACTTCAGGCCCAAATAGGAGTTCAGGTTGATCGTCGGTAAGATTTACAATGTCTGAATGATTTGTCGATCCAACAATTAAGGCCTTTGTGCCTATATCAGGTTCAATGCTTAGCGCTTTGATCAGATGTGATCGGTAAGCGTCCTTACTCATCAACTCGAAAAGGGGAATGGGAATTTTCACTTTGGCTAATTCCCCTTCAAGGCTGAAAGGAGTAGGTACTCTGCTTTGGCTCAACAATTCTGATTTGTCCACCATAGTCTTCTGGGTAGAAGTATTTATTTGGTGGGTTGGTTGATGAAACCTCAGTCTGCGTTGATCTTTGTAAAATGGTAAGGTTTCTTTTTGCTGGAGCTTTAACATTGCCTTTGTCATGGATCTTTTTGGTAGAAGGCTCAGTGGCTTTCTTGGTTTCGACCACTTTCTTCCTTTAAGTTACCTTTTTTGGGGAATTTTCATCCTTCTTCTTACTTCGCAAATCGTATTTCCTGTGTACCTCCATAATGGCATTTTCAAAGGCCTATTATTCAGTCTCTTCAGCTTCTTCGCTAACCTACGTTTGAGAAAGAAGGAAAATTTCTTGCTCTTCCTGAGTGAGGAAAATAGCTTCGTTATCTTGAATGCCCATGAGGTTTATGTGAGTGTCATCCAATTCTTCAATTACCTCTTCTCCTTCATCGGAATAATTTTCCTGTAGGGGTGGTCTGATCTATTGATCAGGACCCCTCTATTCTCTTTGATCCCTGGGATCTCTCTGCCTGATTTGAGGAGGATTTCTTCTCAAGTTAGGATTCTAAATTTGTGGAGCGGGTTGATTTTCTCTAGGAGGATTTCTTTCGCATACAGTAAGTCTCTCCATCATCCTTTCCATTTCTCTAGCTAAGGAATCCAATTTAGCATCAGAAGAAGAAGTGGAAGGTTCTTCTTTAATCGTGACTCTCCTTTCGGTCCTCTATCGTACTTTTTTAGCCAACGGGTTGGCCTCCACACTTATTGCACTTTTATGCATGTCTTCCAGGGTGGTGGAGTTACTTTCCCTTAATTGATATGACATATCAGCATCGAAACCGTTAGGGAATTTCATCAACAGTAAACCTTGTGGGGGTTTAATATTAGTTGGAATTGCATTGTACAGATTATTGAAGTGGGTGCAGTAGTCTTGAACTGTCTCACCTTGATTCCTTCTGATGTTTTTGTATTCTGACAAATTTTGGAGAGGAATTTTATTTACCTCCCATCTGTCCAGAAAACTTCTTTGAAAAGTTGTAAGGTCGAGCACTGAGGCAGCACGTAAGCCTTTGTACAATTTATTAACGTCACTGGTCAAACTCTGTGAAAACAATCTCATTTGAACATCAGCTTCATCTACTTCCTGCAGATCAAAATAGTCATTCATTTTATCAACGTGTTGTTGTGCATTCAAGGTCCCTGTTCCATTGAATTGTGGAAGTCTCATTTGATAATCCTGGGGCATAGCATGTAGAGATGCGTCCAACACCAAGGGATCATATCTAGCTGCCATGATAGGTGGAGGAGGCAGGACAACAACGTGGATGATAGGTGGGGCAGTGACAGAAGATGAGGAGGAGGGGCTTGCTGGCACGGAGTGAGCTGTTTGAGGTTTTGTAATGGGAGATAGTATTTCAGGGGTCCAGGGTTGCAGTCTTTTTGGGTCTAAAATGATTTCAGTTACAAAGCTATCAAATTTCGTTCTAAACAGGCTTTGTTCAAAAATGGTGTCAAAGTTGAGATCTTGAAGGATAACAAGTTCCTCTGGGAGAGAAAAGGACTTGTGAAGGAGACTATGACTCCTTGAACCTTTTGTAATGGTCTTCTTTATAAGTAGCTGTTCTGGATTATCAGTCGTTATTGCAGGTTCTGGGTCTGCGTGAGATCGAGTATAAACTCTTTTAGGAGCCAGATTTTTCTAATTTTTATATATATTTTAGTTTTATGAGTCCGAAATTAATATGCACAAGATTTTAACAACCTCTAAACATTATTTCTTTCTCAGATTTACAATTGGTTCAGAAACAAAGTCTTCTTCTAGGTTAAAAGAAAATGTGGGGTTGAAAGTTTGTTTAGCTTCCCCAATATGGTCGCCACTATGTTAACGCTCTGGAAATTCCCAGAGGTTTTCGGAGAAGAAGAAATTTACTAGAGGTCAATTTATTCAACCACTTCGAAACTGGAATCTAGCCCTACCAGTTTCAGAGAGGGATCTCTCTGTATGTTTTAGCTATGTTTTAACTTTAAGATATTAGGCTAGTTATATAAAACAAGATTGACTGGTTTGTTGTTTTTGTTAAGTTGTCTGAAGGGGATTTACACATCCATTGGGCTATGGGGTCTGTTTTATAAAGATAGAAATCTAAACATAAAGAAATATTCTTTTCACAGGGCAAGATAATGCATCTTTCTTATCTTGCCCTGTGAAAAGATAGAAATCTAGACCTCAAGGATGGTCTCTGTCCTATCTTCAATATTCAACTCCTCTAGCTCCTCTCTGGTTTTGGAATTCATAAATTTGATGATCTCAGTAGCTTATGTGGGCATCTCTCCCAGTTCTGCTCTTATCTTCTCTATAGCCTGCTAACTTCTTTGCACCAGCTCGTTTTGCTCGAACATGATTTGTATCATCGTCCATATTTCATTCATGGACTTGGTGATATATATCCAGACACTTTCTTTGACCTCAGCAAGTGTTTTGCCAGCCACTATTTGCTTTTGAAGTTGTTGTAATTCATGTTTAAGCTTGTTTGAAGTTTGTTTCTCCTTGGAGTAGCTGGTTTGAAAGGAATATTTGAGTTCCTGAAGGTTCTCAATCTCCTTTTTAAGTTTGCTAATCTCTGTCTCTTGCAAATTCATCTCTTCCATGGATTTAGCCAGTTCAATTGTTTTCTCCAGATCTGTCAGTGGAGTTGCCAAGGGAATTTTTTCTACAGACGTTGTGCTTACTCCTGTGAGTGGAACTGAGCTCAGTGGAATGACTTTCATGGGCTTTGAATGCTCCTTCTCTTTCACTAGTTTCTCCAATTCCACTTTCATTTCCTTCAACTGTGCATTCTACTCCATGATCAGCTTGAGCATCTCATCGTTTTCCCCTTCTGTCTCTACTATTTCCTTTGCTTGTGAATCTTCTGTTGGTGGCAGTTTCAACTGTTTCCTCAGAGATGCTATATTGGCATTTTTCTTTTTGAGCATCTCCTTGACTGCTTTCACATTTGAGGGATCATATCCAATCTTGGGGACCAGTTCTCCCAATGTCTTAATCTTGTTATCCTTGGAAAAGGATGATATTTTTTCTAACTTTAGTTGCATATGGACATTGCTCGGAGATACCTGTAACTTGGAGGCAACAGTAGAAGCATGTGCCAATGTGGAGAAAACAATTTCTCTAGTTTGCCTTTGCAGGTCCATTTGGTCAGCTAGATGCACATCTTTAGTCTTAAATTCGAATGTTTCCCTTTTGTAATCAGTGATTACATTCGGGTCTAGCACCTGTGCTTATAGAAACGCCATGTGCATTCTACCCTTCTCAGTGTCGAATGCAGACAACAGTCTGTGCTATGTAGTTGATGTTTTCTTCCAGAACTGAGCATATGTGCTACTGGTCAGCATCTGATTTTTCTTTTTGATCAGATCATACTTCTAAAAAATACTCAATTTCAGTCCTATTTTGCTCAGCTGGTTGGATGGTGGAGTATCTGTAGGCTTCTTGGGCAACACTGTAGTCATGATTTATTTTCTTCTTGTACTAAGGAGCGACTCATCAACCTCCATAGTTGTAGTGGATTGAATTCCCTTTTCACCAGCCATGTTAGGTGCCTGACTGGATTTTGGCCTCTTGGTGTGTAATTGGAACTCTTCAGATGATACTTCAGTGATGGAAGGTGAAGTGTCCTTATTCGGCCTTTTCTCCTTGGGAGCCTATGGTGTAGTCAGTTGTTCTGTCTCAACCAGAGTGTTTGTCTCCCATTCTGTGTGGTTGGCGAACTTCTCTATCTCAGGCCTGGATGTGTGGACATATGGGATATTCTTATTTTTAATCCTCATCTCTTAAATTATCTTGTAGGGGTCATAATGCCATATGAAGCTAACAAAAAACTTCATATCCTTTAACAGTCTATTTGCTTCCTCCCCAGTGCCTCGGCTATTGCAGATGAATGATCCTATTTTCCCTTTGATCCTAAGTTGTTGCTTCTTTTTTAGAGACACAAAATATATGTCGTCTAAGTTGATCATTTGCCTTATGTACTCCAGGGAAAATATCCTCACGGGCAGATACTTGGTAACTTGCATGGAGCCAATTCGCACCCATACACTCTAATCTCTGTGTGATCCTAGTACAGGTTCCAGTCTCTCATTTTTGCAAGGTTTGAAAGGTGTAAGATCCTATGAATTTTAGCATTTATTCTCGGCTCAGGTTTGCCATTGAGCATGCTCACCATGGGATGGTAGAACTGCTTGATAAATTGTTTGAAGCTGAATTTTGTAGAGTTGTGTCTGAGCAACAAAGTCCACACTATCACCGCCCATGGCCTCCCATCCTATTCCATCTTCTGTATCGAAAAGGAGAATTTGTTCGCTCGAAAGAATATGAACATGTAAGCTAGTATTGAGGAATACCAGAACATGCCTTCTATGGAGAAATTTGAGAATTGCTCATGAATGTTGTTTTCCAGGAAGGCGTTGTATTCCAACTGAGTGGTGGGTTTCTCATCTGTGGAGAAAATGGACAGAAAACCCAGTATGGGTTCATCCACCCATTGATCCGAAAAATACCCAAGCAGGGCACAGAGCTATGAGATGACCTGGTTTCCCTTCACTGAGAACAGGGGTGAAGGATACAGGGGATTTGTAGTGGGGAGTTGAGAAGCCTGTGGGAGAAAAAGCTCGAAAATATGAGCTCTCTGGGGGAATGATAATTTATGGTATAGTTCTGTGATGATTTCAAGGTTGAAAAGTGAGGCAGATTCAGCTCTAGGTATATGCATCATCTGATCAATGGATTCTAGTGTAATGAAGAACAAAGCTTCTCTAGATGAAGAAACTATAGCTCTCTAGTCAGGGAGGTAGTGATCTTGGCATTTGAGGGCGAATTGAGGGAAATGGTGAACCTGGGGGAAGAGATACAGGGGAAGGTTTGACTCCGAGAGCCCAATTTCATCACTTTGGTCCAACAAAACATCCTTTAGCCATGACTTTAAATCTGCAAAGTCGAATTTGCATATGGTGTCTGTGATTAAATGGTCTTTGTCGTCCAGATGGATCCTGTCGAGGTCGACAGGAGGCGGGAGGAGAGGATTTTCCTTGGTCTCTATTTTCTTTGATTTTGGTGCCATCACTGTAACAATACCCTCAAGTAAAACAAAACGGTTAGCAGGGATGACTGTGACTTTGGGCAAATGACTGTAACAGAGAGGAAAATGGGGAAAAATTCTCTAGTGCGACGATAGGGTAAAAGATGATGGAATGAAGGGTGAAGGTAGTATTGAACAAACAGATACCCATTGGGCGGGGGAGACAGGTCAACAAGTTAACAGATAAGTTAGCCAATTATAAATGGCCAATGGGTCATTTAGAGCGTGATATGGCAGGTGACAATGACTGAAGAATACGGCTGGGTGACGTGGCAGGTATTGATTGGGACTTGACCATGGTGAAGGGACTTGTAACAAGGTGAGAGGATTGACAGGGTAATGAGATATGATCTTTAGGGGAGAACATGGAAAATGACGTCTTGGGGTGATAGGGTATGTCAAACCGTGGGAGGTGGTGGGATTCAGAACCAATGGATTCCTGCCATGTAGAGATAAGGGGCCCGCTAGAAAACAATCCATTCCAGACCCCCCCTCCTCCATTAAAAACAGAATGGTCGGGGGGGTCCGAAAAACAATATGAGTCGTCCATCAACGCGCCCGCTCTTGGGCCGTAGATCTATGCACGATATTTAACTAACATTCCAGACCCCCCCCCCACAATTAAATGTAGAATGGTCAGGGGGGTCCGGAATCCAATCTAAGCCGTGGATCTCAGCATGAACATCTGAGCTGTTCATATATGCGTCTTTGTTATCTCTGATTTCGGAACCCCCCNCCGGAAAGACTTGTCAACCGTAGATCTGGGCGCCCACTCTCCAACCGTTCATCTATGTGTTGTACTTAACTGTGAGCACGAATTCATATCTGCTCCAAAAAACTTAGGATAAGTGAATATCAGGGGTTTTCCCAAGCTTTTCCATGTTTTTATCACCAAGCGGTTAGACATCAAACCTTTTGAACCTCAAAGATATAGTTCAACAGTGATCATCATGCTTGTTTTATTGAGATAAAGAAAACTACCCTATGCTCTAACCTAATTAACTATGACAATTAGCCCAGATTAAATTGTTGGACTAAGAAATTACTCTATCCTAGGGTTATCTGACCAAGATTAGGCAGTTTGGTCAAATTTATTCACTAACTAACCTAAATCACTTGGCTAAGATTAAACAATTTAGCCAAGCTTAATCACTACTCCTATCAACATAAATTTAAAAGAACTTGGCCATGCTTGAATGGTATGGACCAAATCATTGTAACTGCATGGGGCTCTATTGAATTTCTTTTATGCCCTCTTTTATTCTTTTTCTTTCTTTTCTTTTTCTTTTTCTTTTCTTTTCTTTTCTTTTTCCTTTTCTCAAATTATTTGCAGAATGGAAGATCATTTGATAAACAAAAACACTAAAGAGATAACATTTCAGTCACCAGTTGATCTTATAAATTATAGGGTTATAACACAATATACCCTTGAGGGGAAGTTTTTCTCCATTTCCACCATTTCCAACGTTCTTGATCTAGATGGAGAACACCATACCGGAGTTTGGCCAAGTCATCTGTAATATTGTATAAAGAGAAATAATGTTCCATTTGGGTTACCCAACCAATGGGATCCAAGCCATCAAATTTGGTCACAGCCACCTGCAGAAGGAATAGGTCATACTGAAAGTGATGGGACTGAGAATTATGGGAATGAGAGGAAGTTTCAACTTCGGTATGTGGGGGTGGGTCAGATAAAGGGTTATCTACAAGGATATGCAACTTGGTGCAGATCATCGAAACAACATATTCAAGTTGGGTAGTCAAGTCTTGTTTGAGTTCCTCGATTGAGGCGACGATGGAGGAATGCATGGTTGTATTGATGGCGAAAACATTGGCAATGAGTTGTTTCACTTATTATTGGGTCTCTATGAAATTAGATTGCAAGGAATTGAAGCAAGCTTCCAAGTCTTGGCTACGACTATGGGCCATGATGACAAGAGAATCGAAACGAGGTAGGTGGGGTCAAAACTTTTGCTAAAAAATGATATTTATGAATGTGATAAGGGAGAAGCGATAAATCTAATGGAATAGGTCTCAAATAATGGTGCAAATATTTCCAGACTTTTTTTTTTTTTTTTACACCTGTGGAGTTATACTCCGGTCTAAAGAATATTGAAATGATGATTTTGTTTTTTGTTTTTTTACACCTGCGGAGTTATACTCCGGTCTAAAGAATATTGCAATGATGAAATGCCCAAATTCTTAACTAAGAAGAAATGTGTAGTGATTTGGCAACCCGAACAATGTTGCGCGACAATAGATCTTGTCTGTTTTATTTTTTTTGTTTCCGTCCCCAAGGGTTAGGTATTCAAGGGTTCTACAGACAAGGGTTTTCCCTGTGGTATAGCTCTCTTATATACATGTGAGGTCCAACAGTAGTAATCAGCCCAATATCTTAGGGTAGTAACTAAGAAAGCTAGACTGTGCCCTTAGCCATACTACCCAACTACCCAGGTACTAGAGACTATCTTCCCGAGTTTTGTTCTCGATGGCACTATAGCAGTCAGTCAGCCGATCACTTTATCTACAGAGGGCTTAAGGAAATCTAGGTCAATCCATACACAGGTGTTGTTTGATGCACTGCCACTCGAAGGGGTACCAACAGGGGTTACAAGGGTGGCCAATAGATGTGTGCTTAAGAACCACTTGTATTTCCTACATGTATGAATCCCTCAACCATGGGTTTATGCATGTAACGACAAATCTCTATGGCTTAAAGATGCCAGAATACGTCTCTACCTTGAAAACAATTTAACCCACAATTTTATGCTAAGGAAAGTGCTCTGATACCACTTGTAATATTCCAGATATAAAAAGTATGCAGAACATAAATAAAATGCTATAAATGGCATATGAACAACAATATAACTAGAATAACACCACAATAATACTGAAATGATAACATAATAACACCAGAAAGAGCGCTTCGATTACTGAGAGTAATGTTCATGGGCCTCTTCGAGGGCGTAACCTCTAGTTGAGCAAAGCTCTATTACAATAATATCCAAGCTAGGGTTCACATACCCTCGACTCCTATTTATACTAAATATGTCTATCAAGAGAACCATCTAGAGGAAGATCCTTCTAGAAGTGGAAGATTCTATTAGGTATTCTTACATTTGATTTATTCTACCTTATTGCAAGGCCTTATTAATATTGACCTTTATTACATCGGAATACATTGTTCTACCTATGTAAGGGGCTAGGTCCCTAACATTTTGAATTCATAAGAATGTGAAGTTGTTAATAACACACACACAATAATAATGCATGTGCAATATTGTTACATAAAGTAAAATCCATGTAAAACTTCATCATCTTAACATGTTTCAAAACAAAATCATTATCATTAAAACCTTATTGTTGGGGAAAAGGACCTATTTTCCTCTCTCAAGCATAGTGAAGGCCCCTACACCCATCCCATTTTTGTAGAACCACATAATTTCATGTAGAATACCACTCAGATGTAAAGGACTCCATAGAGAGAGCATGTTCCATGGATGTAGGACTTGTTCATAGAACTTGAGGCCCATAAAGTTCATTTTCCTATGTAAGGCCCTTGTTTTCGTTTTTTACCATAATCTAGGCCCCGGGACTCATAAATATTCCATAAAACCAATTAATGGAAAAAATATATTACTTTATGCAAAAAGATATCATAAAAGGTCCTATGTGATTTTTCAATGCATCATTCATTACAGTTGAACCTGAGAAACTTTATTGAATTCACAAGCTTGTCGTTATCCTTCCCTGACCATTTGTTCCTTGGTAAACCACTCATATTCAAAAGATCCAAAAGAGAGGGATTTGTTTTTATATTATAGTTGTTTCTCATGGTGATTGAGCCTAGAAAGCCTCATTTAAGGCTGAATTCCCTTGATGTTCTCCCCTAAACTTGTTTATACCTCGAAACCCATTCTTGGTTCACAACTAGCCTAGTCATGGAATGTGTATCACCCTTGGATGTGATCGATAATCAATAGAGGTCTTATTTCATGGTTGAAGGGCTCATCCATGGTGCCTAAGAATAAGAGGAAAGGTTTACAGTGAAAGACTCTTTTTTCTCTCCCCCAACTATTGTCAAGGAATCAAGACCCATCTATGATACCCAAAACCTCATGATGGTTCCTATTTTAAATTTTAATGCCAAAGACTCCCTGAAGAGGGTTTGTGTCATGGTTTTTAGGTGTTGTTGATGGTGATTAGGCTTAAGAAGGTTCAATTGTGGCCTAATTCCATTGTTTTCCCTAACCATTTTTATATGACTTGACACACATTTCCAGTCCACAAAACCTATTGATGGTGTCTATATCCCACTCTTAGTCCAGAAACCCTTATAAAGTTTTGGTTTGTTGGTTTGACGAATTTTTCAATGCTCTTGGTCTTGACAATACTTCAAGAAGTTCTTGATAAATTTATTTTTGTTATTTGATGATGGTCAAGGCCATATTAGATATCCATGTTTTCTTATTACTTTTGATCCATAAATGAGAGACTTATACCCCACACATTTCACCAGCATGGATCCTTTGTAGAAATTACATTTTATTTTCTTTGTTAGGTTGAGAACAACATCCCATGATTTCTCATCTCCAATACACATGAACGTGTAACTCCTTACTTGGTGCAATTATACTTGTAAAGCTTCTTTACTTTGAAATTATCTAATAGGCATGAATGGGCTTATGTAGCCACAAACTTCAACTTATGTGGCCATCAAATATCATTCCTCTGTAGCCATGAATATATGGTTTTGCTTCTAATCATCATCAGGAAGCAAATAATGGTTTTTTTTCTAAGATGGGTTTCACTTCAAAATTCATTGGCTTACAATGGAAAAACTAGGACATGTTATCGCACAATTTGTACTTTCCCAAGAGCCAAAGGAAAGTTAACCATAAATTGGCATAATAGGAGGTTGTCCTATCACTGTCACCTAAACAAGACACCTATTTCTCTTTAGGGGTAATTCCCCAAGGGAGACATCCCTAGTGACCTGGGTGTTTGAGAATACTAAGGTAAGAGTATCAAAAGGTTCATCCTCTATCACAAGTCACTCTGATAAAAAATTCCCAAAGGTTTTAATAAGATGAAGCAAATATTTGCTTGAGTGTACCTTCCAAGAACAAGACAACAAGAAAAATACTATTTGCAAGTACCAATTGATGTTAGTGCTTCATAAAACCACGGACCTTCAATAAAAGCATGAGCTGATATAAAAGATGAAGAAACAAAAATATTTATAAAAAAAATGTATATATAGTGATATCTTCACAATTATGCCTTAATAAAGATTCAATAATAACCAAAAATGATAACTGAAAATTGGCAATATGTTACTATTTGTCAGAAGCAAAGAAGGCAATGTAAAATCAGCTCTAACACTTGTTTTTAAGATGATTTTACTACTGTCATAGATGGATGTATCTATCTTTTGCAACAACAAAAAAATAGTTAGTAAGTTATTCTAATATACGGTTAGAAGTGGTTAGTAGAGATCTTGAAGTAGATGGTTTGAAAGTTGTTTTCATCAATCAATCAATTGTAAGGTATGAACTAGTGCCTTTAGGGTAAATGGAATCACTTTTGCAGCAACAATTCTTTGGGGAAACAAATGATAATGGGTGAGATAAAGACAAGAGGCATGATGGTTGAGGTGTTCGAAACCTAAGGCCTCAATCATCCAAAACCCTAGAATGAAAAAGCTACTAGGAAGTAGGTAACCTTAGGCCTTAGCGATTTTCCTTCTTCTTTAGGTCAAGTTTGAAATAAAATGAAATCTTAATGAAGCAATAGTACTAGAGTGATACTAAGGTAGGGATATAGTATATGCTTCAATGGAGGTGTCTTCTAGAAAAATCAAGTAGGTGAATACTTATTGAGAGAAGGACGATAACATGTGCTTTTCTCCTAGGGTTTCACACTGGCAATTTTATAATATTATAAATGAACAAGTAAAAGATACCATAACCATTCAAGAAAGAAGGATTTCATATTTATACTTACATTCACCAAGAATAATCTAGTCACAAGCCCTAGTTGAATACTTTCTACCATGAAAATGCAAAAATACACCAACAAAATCTCCCTCCAATAGTTGCTCACCACACAATTCAACCAATAAGCCTTAAAAGAGGCCGAATTTCAAACCTCACACTTGTGTGAGTGAAATATGATGAATACAAATGAGAGTTTGATATCTTATTTATACAATACAAATGACCTTTAATTACATGTTAGGTCAAAAAAGGACGACATGGCCAGTTTACATAAAAAATCCAGTTTTACATAAAATTTGTGATTAAAACCCTAATTTCATCTTTTTAGGGTGACATCATGCCCTTCCTAGGGTGACGTTGGCACCCCTCTTGGAATGATAGGCTTCCAAAGTGAATCATTGGTGTTCAAAACCCCTTAGGAACTGCCACACGTGCCAACAAAAGTCGTCCTCATGTCGAATACCCCAACTAGATGACATCAAGGCTCTGAATGATGATGTCAAAGGCCTTCAAGGGACAACATCATGGTGTGAGGGAAAGACCCCCATGGGTCCAGGCTTGCCAAAGTGCCTCTGGTATAACACCCTCCCTTTTCTTTGGTGTAAGCCTCTAGTATCCCTCTACCCCTAGCTGGGGTCTCAACATCCATCTGGTGGGATTTTATCCCTATGCATGTCGGAGATAATCATCTCCCCATATGTACCTTTCTGTCAAGAATGGTCCCGCAACAACAAGAAGTATGCCCTCCATGGGCTCATAAGTCCCAGGGATCATAGAAATGTCAATCACATCTAATAATCAAGTTACCCAAACATGTTCATAAAACCCCCCTTTTCCTAGACAAGTTCTCAAAGACATTATGCTATTTAGCAAGTCAGGTTTGGATAGGGTTTCAAGATGTCCTATTGGGATAATTCTCCTCAGGTGTGTGGTGTTTCCTGGTGAAGAACAATCTAGGTCATTTAAATGCATGATATGGTGTAGGGGATATTTGGACAAGGGGTGTAGTGATAACAGGGAAATGTAGGTCTTACCTGTGGGTGCCTCTGTAGAGGGTGAGTTGCACCTTGTCATGGATGCAATTGTTTCCTATCCCATTCAATGCCTTTTTTTAACTTTCTCTTATTTCTTTTTTTCTTTCAAGAGAATAGTTGGAGGACACTACCCTGACGTGGTGACTAGTGGTGACAGTGTTACCCACAAGCATTTCACAGAGATGAGAAGGGTGGCTCATGATGAGACCCCCTTTCTCTTGGTTATTCCACCAAGATCCACTACCCTGGCATGGTGACTAGATGAATAGTAGTGTCATACCGTTACATTCCAATGGACCTAATAGGCTAGCTCATGATGAGACCCCCTATCCACCAAATAGGTCTTGAGTTTCATTTTATTTTATGTGTCCCCCCCTTTTTTTTCTTGTTGAGAAGCCTTTTATTTCTTTCTTGGGGATCCCTGGGAGAAGCATCTCAAGGTTTGATCTTGGATTTTAAATTTTTCCAGCTACTTTTACCCTCTGGACCTTTAGCCCCTTCTTTCCACAAGGCAAGGTACAACCCTTACTAGCTTGGAAAACCCAATGCCTGAACTAATGTAGGGGATCGATGAGAGGAAAAATAATGAAAAGTGATAAGTATGGAAGGAATGGACGATGACCATTCATAGAACCACCCAGTGGAAACTCATCCCTAAGGGAACCAACTTGCTAGGGAATCCTGTTATCCCCCCCAGTTATGGGAAAGTTAGAAGGCATAATTTCCAAGCAAACATCATGAAGCAAAAGAGAATTAAATGCACATATTCAAATGTTTTGAGAATCATAGTGAAACATAGCATGATACCCAGACTCATTACCTCATGGAGCAAGACCCACTCTTTCTTCAGAACGAGGCCGATGGGATGGATGTTGTTGTTGCTAATAGATGGGAGGTGCTGAAGAAAGGATGGGCCCTCTAGGGCCAAGCTCAATTCAATATGGCTCTCGGTACTCCATGTCTAGGACCTGTGGGCCTCGAGACATAATATTCTTAGTTATCCCTAAGATAGGGGATAACATATGGCTCCAACTCGGGGACATGTTCTCATTCTAGAGCGCATGAGAACATCAACATCTATGGTATGACCTATGACCTGCTAGATCTTAAAAAAATGGTTAGTAATCACTTGGGGTGGTGATATCACCTCTGGTTCATATATGATAAAATGAAATACAAGTAAGAAAGCATATATACAAATTGAAATACAACTACTCTAGCATGAAATGCAGATGGTATATACAATGAATGCAAATGCCTAAATACTTACATGTGCTTACCCGTGAAGTCAAGTCTTTGCCCCATGGTGGGGTTTAAGGAGGTGCCCACTTACCAGTAATGGATGTCTTCTTCCTTCCAACATGAATAGATAGTAGGCATCATTGACTCACTTCATTTCGACTTTAAAATGTCAAATCCAAAACTTTTTGCATCCCTTAATATTATTAGGCTCCCCCATATTTGTATCCCACTCTAAAACCAAATCTCCTTGTTTGTAGTCCCCTCCTTTTGAATCAACTACTTCATGTACTCCGATGTATTGTGTTGAGGGAGGGGGATGGGGTTCTCTGAATAGTACATCTTTTTGGTTTGGCTCAGTCAACAAATGTTCATCATCCCTTTTCCATTTGATGAAGCCAACTCCTTTCCTTCTAAACCTTATGAATAGTCATCTTCTTGTGTAGAAAAATAGTCATCCCAGTATTCAGAGAGGTGAGAGGCATCATCAAGATAATCACCCCAATTTACATCATCAAACTAATTTTGAAAAATTATTAGACTTTTTACGTCTATTTCCATATCTCTTCATGGATAATGTTGGTTATATATGAAAAAAATAATACAATAAATATTATATGTCAACTATATATTAAAATAATAAAAATAATATAATATAATATTTTCATTATATATTAAAAAATATAATTATTTCAATCATTTAATATCCAACTACTACTACTAGGGAGTAACGAACTAATGTGAGCGAAATGAATTGAGCAATGAACTTAGTTAGAATGAGTATATTGGATAAAAAATGTGACTCTCTATGATAACTATCATGAATTGAGTAATCAACTTAGCTATAATGAGTAGATTGGAGAAAAAAAGTAACTCTCTATTATAACTATCATAACTATTAGGTCAAACTCAATTACAATGCCGTTTTTACTCATTAAATTTTAATGAATTGATCTTGAGTATTAATCATTGTAAATCCTATAACTTGGATGTGTTATATTAAGCATTGAGATTTAAATTGAAAACAATAAACACTAAAAATGTGACACACCTCTAACATGCCTATGTAAACACCGAGGTCCCTTCTTCCTCAATCATTGCAATCTATTGACTTCTTCATATCTCATGTCGATGCACTATTTTGGTATTTTCCTCCTCATCTCAACATGTCACCACCGAAAATACCGAGGTCCCTTCCTCCTCTACACATTTTTTGCAAACCTATGGACACCTACCTAATAAGCAAACCTATCCACACCTACCTAATAAAATACAATATATTAAAATAGAGAATAGAATATGATAGGATATAATGCGGCTCACCAAGTCCTTGAACGATCAATGCAATCTACTAACCTCTTCATATCTCGTGTCAATGCACTATTTTGGTATTCTCCTCCTCATCCCATCATGTCACCACCCTTAAATTTTTCCTTAAAGTTGCTCATCAACCTTCAAGTCTCTTCAATCCACTTCAACATCCCAATGCTTAAGTCAAAAAAAAAACCTTTACCCTTTATTGACCATAAAGGGGAATAATATTAGCACAGCTGTAAAGTGGTTGGTGAACGCTGAAAGTTATCTGGACGGACAACATTCTGGTGAATTGAAACGCATGGACAGTTGAAACGCACGTAGAGCTAAGGAAATCCAAAAGTTAATCTTAAATGTGGTAATTTCAAAGGTTAATCAGTTAAAGGTGGCAATCATATGGTGGTACAGTAATTTTTTAATATGATTAGGTAAATGTTAAAAAGTAAACAGGTTAATTGATGCATTAAAAAATACAAGGAAGTTATGAAGAGAAATCACATTCATTGATTTGGGAGGATGACTAAAAATATTCCAACATTTTCAATTGTTAACCATCAGATTAAAATTTTAGATTAAAAGGTGATTAATTGTGCCCATCTCCAATAAATATGGATCTTTTGACGTAATTATGAAAAAAGTAAAGTGGTGATCTCTTCTAATAAACATAAACAAATAACTAAGCATTCATAAATTAAGAATTAAAAGATAAGAAAAAAATGAACATAAACAAATATGGAAACATTCATGAATTAACAATTAAGAGATAAGAAAGAGCTCAATGCCTATGGTTACAACCTTGGGAAGAAACTCAAATGTCACTATGGCGCAAGTTAGGTGTGACTTCTTATGTATGTGTTTTTATTAGTAATGTGCTCAAATTAAATGACCTTACAAAGGTAAATGTGTATGCTTAATAAACCTCTGAAGATCCGTCATTCCATGAAACATTATTGTGATTTCCTCATTGCTCCTCTTCAATTATTCTCATAAAGTTACCTAGCACATTCATGATTCTTATAAAATTATTTAGAATATTTATATTTATACATAATTCATTATATACATTTTGAATGGACCAAATTGTAGAATGTTTAGTCTTTATATATGGTGAACATTATTTAAATTATATAATTAACAATATATGTGTGGAAAAATATGGGTTAGTGATATATGTAGAATTATAACTCAAGATCATCGAAAATTTAAATGAGGGTTCTATTTTTTTTTGGTGGAGTGAGTCATATAATTAAAATGGACAAAAAAATAAGAAAAAAGACACCATTTTTTTATTAAAATGTATTCTTCCATTGTATAGAATTTGCATTTTTTTATTAGAACAATAACCAAATTACGTAAAGTAAAAGAAAAAACTTTTTTTTAATGGTACTTCTATTTGAATTTTTTTTATATTAGCAAATATAAATGATATTTTTAAAATTAGTTTTTTATAAATAAAGAGGAAATTGTTGCAACCCATTTATTTCAATGACAATATAGTCCATTGATTTTAGAATTGACACAATTTACGCTATGTGTGAAACATGCTGGAGAGAAATCAAGTTGTTGCATTGATTTAACCATGCATTGATTTCAACGCCATGCAAATTGTTGAGTGAGATTACGGGTAAAACAATTTCAAAATTTGTATTATCATTTTAGTTATAAGTTGAATTCCACTATTTTGTTTCTTGCGTGTGATTTCTCTACTAGTATTTGTAGATTAAAATTATTATAGATTAGAAAATAGAAACTAAATTTTAAGAATGAACAATTTTATAACGAAAGAGGAAGTTGTTCCAATGCATCTATTTTAGTGACACTATAGACCATTCATTCTAACATTGATACAATATATGTTATGTGTGGAACATGCCCATCAACAATCAAGTAGTTGGATTGACTTCCATGATAATATGATGCAAAATAACATGGTGCATTTATTTTAGTAATGATACAATGAAAAATGATTCACTGCATTGATTTAAGAAATGATAAAGAGAAAATTGATACAATGCATTGATTTCAACATCAAATTATCTAGTGAACTGACTTTAACAATAACACAGTGAAAAAAAATTCCAAAATTTATATTATAATATTAGGAAACAGGTTCTCGGTTATAAATTGAAGTCCACTACTTTATTTTCTTGGGTTTGATTGTGATTTTTGTATTAAAACGATTACTTTGGTCATGTGTTTTCATCATATTGTTAAGTTATATAGAATTAATTCATATATACAATGCATTATAACCAAAAACATGTAGAAGAATGTAACTACAATTATGTGAAACATATGAGGTTGGAGAAAGAAACTATTAATATTGAAAATCAAGAGAAACAAGGTATGACCTTTACTGCAATATCTAAAATTAAAGGTTTCAATGATTTTCTATTTCTACCTTATTTCTACTACTGCAATATCTAAAATTAAAGGTTTCAATGATTTTCTATTTCTACCTTATTTCTACTATGATCAATACAAAATAATGAGAAATCTAGCAAGTATGATTTCATGAACACCCATTTTATTTTCTTGAGGATCATGATTGTTTCATTTAGAGAATTCATCCATAAGTTCCTAGAAGTGTTTCTTGATGGATAAATGGTATACAAGCTATTGAAGAGTCAAATTTCCATGTTTCATATCATGCTTGAGTTCTACTAACAACTACAATTGTCACTAAAAATAAAGAAATTTATCTTTTGTACACTTTTTGGAGAGCTACTAGGACATGCGGTCTATCACGATCGGGTACTTATTGATCTCTCAAAAATAAAATTTCATAAATATACTAAACTTGATGGATGTACACACCTTGCATCCTACACTAGGTCATATGGGGTACCATCACATGTTTATTAAGGATGATGTCACCATTACAAACCCATTGGAAAGACTATAGAAGTTGAATAGCATAACCAGACAATGGTCAAAAAGATAATTCCATCCTTTTTGCACAAAAAAGAGTTGCAAAATGCTAAATGAAATTACACAATGATATAAATGGAATGTTTCACAATGATCTATGCACTCCATAAATTTCGACACTACTTGTTTGGGGCCTAGTTCAAACTCTTCATAGACCACTTAGTATTAAATTATGTCTATGTTTGTAACAACCTGTCGTTACGGCAAAAACAACATATAACAGGTAAAAAAAAATTGTTGTGTTAGGAAAAATTCATTCAAATAAAAGCAACCTTATTGACACGTCATCCAATACATCAATGAAACACAACTCAACATGTGCGACATAAGACCAACACATTATTTCCATAATTAACGATATACATAACTATGTATTAACACCATAATTAGTATCCCACGTCCAAATATTTAACGATGAAATGATGATGCAAAATCCTTATGGATCCAAAATGAGTAATGAAACACAACAACACATCTCCCTACTCATATATGATAATCATTCATCAAACCATCACCCTAATCAATTATCTGACATGGCGCCTGAGTAATCATTCACATAACGCATCATATACCAACATTAAATTCAAGGCTCAAAATATACATAATCACAACTAAACATACATCGAATTTAAATTCAAGATGATTAATTTATCTAAAATACTAAGTCGTTATGCATCGATTTACGTTTATGCACAAGCCTTCTTCCTTATTTTATTTTCAGGCGCAAACTAACATCTTCTTTACTTCAGGGAGCACAATCAATCAACCATTAAATCAACCAATAATCTACAATGTTTCAAGCGCGCAATTAATCTTGTCGCTTAGGAATTTATGCATCAACAATAATGCGAATTGCGAGAAATCTTAGAGTTTATCATTAAACAAATTCCAAGGCGTAATCTAACTACCATTGGACTGCTTTGGTTCAATTCCACTTGGTTCGGGCACCTTTCACTGGGCTGGTTAACTTGGTTCGGGCATCCCCACCCATAAAAATTGAAGGGAATTGAAATGACTATCAATCGAGGTACCCGTTTAATCAGAGAACACGTACTTGAATGGTGCAAGAGAATCATTCGTTTTTTTTTACGACGCGCACAATCTAACAACTCAACATATGTTCATTAACATCATTTCAAGAAGTCAATCATTCATGAAAACAAATTGACTTCTTGGGTTGGATTCCTTCAATGGAATTGCAATTATAATTGGATTATAAACAAGCTAATTAAGAGCGCTAAATTCATAAAAAAAAATTGAAACAACAAATTCATAATTCAAATTATAATTTAGCAATTTCATCTCTATTCAGGAATCATCAAATAAACAATTAATTAAAATGCAGGCCGCAACAAACACATGGCGCAACCAAGATTAGGGAGCAACAAACACATGGCGCAACAAACACATGGAAATACTATATGCACTACACGTCCGATACTATATGATCTTTAATTTTTTTTTTACATTGAATTAACGTTGAAATAGTTGTTTCCTGAATTAACACTTAGACAAATACAAATACATAAAATATTATAAAGTAAAGATCACAATACACGGTTTACATAAAATCACTATTACTTGGGCGTTTACAGAAAATTACTGTTAGTTCAGGAGATTTTAGATCACTGAATTATATATCAACTTAAAGGGGTTTATGTTGGTCTCAGATCATCATTTATCCATCTCGTGTGCATGTAATTGCTCCTTCCACAAATGGATGAGCCTGGCTACAATAAATTCAAAACTGAGCGACTGAATAAGCCAGCCAACGATTAATCAGAAGCTTAGCCAGCACTAAATCGAGGCATCTAACAGTGTATCAAAAACACGTTCTACTTTCATGTTTCAGGCATTCAAAAATCCCTTTTCCCTGTCAGGTATCGTGTGGTCATCAATCTAGTCAAGTGACATTGTGTTTAAATAAATTAATGGCTAATTCAGAGGGCGCAACCTTCTGGCGAGCATAAAAATGCAATAAATTGATTCCCTAAGCTAGCAAGCAATAAATCAAGCAAGTTCCTCCCCAGCAATCTCATTTCTAAAGTCGTGATCCCACTAAATAAAACTTTGTTGTATGTGCATAAACTAAAGGATTCCAGAAATATATATCATCGCCAACGGTAAAATTTATTCTTATTAATATGTAAATAAAAATATTATAAGGTAAATATAGCATATACCAGGGATTCCACAGAATCACCTTGGTTGGGTTAGTGCGATGTTATCACCTATCAAATATATTCATACTAACATAATAAGGTACATATGTAATGCATGACAGATTTAATCTGTTGCAAACAACATAGGACTATAGATCACTGACGCTTCCTTCATAATAATAATGTGGAAAGGTGACCGAGAAGATAACAGTAAGATTTCATAATAATGTGGAAAGGTGACCGGGAAGATACACTAATGAAGGAATGGAAACACATACATCATTATCTAATTATTTAAATCATTATTATCTAATCCCACATACAATTATTTTAACTAATCTACCAATGCAAAACTGTACGGTGAATAGTCCTA
Source organism: Picea engelmannii (assembly GCA_009831015.1). Classification (NCBI taxonomy): domain Eukaryota; kingdom Viridiplantae; phylum Streptophyta; class Pinopsida; order Pinales; family Pinaceae; genus Picea; species Picea engelmannii. The sequence goes on along the minus strand of ML785919.1, from coordinate 139,786 downwards.
TGTTGTTATCCCGTACTGGCACTCCATCCGACTCTTGCTTGATAACCGTTGAGACATCACCGGTACCTCCCAGCGAACGCTAGGGGTACTCTCCTCCCCCCTGAGACCCCCGAGCTGCAAAGAGGCCACTCACACAAACCAAAGGAAGTCTAGCTCACATCTCGCCTCACAAGGTCGAGCTACCACTCTCTTAGGGATTAGTTTCCCAAAACCTTTTCTAGATTATTTTTATTAAATTTAATTAGGTTAAACCTCCCTCGTACACATCTCACATGATCCCTTAGTTGCACCAGAAAATCAATTTATTAATTAATTAAATTTCCCTATTTCCCTCACCCACCTAAAAGCGTTCCTAAAATCGCTCATCGATGTCCCTTTATTTCCTTACATTTTTTAAATGAATGACGTCTTTCTTAAAGCCTGGATGATTTCACAACTAGAAGGTTTCAAAGACTAGATTCCGTACTATGTTAGACATTCCCCTTTTCCTTAAGTTTCTCGTTTTATTCTTAGTTCATATTTAGCAAGTTTAGATATAAACAACAATTTACAGTTTTAATAATTTAATCCTTCATTAAACCTTTACTTTTATTATTAATGTTTGAATTTTATTTTTATATGTAAATATATTTTATTTTTTTCTTGTTCACATTTTCTACTTAGACCTAGGTTTTAAATTCAGTAGGCTTGGCGACATTTTTTTAGGGAAAATTAGTTATCAAACTTTACTCATACCATCATTCATTTTAAGGCCGACCAGGGCCTAAGGAGGCATAGTTTCTAGGTACTAGGTTTATTAACTTACCAGAGTTAAAAATCGCAGTGTGCCCTTCAAGACACACTATGTGCTCCAAGGGTGTCACGCGCTTGCATTCCTATTTTATTTGCACGACATGCCCTTCAAGACACACTACGTGCTCCAAGGGTGTCACGCGCTTTCATTCCTATTTTATTTGCGCGACATGCCCTTCAAGATGCACTTCGTGCTCCAAGGGTGCCACTCTCCTTTTGACTGATTTTGGTAGACGTCAAACCCCTGGAGTCAATACTTCATCAGGTGACCGTGTGGGAGACTAAGGGCCTCTAAGGAATAAGAACCCTGCCTTATTGCACGTCCCTTAGAATCATCTTTAGAGACTATCCCAGTCTAGCCTCACGACATCGTGGATTTTTCGAACTAGTTAATCATTAACCTATAGTTCGAGCCATAATGGGAATGCTAGTAGACTATGGCAGGGTTGCTACCACACCTCTCCCTCAATATATCTGGTTGTTATGCGTGACCCCTTTACTCCTAATGTGAGTTTGGTTAGCAAGCTATCGTCACCCTGCATCCATAAATGAAATGTATTAGGGATAACAATCATCATCATAATATATAGTCATATGTCACGTATGTAATATCAAAACATTCAAACCATAGCCGTCCACTCCCTAACTCGATCCAAAGTCCAAGGAGATACATCTATTCCATCGACATCCTCAAACATCCAAAGTCTTGCATACTCAGGAAAGCCAGTCAATAACACCTGTTGATATAAATATCATAAAATTCACAAATATCATCATGCTCCATAGTTGAATCAATCAATCATATAGTAAACCAGATCACTTGCACACAAGTGTCCACAAGAATAAGTCACATCGGGTACGCGCAAGAACGAGATGTAACAATCTTCTTCATATTTTCTTATCGACATATAGTTTTCTCATTATTTTTTATTAATCATGGGAGAAATAAAGTAGAAATAGAAAACTAGTAAAGGTCAAAGCTTGGCTCTCTTAATTTTCAATATTAGTAGTTTCTTTCCCAACATCATATAGATGTTCATCAAGAAAACGTGTTTCGATGCATTCCTACATCCCTACATTTATGCCTTCACACCATTTTCACATAATTTGTAGACCCCCATTACCTACCCTCCATACCCTTGTACTCTTCACTATGCATCACTTTTAGTGTGCAAATGAGGAGGCACTTTCTACCTCATTTAATCCCCACTACACCTTGTATCTCCCCCAATTTCTCATATAATTAATTCAAGTTTCAAATCCTTTCTTTCACAATGACATATACCATTTTTATAAAGTTTTATATATTCGTGATTAAGTGAAAAGATGTTAGTTTATGAGAAATCTATGCTTGTGTTGTGAAATCTAATGAATTGAGTGCTTTTCACAATCATCTAAGAATAAGAAATAGTTGATATAATGTAGTTTAGGGTTCTAGACCTAGGGTATATTCATAACCCATATGGATTTCATTCATTAAGCAATAATTTCCATAAATGTGGAGAGTAGGTAAAGGGAGCTAAGGACATTGAAGATGTCAATATTGAAGATTAAGTAGCCAGTAAACCACTCACTCCTAACCCTATCCATGTTAGTAATTTAAATTATTATTCTCTTTTAGATGATGTACATACCTTGGTTATATCTAATACATAATCAAAGAATAAAATCCTCTAGCATAAAGAGAATCATAAAATCAATTGATAACAAGGATTTGAAGGAAAACAAAGGGGTAAATATAGGTTTAGTGGGAGAGGAGGATTTGTTTTACATTTTGTTAGAAACTCCTTTGACTCAACCGATAAAGGTATTTTTTCTTAATTCTGAGGAGGAGTTAAGGAGAACATAAATGAATAGGATGTTAATAGTGATGGTGATGAGGGCCCTAATAATTCTAACAAATATAGGGAATTCCATTTCCACCATTCCTAAGAGGAAGAGGTATGCAAATGATGATAAATGGGACTAGCCTGGAGAACATATTGAGAATATGAATGATATGGAAATTGGTTATGACACTTACAGGTTTCTTTCCTAGATGATTACATAGAATGAAAGTAACAAAATGATTAGAAAGGAGGTTATGTAGTAGGAAACTATGCACCATGGAAGCTATGACAAGAAAACCAGGAAGCCTCAAAACCATAAGGTCAAAATTAAATGTAAGATACTCTTATAAGAACACAATGATTATGTTATGTTCAAGGTTTGGGTCTAACCGATGCATTGAAAATATATGAGTCCACAAGAAAAATGTTGAAGCATTTTGTAAGTGAGAAACAAGAAGAAGAAAATAGATTGAACAGGAGGATTGTTGAGTTTGAACTTGTATTAAGTTCTAAACCATTATTTGCACAATTTCTCACTATTAAATATCCTAAATAAAGTTAGGAGAAAAATATATATAAATATCCCAAAGGAAAAAGAACCTAATAATTGTTATCTAGAGTCTACAAAATTGTAACAGGAAATTGTGAGGATAGGTTGATGTTTCTTTTTTAGCTATAGGAGATTACTAGCAAACCCTCCATGCTTACTAGAAGGAATATTTTGGTTAAATAATCCTTCAATATTGCGATTCAAAAGGATATAAGTTTTAGTGAGAGATTTGTAGAAACTTTTTTTAAAATACACAGTGACATGAATGAATATAAACTGCAAAAGGAGAACCTTGTTGAATAAAAAATTGTCATTCATGTCAGAGGTTACTAAGTGATTAAATATAAATGTACTTTAATCAGTACAAAAGTGGAAAATTTAAGTGGAAAAGAAGTTTATGTAAAAGTGGAGTAAAAATTAAAGTGGATTAAATATAAATATGACTTTAACAAATAACAAAGTTGAAAATTTAGGTGGAAGTGGATTTTATGTAAAAGATGAGTAAACATTAAAGTGGATTAAACAAAAAGGTAAAAGTGAAAGTGGAGTTTATATAAAAGTAAAGTAAACATGAAAATGGATTAAAAAGGGTAAAAGTAAAAGTGCACATGGTTTGTGCACATGGATTTACAAACCATGGTGGTATTTTACCATTGTATGGTAAAAAGTGAATTAAAAATAAAAAAAAGGGGGAAAATAAATTATTATTTAATAAAGGTCACGACTCTTAAAAAAGAACACGACTTTTCATGTAAGTCTTATGGAAAAGTATAAATAAAGAAGTGGGTTATGAGAAAAAATGTGTGTGGGTGAAAATGTAATATTTATGCATATAAATTTATGTGTGATGATTGAACATTATTCAAGTAGCGACAATTAAATATTGGAGAATATTAGATATGACATTCTAGAAAATAGATCCAATAAAAGAAAAATGAGTGAGTACAGATCTGAGGTGGAGGAAGAAGAAGTAGCGAGCACAATGCATAAGAAGCAAAATCATAAGAAATAAAAAGCTAAAGAGTGAAATTAAAAGAAGTAAGAACAGTCCATATCTAAGGATAAATTTGAAAAAGAAGCAAGAAGATATAGTAGAGGTAGATCTAAGGAAGAAGTAGAAGAAGAAGAAAGAAGATATGGTGAAGACATAGCTAAAGAAGATGGAGTGAGAGTCAAGTAGATATGGAGAAAGAATAAGGAGAGAAAGTTGAACAGATCTTGCGAAAGAAGAAAAAGTGAGTGTTGAGAAAATCTAGCGAAAGAAAAAGGAGTGAGTGATCGGGAACAAGTAGAAGAAGCGAGCACACTGTAAATCTGACAAAAAGCAGAAGTAAAGAACGTAGAGTAGATGCGGCGAAAGAAGAAGATCGCAAAGCAGATCCAATGAAAGAATAAGTAAAGAACGCAAAGAAACATTTTTGAAGAAAAAAGAAACAAAGAGGATTGGTGTCTCTTGTAGGTCAATTCCTACAAACAATAGAGGGGATCGATGTCTCATGTAGGTCAGTTACTACAAACAACATAAGGGATTGGTGTCTCATGTAGATCGATGTCTACAAACAATAGTGGGGATTGGTGTCTCCAGTAGGTCGATGCCTACAAATATTTGTAAAAATAGGTTGATGCCTATAGATTAATAAAAAGAAGATTTTATGGTTTTCTCCCGAAATGGTTTCCACGTTAAAATATTGTCCTTTGATTGTTATATTTATGTGATTTCTTCATTATGTTCATTATGATGTATGAATGATAAAAACAAAAAATATATCCTTATATTTATTTACCCCCTCTCATTATAAGTCTATTCTCAACAAACCTCTCCTCAAATAATAAGTTTAAGTAGTTGAGGGGGGAGGGATAACATAATTGGTGTATTGCATAAACTAATTGAATTTGATGTACTAAAGAATATAAAGAGTTAATCATTTTTTAAGGCATTTGATTCGTTTTAAGGGCCCTCCCCTCATGTAGGATGATAATGTCCTTACTAAAAAACAATTAAAGGAAAAACTAAACATGAGAAAATTTTCATTGGGTGAAAAAAATTATTTCCTCAAAAAATTCCTAGAGGTGGAAATAAGAAGATACTTCATAGAATTTTTCATGGAAAATGTAGAGCATAAATCTATGTCTAAAGAAAAGTATTGCATCCTATATGGAACCAAAGATGAAATATTTTCATTGAGGCTAAAAACATAAATTACTATGGGCCCACTTCATGATTACATCATGGAATAGGTAGATCAAGAAAGAGCCACGATTTCTAAAGCCACTTGAATGTAATACATTTATGGTCATTATGTTTTCTTGGGTGAATTTGGAAATCTTGGAGTGATTTTAAAAGGAGGACTCTTCAACAAAGAATGGGCTCATGGGCTCACTTTAGAACATATTTTTTTTCCTTATATTGTAAGTAATAGTCATATGTAGTTTCCATATCCCTTTTATTCTTTTCTCTTTGTAATTTGGTTTATGAATTTGGAAATCTTGGAGTGATTTTAAAAGGAGGACTCTTCAACAAAGAATGGGCTCATGGGCTCACTTTAGAACATATTTTTTTTCCTTATATTATAAGTAATAGTCATATGTAGCTTCCATATCCCTTTTATTCTTTTCTCTTTGTAATTTAGTTTATATATCTGTATACAAGATCAAAACTATGATATTATTAACTCTTTGTTTTTCAAATCCAACATTTACCTAATGTTCCAGTTTTAGGGGAACCACATACAAACTTTCACTAGAAAAACAAATTTCAATTTTTGTTTAAATATTAGTCATAGGAATCAATCCATTGAGCTATGGTGTTCCAAACAATTTGAATGATTCATATATGAGACTTGTTATTTGAATAAGCTCCATAAATAAATATTCAAGTCTCATCTATCTTTTATGGTTTTATCTTGACTCTTAACAAGTCGAATATTGAAAAAGTGACTCTTTTAAAACCATTTTGAGTGATAATGCAAAATATTTGAAGTTTTATAAAAGATCTCTTTCATATTTTCTATTTATTTTCCGCAAAGTCATATTTTTTTTGTTTCTTATATCAAGCGAAGGAGGGAAAATAGCTATGTTTTGAGAGAACAAATATATTATAAACGTTTTCCTTCATATTTACATGTTTCCTTTGAATAAACCTTATGGGTCCCTTTTAAGGTGGGATTGTGCTTAAGGAATATAGGGTTAGTTTGAGATTTTTATTTTAATGTCTCGAAGTTAAAAAAAAATATATTAAAAAATATTTCATGTGGTTTTTTTTGCATATAATTTTTTCACTCCATCAAGTAATCATACGAAATAAATTAGTATTTGATAAAGAGGAGTACCACTTCTATAAAAATGGAGGGTGTTCCTTGATTCCCCCAAGGAATCCTTTTGGTGTCGATCTTTCCTTCATGAGGAGAAATAGATCAAAATTTGGAAACTCCATCGGGAAAATGAAAGAAATATATTTTAATGACTCTATTTAAAACTTGAATGGCCCATAGGTAGCTAGTATAACTAGATTTACCTCATGTCTTTGAAGACCATATTAGTATCTTAAACAAATTATTTGATCTTTCATTGAAAAAAAGGGAAATGATTGAACTTTAACTTTCTTTGGAGTTTATTGCATGAGAAGAAGACCTTGTAGTAGAAGAGGCACGATGAATATTAAGTGGAAAATAAAAAATATTTGAAAATTTTTAAGAGTCTCATCCCAAGAAAGAAAAAACGACGTCCTTGTAAAATCGTATCTATGATGAGATTTATGAAAAAATATTCCATGCAACTTCATAAAATAAATATGGGAAGATTTAACTTGTTTAGGGGAGTCCTTACATACATTAGAAATAAACCCACACACTTAAGGGTGGGGGATCTATGGTTTCAGACCCATTGGGGACACCTCCTCTCTTCTCTCTAGTAGCTTACCCACATGAGATTCTATTGGATATACAACGGCATAAGATGGTATAAATTCTATGAATTGAAGGTGAATGACCATGAAACCCAAGATGTGGACCAAGAATAACAGATTTTTCTCTTGAAGAAGAAAAACACCCATTCTTTACAATTGTATTTTCCACCCTAGGGGCACATAAAGGACCTTGTCAAATGGGGTACTAGAGTATACATACACATGTACCTAACAAGGGTTTCCAAAACCATGGGACAATAAATACCATGCAATACAATGGGAAAATACCATGGGCTTCTAAAACTATGGGAAAATATGATGCAGGAGCATCTCTTCATGCCAGCCAGCCAACCAGCCACGTCAGCGCGCATGCATTCAAATAGAGGCGCAGCCTCATTTGAATATTTGAAATGAATGTAATAAATGTTTTAGGTTGGTGAGCCATGAATGCCATGCCTTTGCGCAGGCTGTAGATAAGATAGGTATTTATTATAGATCGACTGAGATCTAGTTCTGGATAACAGACTAGACAGCCATTGATTGTAAATTAATAGAGTAGGTGAACCTGGAGGAATGGGCCCTCAGGTAAAAGACATTTTGGAGATCTCATTTTGAGTTAGTCAAGGATGCAAGTAGAGGCAGGTAGAGCAGAAGAGAGAGCCGAGAGAGAGTTCGAGGAATACCTTGTAAAATATACATGCATTTGCCATTATTAATACAGAGTAGTTTTTCCTGCATTTTCTATCATTATATGCATGTCTGTGTGTGTGTTCATTATATGCTGCATTTGTGGATAGTAATTATGTCATTGCAGGGAGTGTGTTTGACTTCAGGTTTGAGAGGTCTTTGAGGGTTCATGCCGTGAGGGCGTGACAGAGTGTTGAGACTCTGAATACCAGTGCACTGAGGAGGCACTTCTGAACTCGAAGGAGTCAGACAAAGACGTGCTAAGAGCACCAGCATTGAAGCCAACAACTCATATAGAAGGAGGACTTTTGGGGTTACTGAACACCCCCATAGTTAAGGCAGTGTAGCTGAGACACTGTTGTGAACAGAACCTCTGAGTAGTTCTGAAGGAGTTCTACCAAGAGGGTATTGAGTGTGTGTAAGGAAGGAACTCTGTTGTGAGTTTTGAAGGAACAACAGTCTGCTGAGGATTCTGAGAAGCTCTGTCTAGGGGACATCGAGCGAAGTGCGTGAATGCACAGGGAAAACATAGATGTTGAGTGTTCGGTGGAAGAGATACTCCGCCAGGAGGGCATTGAGGGAGTGTGCAGATAGCACAGGAGGAAGGAACTCTTTGAGTTCTATCATCTGAAGGAAGCATCCACTGAGGGAGCTTTCACTGGGTTACTGAATACCCAAAGCACTCAAAAATAGGTTGCTTGAGTTGGAAGACTGCCAGGGGCATCGTATTCTACATCTGTGGGAGAAAGAGGTGAATGAGTTTCAATTGTTTCTCTATCTGAGCCAGGAGATTCCTGCATAGAGTGCAGTGGAACTCATCCGCATATAGTGTGTCGATGAGGCTCAACAGTTAAACTCTTATTCTCATCTGCCCAGAAGTGAACTGGATTATTAGAGTCGTGCAGGAGAAGTGCAGGCTAGAATTAATCTCAGTTGTGAATCTGAGCAGAGAGCTAAGGATTGTTGTAGCAGGTAGTGGACAGAGTCTGGGAAAACCCAACACTTAGAGAGTGATTGGACGCCAAGCGCAAGGAGTGCGCCAACCTTCAGCGGAAGGAGTCAGAGGAATTAAGCTCAGGAGGGATGGTTCCTTGTGAACACTGCGGGAACAGACCCAGGTGAGGTTCGAACTGAGAGAAGCGGTGGAGCAGAAGAAATCCTCAAGGAGGAGAATTGACGGCTAGGGATCGCTGTGGAGAATCGCGAAGCCCCACTGACCGCCAGATCGCGGAGAAGTTGTGGGGAGGTTAACCCAGGAGCCATCGCATATCGGCATATCGGGGTTTGCGTTGACGAGAATTTCATACCCATTGAAATCGCGAATAGAGATTTCCCGAACTAACGGGAGTCGTCGATCGTCAGGAGGACAGCTGAAAAAAGATCCCATCATATCGGGGTTCGGAGAATCGGGGTTCTCAACCAACGAGAACTCTTGTAGGAAAGATCAGCGATCCGCGAAATCCCGAAGGGGGCCTGGCAACGTGGGACCCCAAAAGCTAGTGGAATACAGGTGGCGCTGCATCGGGGAATCGATACATCGGTACTCGGGGTTTGGGAGTTCAGGCCGTTGATATCGCGAGTAGCGATATCCCGAAAGGGAAATCTCCGACAGGCGTGAGAACGTTGACCTTTGACCCATCAGGGTTCGGGGTTTTGAATTGCATGAGAACTTTGTTTGCGAGTTTTGCGATACCGTGAAACCCGATCTCCCGAGAAGCGAAAGGGGAGATCGCCGAAGGAGAGTTGTGGGTAGTGAGAACTCCCGAGAGGAGTTGGAAGAGTCTTTGACTCTTTGGGCCAGTGTGAAAGAAGGTTCTGGTGAGAGCGGGTCAGACCGTGAGGGTTGAGCGACTTTCGCGTCAAGTGGTATCAGAGAGGGAACTACATCCATACATTTCAGTTGAAGTGAGATGGTAGAAGAAAGGAAGACAGAGTTACTGAAGACTCTGTGACGACAACGTGCAGGTGGACAGTAGTCGTGGATATAGTCATTAGGAGACTGTGATAAAATGAAGCTAGGCACTCAGGATTTCAGGAGTGACGGTAGTAGATCTGTTAGGGAGGCAGATAGAAACAACATCATGGCTACTGAAGGCCATAAACTTGTTGAAAAGAAGAGCCCGAAGTTGATGAACGCAACAGAGATGGATAAAGAGCTCGCTAACATAAAGCGAGAGATGGAGGAGCTCGAGATGAGGATGCGGCAGGATAGAAAGCCGAGGTGGGTTAATAAATGGCTCATGAAGACGCCAAAGGTTAAATGGCCAGTCAGGGAACTGATGGTCAAAAGGAAACAGAGGTTGTTGAGAAGATGGTTGAGGTATGCTGAGGACCTCAGGGCCACAAAAGAAGAAATGATTTGTTACTGTTGGCCAGAGACTGGGAAAGGCCTCGATGATGATGATGATGATGATTGGGATAAGTTGGAATCAGCGGATGATTTCAAGTACTGTCGATTGGGCAGAAAAGAAGAAATTCCAGTTTGCCAGGAGGGCAACGAATTGGGATCAGTTGAGGATCTCAAAGACTGTCGTGAGGGCAGCCAAGGAATTTCAAATTGTCGATTGGGCAATGATAAGAGGTCACTGAGGGGTCTCGAAGACTGCCAGGTGGGCAGGGATGGACAGATGAATTTGGATCAGCAGGTGCAGCTGAAAGAAGAGAAGGAAGATCAGAATGATATTCTGATGATTGGGGGAATCGAGTTGTTCCTACCATTTGCCCAGGAGGAGACAGAAAATTGTGTTGCAGACAGTGAAACAGCAGAGCAGTCACAGTTGGAGATGATTGTAAGAAGGGATTTGGAGCAAACTTTGGAAGCTGCCCAAGCAGAAGGAGGGAGCGAGCATTCTGAGGAATGTCTCAACACATTCAGCAAGGGAGCTGAGGAAGATCCAGCACTGAAACTAGCAGCAAAAGCTGCCGAGGAGCAGGCAGGAAGATTTATTACTCCATGGGAGATGGAGCTGGAAATGCTGGAGGATTGGATGAACAATCCAGAACCAGCAATAGAACTGGTAGAATTTGAGCTGTCAGAAAAGAGGATGACTGAGCAGCAGGATAGTCAAGAAGAAACTGTAGAGCTGAAGACTGCAGTAGAGTGGCAATTAAAGGCCACAGAAGAAGATGAAGAAGATAGCATGGGAGATCATGGCAATCTGCCCATGTGCCAAAAACATTTGCAGCTGAGGAGACTGCAACAACAGAACTAGCCACCGGGGCAATTGGACCGAGAGATAGAGGACATCAGAAGGCTGATGTTGAGGTCAGCGCAGACTACCAGCGAAGAAAAGCTGGGTAGAAAGAAGGCAGCAGCAGCAGCGCAGCGGAAGTAGCAGCGGCAGAATGGAGCAGAGGAAAAGCTCCAAAGACTTGTCTGGGACCCAGGTGGATTCCAACAACTACACGGGAAGCTCATGAGCAAGAGCTCATGATTTTTGCAACTGTGGATTATGATGTAGGAGCATCTCTCCATGCCAGCCAACCAGCCAGCCACGTCAGCGCGCATGCATTCAAATAGAGGCACAGCCTCATTTGAATATTTGAAATGAATTTAATAAATGTTTTAGGCTGGTGAGCCATGAATGCCATGCCTTTGCGCAGGCTTTAGATAAGATAGGCATTTATTATAGATCGGCTGAGATCTAGTTCTGGGTAGCAGACTAGACAACCATTGATTGTAAATTAATAGAGTAGTTGAACTTGGAGGAATGGGCCCTCAGGTAAAAGAGATTTTGGAGATCTCATTTTGAGTTAGTCAAGGATGCAAGTAGAGGCAGGTAGAGCAGAAGAGAGAGCCAAGAGAGAGCTCGAGGAATACCTTGTAAAATATACAGGCATTTGCCATTATTAATACAGAGCAGTTTTTCCTTCATTTTCTGTCATTATATGCATGTCTGTGTGTGTGTTCATTATATGCTGCATTTGTGGATAGTAATTATGTCATTGCAGGGAGTGTGTTTGACTTCAGGTTTGAGAGGTCTTTGAGGGTTCATGCCGTGAGGGCGTGACAGAGTGTTGAGACTCTGAATACCAGTGCATTGAGGAGGCACTTCTGAACTCGAAGGAGTCAGACAAAGACGTGTTGAGAGCACCAGCATTGAAGCCAACAACTCATATAGAAGGAGGACTTTTGGGGTTGCTGAATACCCCCATAGTTAAGACAGTGTAGCTGAGACACTGTTGTGAACAGAACCTCTGAGTAGTTCTGAAGGAGTTCTACCAAGAGGGTATTGAGTGTGTGTAAGGAAGGAACTCTGTTGTGAGTTCTGAAGGAACAACAGACTGCTGAGGATTCTGAGAAGCTCTGTCTAGGGGACATCGAGCGAAGTGTGTGAATGCACAGGGAAAACATAGATGTTGAGTGTTCGGTGGAAGAGATACTCCGCCAGGAGGGCGTTGAGGGAGTGTGCAGATAACACAGGAGGAAGGAACTCTTTGAGTTCTATCATCTGAAGGAAGCATCCACTGAGGGAGCTTTCACTGGGTTACTGAATACCCAAAGCACTCAACAATAGGTTGCTTGAGTTGGAAGACGGCCAAGGGCATCGTATTCTACATCTGTGGGAGAAAGAGGTGAATGAGTTTCAATTGTTTCTCTGTCTGAGCCAGGAGATTCCTGCATAGAGTGCAGTGGAACTCATCCGTATAGAGTGTGTCGATGAGGCTCAACAGTTAAGCTCTTATTCTCATCTGCCCAGAAGTGAACTGGATTATTAGAGTTGTGCAGGAGAAGTGCAGGCTAGAATTAATCTCAGTTGTGAATCTGAGCAGAGAGCTAAGGACTGTTGTAGCAGGTAGTGCACAAAGTCTTGGAAAACCCAACACTTAGAGAGTGATTGGACGCCAAGAGCAAGGAGTGTTCCAACCTTCAGTGGAAGGAGTCAGAGGAATTAAGCTCAGGAGGGATGGTTCCTTGTGAACACTGCGGGAACAGACCCAGGTGATGTTCGAACTGAGAGAAGCGGTGGAGCAGAAGAAATCCTCAAGGAGGAGAATTGACGGCTAGGGATCGCTGTGGAGAATCGTGAAGCCCCGCTGACCGCCAGATCGCGGAGACGTTGTGGGGAGGTTAACCCAGGAGCCATCGCATATCGGCATATCGGGGTTTGCGTTGACGAGAATTTCATACCCATTGAAATCGCGAATAGCGATTTCTCGAACTAACGGGAGCCGTCGATCGTCAGGAGGACAGGTGACAAAAGATCCCATCATATCGGGGTTCGGAGAATCGGGGTTCTCGACCAAAGAGAACTCTTGTAGGACGAATCAGCGATCCGCGAAATCCCGAAGGGGACGTGGCAACGTGGGACCCCGGAAGCTAGTGGAATACAGGTGGTGCTGCATCGGGGAATCGGTACATCGGTACTCAGGGTTTGGGAGTTCAGACCGTTGATATCGCGAGTAGCGATATCCCGAAAGGGAAATCTCCGACATGCGTGAGAACGTTGACCTTTGACCCATCGGGGTTCGGGGTTTTGAATTGCATGAGAACTGTGTTTGCGAGTTTCGCGATACCGCGAAACCTGATCTCCCGAGAAGCGAAAGGGGAGATCGTCGAAGGAGTGCTGTGGGTAGTGTGAAATCCCGAGAGGAGTTGGAAGAGTCTTTGACTCTTTGGGCCAGTGTGAAAGAAGGTCCTGGTGAGAGCGGGTCGGACCGTGAGGGTTGAGCGAACTCTGCGTCAAAATACCTACCATGTAATACCATGGGAAAATATGATGGGTTTCCAAAACCATGCGCTCATAAACCACCATTAGGTAAATTCCTATTTACTACGATGAAGAGTTCTTCCTTCCTTGATTTTAGGAGATAATTCCTCTTTGATGATTAAGTGAAGTCTAGTATTGCATGCATCAATAAGAGTGCATACCTTCCTTGTAATTATCAACAAGAGTGTGTTCCTTCCTTGGAATCATCACCAAGAGTGTGCCACACATCTCGATAAGAGTAATTCAATTGACTTGAGAATATATAATCAACTATGGATTGAATGACTAGTTGACCAAGACTTGGTGGAAAATATCTAGTGTTCAAGTCAATGCATGTCCTAAGTAATCTATAGAATCTCAAAGATGGCACATTATCTCATGACATCGAGGAAATATTTGGTGGGTTATTTATTCATGGAGTTTTCTTAGAGAAGGGAGGAAGACTTGAGAGTAAATCTACGTTGTTGGAATTCCAAGGAAGTGAGGGTGAAGGAAGAGAAAAGGCAAGGACCAAGGAAAATTTCAACACAAGGCATAAAGGATTCAATCCTATTGTAAGGTTCACTATTTTATCAATATTAATCGATGTTACTTTTCCCCTTCAATCATTATATTTTCGATTACATGATTTTTGGTTCATTTTTTACTAAAGTAGATCTGATTGGATTCAAGTTTCTTTAACACTTAAAAGGATTTGTATATTGCTATTTCTTTGTAACTTTTGTGTAGGAAGAAGATCAAATGAATCTAAGTCAGATATTTGGAGCTGCATCAATCAGACACTTAAAGACAACTATCAGTTAATAAGGTACGCCTCTCTTAATAATATTATATATCGGTTGTCTATATTGGATCAAAGGTATATCCAAGAGAGAACCCAACTACCTATAGGAGGGGGATCTCTATTAACATAATTGAAAACCATACTAGGGACTGAACCCAAAATATCCCTTAGATTTAATTTCCTTTTCTTTCTCTAATTTCTCTGCTCTTTGAAAATGTGTGTGGCTAGTCTCCTTCCTCCCCATTCACCTTTGATTTTTCAACTAATTTTTTCTTGATATGCATGTTTGCTTGTTAATTTGATTTTCTTTTTCGTTGTTAATTTATTTTACTTTGTTGTATGCATGTTTGATAATTTGTTGATTTGCATGCGTGACTAACTTCCATGCATAATTGATTAATGCAAATTTCTTATTTTCATGCATGAGATTATTTGCATGTGTTATTAAATTGCATGCATAGTTGATTTATACACATTGTTGATTTGCATGCATGAGATGTTTTCCATGCATGATTAACTTGCATGAATAGATGATTCATACACATTTCCGATTTGCATGCATGGTTCATTTATATGCATATTTGATTTTCATGCATGGTTGATTTATATGTACAATTGATTTGCATGTATAATTGATTTGCATGCATGGCTGATTTTCATGCATGCATGGTTAGTTTTGCTTATATGATTAGCGTGCTTTTCTATCTTTTGATTTGAATTAAACGTTTTGCATGATTTTCTAGTTTAGTTTTTCATTTGTGTTTTCTTTATTAAAAAAAGGGACATCATTTTTCATATCAGGAGTGTTTTGGATTGATGGTTCATTAGAATTGTGTGTTTTAGATTGAGAGTTCATTGGAATTGAGTTATTTATATCTTGTTCTAAATGGAGAAAAAGAAACCTCTTGTTCCTTCCCTTAGACAGTTTTCATCGAAGAAGAAAAAAATTTCATCTCTTGCATTTTCATTATCTATATTTCTTTGGGTTTGAAAAGAGTCTCAAACATCAATAAAGTGGCATCGACTCCCTTGATTAATCATAAAAAATAAGAAAAATAATACTTGATTTAAAAACTATTCGACTCTTTTTTCTTTCTAGCAAACCAACATAGAATAGGGTTTTAGGGCCTTGGTGTAGGATTGGAGAGTTAATTATCCAAGGCCACAAAACCAAACGTAGACACAATAATGAGTGAAAAAACCATTTTTACAAAAAGTGAGTCAGGAAGCTCCTCTAACACAGGAGTCAAGGAGTAGTTCGCATTGGGGCAAGTGGAGGGATACCCATCTCTACTGGTCTTAGTGTTTGTTGAACTACTTGGACTACTACACTATTGGGGGTTTCAGAAGTGCCCATGCCTCTCTGGGAGGTAGCACTTCACGGGGGTTTGGGATTTGTTACCCTTCCCATGCGAGTGGTTCGACTTGCAACTATCTTTCTAACCATTATTTTGTGAAGTGGTAACCTTATTATCTTTTCCTAGGTACCTATATAGGTGACTGCAAGTGGGAAGTACTTGCGATATGTAGGAAAAATGTTGAAATTCTACTTCAGTCCCCGAGAGGGTGTCTATGTTCATGAAGGTACTTGCATGGTAAGGGTTTTCAAGTCATGGTTACCATAATTGTTCCTCACACCTTCGATAGCCAATGTTCTGGGGACTTGATATCCCCCAAAGGGATGGTTTACAGAAGTCCCATTTTACCTTTTTTTTCCTTGTTGTTGGTTGAGATTTATTAGCGGTGTGTTATGTTGGTTTCGTGTTTAGTTTTCCTTAGGTCGATTATCATTATCTTTAATTACATATTTCTTCACCATTTCTAACCAATCGATCCATTGGTCTCATAGAAAATGTGTCCTTTCCCTGGAGGGGCAGGAAAAACCACCCATTAAACGTAGATTGGTGTCCAGTACAGACAACATAGAGCTTATAGGGCCCACATGTGACTCTTAGGGGCATGAAAAGGTATTGATTGAATTAGTCAATCAAATTCCTCTACCAAACTTCAACACTCCTTTGACTGATCCCTTCCACCTGTTACTCTTGGGACTTGGTGAACACTTTTACCACCCTCTTTAATTTTTTAGTAATCCTCTCATGATTTCTTGTATGGGTGACTTATCGAGTCAGGGGGTATCTTCCACATCATCATCTAATGCTATGGGGGGAATTCGATAGTCTCATCCTTACCTTCTATTAGTGGTATCAAACCTCCTCCATCCATTCCTAGTGCATGTGGCTTCTTAGTATGGGGAATGTCGTCAGTAACCTTGTTTCCTTCCACAAGAAGATATGGTGTTAACACACCTATCCCATCCCTTGGGATACCTACGTCGGGATTTATGTTCAATGGGGGGAAAGGCCTTATTTCTAGTGTCAGCGTGGGTTTTCCATACTCTTATGGTATCCTTGTAGGTATCCCAACAATGCCAAATGTTGGCTTCCACTTTGGTTTAAACCTCCATAGTGGGTCTAGAATTGCTCTAGTTCATACCAGGGGAAACAACATTTCTGGGGGATTTAACACCCCTTGGAGCAATGTATCGAATCCTGCAAGAAATAATCCTTTCTTATATCCTCCGTTCCTAGGGGGAACACCTCTCAGAGGTAATTTTATTCCAATGGGTAGTCATCCTATGGGGTATGTCCCCATTTTTGGAAACATTCCCACTAGGTGTAGTTCTGTTCTAGGAATAAACAATCATTTTGGGAGTACATAAGCCCTCGAAAACTACCCTCGAGGGGATATGTTTCCCCCATGGGGGAGTTATGGTCCATACACTAGTAACCCTTTTAGGAACACTTATGTTCTTGGAGGCCAACCTCAAGGAACTTCATACAGTGTCGAAAATAGTCATGAAGAAAATAACTTTTTCATCCATGGAAGCAACCAATTGGGAGGATTGTAAGGTCCATTCGGGCCATGAGCCATGAGTATCTTCCTCATAGTAAATCCCATTTTCTAATTCACAGTTTCCTTATTTGGAAACCTTATATCTGTCAAATTTGTTGCGACTGTCAAATGATCCCATTTTCCACCACCCATGGTGGCTGAGTATCCCTACTAAATAGTCGTCATATATACCTAAGTTCAAAAAAAACCTGGGAGAAGACCCCTCCATACACATTAATATGTACCATCTTTGGTGCTCGTCCATTGTGCTCAGTCCATTCATGTCTTTTGGGAAATATTTAACCAACTCACTAATTTTCCTCTTAGCCCGTGGCTAACTAAACTAACCAAAATTTATTATGCTTACTCCCTTGTAAGTAAAATATTTCAAAAATGTTAGAGTTTATGTAACTATGGATAGCTCTAGAATTAATTAAAATTTATATGGGTTGGTTATCAATCTTACCTTTCACTTAAATCATGGGGGATTGATATTCTTATTGTTTGTTGTCCAAGGCTAAATAAATTATTGGCATGTTTCCTCCCATGTTTCAAATATTTGAGCCTCCTAAATTTTTTTGATTGTCCTCATTCATTCTCCTTTGTGAGGGAATTTTGTATATAAGTTATCTCACTCACATCCCCAACATTTTACATGATGCTTCCTTGTCCTTTTTCCAAATGAATATGCCATCCTAGGCTTATTTTGGGTTGTTTAACATTGTTGTTACAAAGGTGGGTTCTGTATCGAGCATTGACATGCCTGTGCATTTTGCAAATCATGATCTGGGTGACCCTGCTACTTTAGCACCCCTACTAAAGTTTTATCATTCTGCCAAATTTTTGAATTCTTCTAACCATAGTTAGACATGGTGCCAATCCAGAACTTCAGGAGTTTTTAAATGTGAAGCATTAAAGTCTCCCAAAGTGACTTTCTCCCAGAGCCATTAACTCACTCCTACTGTTAATTAACCCAATATTACTTTAACCATCCTTATCATGGACTTTGACACTTCGTCTATTGGCCAATTCCAGAGTTTCCAAATGAAGAATTTGTACAACTACCGGAGTAATACGGACACATGAAATAATTACAGGCTGGACACCGCACATGTGGGACCCCAAAAGACAATTAGATAGAATAATTAAATCAAACAAAAACAATAACCAAATCTCATCGGTGCCAAGTGTCCACCATGCTACAAACCCTGACATGTGGTTAACTATGTCTCATCCATGCAAATAATAACTATCTACAGAAGAGATAAGTTCCTTAAATTTTCCCACGTCTACAAGTCATTTGTCACATTCCTAAGCTCTTCATTACCTTACACACTGCCATCTGTCTTTACACATTTTTCATTGGCCTCCGATCTGGAATCGTTTTTCTACCCTTTACGCCTACAGTTTATCCCTTTGGTAAAAACAAGCAGTGAACAGAATGGTTTGCAATGACTGGACAAGAGGGTGATTTAGTACCATACTCAGTTGACAAAGTGACTTGAAATGTTTTCACAAAAGGGTAAACCAACACCATCCCAGCGTCGAGTATGTGAAGATGTAAGGTATGATCTATGCAACAAAATTTCATGTCATTTGTTTTAAGAAGTATTGAATAGCATTGCATTGATTAAAACGTGTGGACCCTTATCCTAATCCTCCATGATTCCTTAATTTTCCCAAGCCTATTGATAATCCCCCTAATCTTGCTATTACACATCTTGTTTCTCACAAGTTTACTAATCCCCATCACATATTCCACAAAGAAACTAGTGTTCAAACTCCTATGCCCACTGAGAATTCAATTTGCCAACAAAGGAGAAACAAGAACTAATGTTTTGACTTGGCTTGATTTGTGTTTTATGTTCATCCTCCACCCAGGATTTTCATATCAGGTCCTGCAATTGTTTTTTATAACTTATTGAAATATGTCACTGATAAATATGGATAAATACCGACAATGATGTCAAATTTTCTTCCAGCTTGCTTAACTTTGCACCATACCCAACCCTTCTACACCTAGCTATAGTTTTCTTCTACAAGAACATTTTTCAAAGGCTACAAGATTTATTGTTCAACACTTTTTGGGGATAGTAATACATTCATGTTTCTGTGATCTCAATAGTCACATTTAAGGATTTTCTGTAAGATCATTTTCACTCAACTATTATTTCTATATTGTTTTATATTTATCATTCTGCCAAATTTTGGAATTTTTCTAACCATACTTAGACATGGCACCAATTCGGGACCTTGGGAGTTTTGTAAATGTGAAGCGTGAAAGTATCCTGGAGTGACTGTCTCCCAGAGTCATTGATTCGTTCCTACTGTTAATTAACCCAAGATTACTTTAACCATCCCTATTAAATAATTCGGGACTTCGGTTATTCTACACTTCTGGAGTTTCTGATTGCAGAATTTGTACAACTCCTGAAGTAGTATGGGTTGGAGTAGTACGAACACATACAAAAAATGCAGGCTCGCCACCATACATGTGCGACTCTGAAATACAAATAGCTATACTAATTTAATCAAACAGAAACACCAACCAAATATTTTTGGTGCCAAGTGTCCACCATATTGCAAACCCTAACATGTGGTTAACCCTGTCTCATTTACGAAAATAATAGCCTCTATGCAAGAGATAATATCCTCGAATGTACCCATGTATAAAAGCCATTTTTCACCTCTGTTACCCTATGCACTACCATATGTCCTTACACCTTTGTCACTAGGCTCTGATCTGGAATCATTTTTCCACCCTTTACACCTACAGTTTACCCCTTTGGTAAACACAAACATTGAACATAATGGATTGCAATGGCTGCGCAAGAGGGTGATTTAGTACCATCCCTTAGTTGACAGAGCGCCTTGCAATGTCTGCACACGAGATTAAACCAGCACCATCCCAGAGCCGAGTATGTGAAGATGTAAGGCATGATCTATGAAAAAATAATTATTGTCAGTGGTTTTAAGAGATATTGAATAGTATTATATCGGTTAAAACATGTGGACCCTTAGACTAATCCTACAGGATCCATTGATTTTCCCGAACCTATTGATAATCCCCCTAATCCTGTGACTACACATCTTGTTTCTCACAAGTCTATTGATACCCATCCCATAATCTACAAAGAAATCAGTGTTCAAACTCCACTTCCCACTAAGAATTTAACTTGCCCTTTCATCTTCATTGTCCACCCAAGATTCACATTCCATTTCCTGCAATTTTGTTTTGTTATAACCTATTGAAATATTTCAATGATAAATATGGGTAAGGACTGACAATGTTGTCGAATTTTCTTGCAGCTTGCTTAACTTTGTACCATACCTAGTCCTTCTATACATAGTTGTAGTTTTCATCTAAAAGAACATTTTGCAAAGGAAACAAGATTTCTTGTTCAATACTTTTCAGGGATAGAAATATATTCTTGTTTCTTTGATCTCCGTAGTCACATTTAAGGATGTTCTGTAAGAGAATTTTCACACAGGCATTATTTCTAGTTGGTTTTTTTTATATTTATTTTGATTTTCAACACCTCCTAGTATTGAAAATTCCCACTTGCAAACTATAAATAGTAAAAAACAAACAACCAATAGGAATGAAACCATGATACTGAAACTTACTCGTGAATGGGGAATGGCATAATCACATCTTCAATTGCAAGTGCAGGATATCAACCCTGCAAACTGCAACAACAAGTCCAACTGTGGTTGCAGGACCTCAACCTTGCAAAGTTGAAGAAAACAAGAGTGGAAGATTTCAACCTTGCAAAGTGAAAGAACAGGTCGAACTGGGGGAAGACTTCAACCTTGCAAAGTTGAAGCAAACAAGAGCAAGCAACAAACAACAAACCAGTGAGAAAACACCAATGTTAGGTAGCTAGAGAGGTAGTGGGGGGGGGCAATGGGCCCATAGTCATAATAGTGGAGGCCATTCAATGTAAGGTGGAATAGGTCCACTATATTATTAAATAAGGCCCACTATGGTAGTTATATATAATAAATGTAAGAGAACTTATTAAAAGGTTCTACTTCTAGAAGATTCCTCCTCTAGAATGTTCTTAGGTGATGGTAGCACTATATAAAGGGGTTCAAGCAATGTAATGGGACATGAAGAGAATTATTGTATTGTGATTTTCATCTCAATAGGAGGATTCCCCCTCGAAGAGGAAAGTGAACGTGAGAGGATCCCTTCCAGAATAGGATCCATTGTATGGTTTTTCTCTACCTCAAGGGTTTGATAATAATAAAGTGTGGTTTCTTCCATATTACTATGTGGATCTATTGTGTATTCATTATTTGTGGTGATTATATTTTTAGATCTATTCAGGTTCTTAACAAGTGGTATCAGAGCACTTTACTTAACCAAAGAAGGGAATAATGTTTTGCTCTTTTTGCAGAATTTTTCTAGAAAAGAAAAAGAGGGTGGTGCACTTAAGTTTCACATATGAAGATTTATGAGATGAATTTGGAAACAAAAATTGGGTATTTGAATTCCTCTCAGAAAAATACCCAATTTCAAAAAAAAAAAAATCCAAAATGGAGTCCGAGAAGTAAAGTTATGAGCATTTTAAATTCAACATTTCTTCAGGGTTTTTCCGGAAAAAGCTACGATTTCCGCAATAATTTATTTTTAAACCCTTTTCTATTTTTTTATTTTTTTTCGTAACAAAGACAAGACTGGATATTTCATAAATTTTCATAGGGTGCGCATATTTCTACCATATCAGTGCCATTGGATAAATCATTTTAAGAGTTTTCTTTGGTACATTATATGTGGTGTTTCCAATGGATATGCACTCTCAACTCAGGGAAATTATGCACATGATTGAAGCATTCAAATCCTATATACAAGACAACAGAGATAGTTATCACAATAGTCAACGGTCATTGGCTCTCCTTCAATAGAGATATCTTAGGGTAGACATCATGAACGAATATCATCAATAAGTGTATGCTTGGTATGATTTGGAGGATGATTATGATGATTGGTATATGGATAGTTTTCATTTGTGGGATGACAACCACTTCCATTATTTATTTGATGACTCTACTCCACCTTTCGTAGAGAACAATAATGTGACACATCAGGAGATAATTATGATTACCAGTGTCCAGCCTACATATTCTACAATGGTATTGTTCCTTCCAGATTCAACTTTGACCCTTTCCCACTATGTGGATGGATATTCTTATTTGGATCCACATGATAGGTTTCAGTATTGGGAGCATCATTTTCAGTTGGTTATGGGGTGTCGTTATCTTCCCTGTAGAATTCACATGAGAAATTGGACATGGGACCCTGGTTTACAATGGAAGTTGTACTACTTCAGCATAATGGATTTTATTTCTCAATGGGACCCTGGATCTCTAATCTACTTCAACACTATGGTCCACACTTATCCATGGGACCCTGATATATGGTTGTACATCAAGCATTGAGGAAAACAATTTCATAAGGGGGATGGAATATTAGGTAGCTAGAGAGGTAGTTGGGGGGGCAGTGGGCCCATAGTGATAATAGTGGAGGCCATTCAATGTAAGGTGGACTAGGTCCACTATATTATTAAATAAGGTCCACTATGGTAGTTGGATAGAATAAATGGGTAGTTAGATATAGTAAATGAGATTTCTAGAAGATACCTTATCTATAATGTTCCTAGGAGATAGAAAAGAATATAAAATGATATATAAGCAATGTAATTGGCATGGTGAAGAATATTGTTGATGTACAAGAAAGTATTTCTTGAGGACTTTTATCCTTCTCTAAGGATTAATATATGGTGTTACCCTACCTGAAGGGATTTCTCTATATTCTTGTGTTCATGTTATGGTGAATGGTTTATGGTTTATTCTTGGTCTTATTGAAGTATATTTGCAAGTCACATATTGGTATATAACAATGGGCCAACAATACCATGTGCCCAAAAATCCTATAACAAATTTGAATCTTTTATCGAGTCAAGTCTAACCTAACATTCCCTCCTTTAAATTCGACTTGGGGTTTCCCATGACCAAATCCAACCAAACCACCAAGTGAGTCTATATCACTCACCTCTAGGCTCTACTCCCCTAAACTTTTATAATCGGGGTATTTGAGAATATGACATGTGCCCCCCTATCATTTAGGTCTACATTTAGAATTTACTGACAATTTACCAGGGGTACACATGTCTAACTAGGTATTACAATCGTATTCCCATTTACATTAAAATTTTCAACTCCATTATAATTTTATTTTTTTTCATTCTTATTATTCCTACATTTATGCAACCATCCATTTCACACTCCATGCTCACAACTCCATGATTTTAGCCTCAATATCATCACCCTAAACTTCACACCCTACCAATTGTAAACCCTAAGTACCCTTCATGCCTTCTTTGGGAGCCACACACTTAACCTCAAACCAAGGTCGATGAAGCTCATAATCACCCTCTACAAAGGAAAACCTTATTGATCTTAGATTCCTACTAGAGACATTTGATTTAATTTACCTAGTAGCGATTTTTAGATGTACCAATACATTAAATACATTTCCTTTCATTATCTATTCTAGCCATTAGCACTCCACCGACACACCTCTTTCGTTACTCGTTATCTACTAGCACATACATAGAATTTCCTTTGTGCATTTGAAACCACACAAACACAAGCACTATCATTATCCATTTTTCCTCCATCATTCTCTACACCCTAGAAGCTCTTTGAAACCATAGATACCCTCCCACAACATAAATGACGATTTTATCCCATAGGAGGCCATCATCATGACTCAATCCATGCTCATATGCAATGACAACAAGAATATCGACACTAAATCACTTTTTTATATGGGAACAACACTATGGAAGGTGACTCACACACTCCCATGGGTTCAAAATTGAAATCAACTCCTGCAAATAATGTTGTTGCTCAAATGGATGCCAAATATTCCCTTATTTCACTTTTGAGACACATCTTGAGGCCATATATATCCATCTAGAAGGCCCTATTTATGTCTTCCTTACAGTCTTGCCTCTTCCATGCATCAACGTTGTTGTTGTAGACCATTTCTAGTTTGGATTAGATTCATCCTCTAGGTGGCCTACAAAGGAAATATATACTCAGGCTTCATGCTCAATATATCTTCGAAAATATCCTTGTGAAATCACATTCTCCTTATGGAAATTTGGAGCAATGCAGTTAAGAAATGGAATCTATGCCCCAACTCGCACTCATAGATGTATATCAATAGGTAGTATAATGTGTCCACCAACGTTGGCACCTTTTCTTCCTTCTTGATCTTCTTCATTGCCTGACCATTTTTTGCTAGCATCAAATGCATATTCATATTTTAAAATCCCAAAACACAAATATACCCTTAGATATACAATAGATTCGTTCAATATGTATGATCTCAATGGATCTGGGCACTCAACCAAAAAAATCTCCCTCCACTTATAGATTTAGTTGGATCAAGTTGATCCTCTGAGAGCTTTTATCCATCAATGTTTTCATATACATATTCATGCACCAGATCACATTTTCACCAATAGGCTCCCATATTTTAAATCTAGGCATTTAATCAATAAATCTACCTTTTCCACTTCGTCTTATAATCAAATGATCTAGGGTTTTCTCATGAGAGATTTATCACCATCCCACTCATGGATCTTGACATCATCAGTCCACTCTCCTTGGAGAGTCCAGGTCAACTTGGATCTGATACCGCATGTAAGTTTTAAAATGCGAGAGAAATAAAAATTATGAGAACATATAAACAAAACATAAATCATAATACATTCTTTATCCTGGAAAACAAAAACTGGGAAAAACCAACTAATAGATCTATTAGTCCCTTGGTCGAAGCTGACCAATCCAATCACCCTCATATCCCTGATCAAGTGAGCCTTCACCGCTCATGTCCTGGAACATTACAATGGAGTCTCCTAAGCCTATTTAAAGGCTTCATTACATGAAATACCATGGACTCCATACCACAGGTCACCAATACAATGTTCCTGAAACTGTTAATTTTGACCTAACAACTTTGAATCTTTTACCAAGTAAGGTTTAACCTAATAATTCAATCCTTTTCCTAGGAGGATGAGGAACTAATATTGAATCAAACCTAGAATTTTCTCTATCGTGTGTGGACCCACGACGCACCCCATGGAATTCACCAATATCAATGTAGCTAACATGGTGACCCAACATAAACTCCACCCATAATTTCCCAATGAAATATAGAGGCGCCTTCATATTATTGTAGGGAGGTTTTTCAAACACTATAAACCACCTATCCAACCAATTATCCTTAAATTATTGGTGGATGAAAAAATCCATACAAATTCATCTCTTTATGACTGGTGGTTATAGTCTGGTTCTAGGATCAATGGATAGTGACATCAATTCTAGTTTTATAATGTTCACGTCTCTCACTTGGTTTTTTCCTATGTCATTCATGTAATATACAAACACCCTAGCCCTGCAATAAATAATATTTGTTAATTTTCCTTGGGCACTTGCAATGGATGATGCAATGGTGTCCAACGAAGTATCTAGTTACAATTGGATGGGATCTCTAATACTCCGTAAGTATTTGAAAATAAATCTAGGACATCTCAACTCTTCATCAATTTGTGTGTATACATTGTTTTGTTATGGGTTTGGTGTTCCTTCCTATGGTTGTGTTGGGTTTGGCTTTCTCCAGGTTCTTGTTAATTATTTTGTTCAAATTTAATAATAGAATTTGTATAAATTAGGTTCAATTTTTAAATTAACTTAGAAAATTATAAAAAAAATGAAATCAAATAGTTTAGTAAATTTTAAAAAATCATGAAATTGTGTGTGAATAAACACTTAGAATACCTCAAAGACAGTGTATGAATCATGTGGACACTTCGTCAACAAATCCCAAGGTGTCAATTTGCTTAATGACCTCTCAAACGAACGATGCAGTTATTGGAATGGAAAAAAAAGAGTTGCAGATCCTTTTAATTGAGCCCATCAAGAACACACATGCATTCCTAGATAACAAGTGTGTTCTTAGGAATGTGTACACATTCTTAAGAATTCATGCACATTCTTGATAAGGAGTCGATGTTGCATCTTGGGTGGCAGTTTGAGGTTTTATGAACCTATCACATCAAGAACACATGTGCATTCTTACTCAGGTGTGGTCAAGCTCACGTTATTTCCACTTTTTTTTTCCATCAACTTCATGTGAATGCCCATAGGTTTTTTTTTTCAAGTGTAAAATTTTATTACCACATCTTCTCGAAAACAAATAATATGGTGCATTTAAGTATATGTTGAGAAATACACACTAAATAAAATAATTGGTTATGATAAGACCCTCAAACCTCATCTTAGCATTTGAACATGTATTTTCAATGGTTCATGTAGTTTCAAGGGTTCAACAACATTATTCATTAAAAAAAATTAATATGAAAAAATAATGGAGCAAAAGAACTTCTTGTTATTCACAACCATGTAAATTTGTCTCAAGCAAGTATGTCATTTAAGTACTATACTAGCATCTTAACACAAACATATGCATTATATTTTAGAGGGAAAATAATAGAACATTATTATAAGAACACAATTTTTTTGATCTAAAAACTTTTCCATAAATAAAAATTATATATTTCAAAAACTAATTCAACTTTGTGTTTCATTTTTTACATCATACAATTTCTATTAAAATTAAAATGTACATGCATTTTTAGTAATTTCTTCTAATCAACATATTATAATTTTTCTAAATTTTTATTACAATTAACATATTACGAAAGAGAAGTTAAATTGCACCAACCTCTAACTCATAGTAGTAAGCAGAAAAAACAATAAACCATTTGAAAATAAACTCACACAATTAATTCACTTACCAAATATGGCATGTCACTTCCAATTACAATAATTCATATTCTTATACAACCATTTCTAACACAGAATGTCTCCAAATGTCAATCCCCCTTCTTATTATAGAGAACC
>ML785919.1:101103-111881 GCA_009831015.1 Picea engelmannii | reverse complement strand
AACGAGAGTAGTAGGAAAAAAACAAATAGTATCACATAAAGCTTAAGCGACAACAGAGATTCCATTGACGTTGACGAAGTGAAGTGAAATGAATGTAAGGGATACGTCACTTCCTTCTTCCTTCTTGTCGCAATGATGAAAAAGGTAATGACAAAAATAATAGAAGAGAATGGAAGATACTAGAGATGTTTCTCTTATGCATATGGTTCCATATTTATTCATTTGAAATCAAATTCAGAGGATTTATGAAGTCCGTCAATTTACCATTGGAATGGTTGTGAATGATGTTGACAACCAACTGTCTAGCCATTTTCATGTGATCTAACTAGGCATTTTCATGTGATCTAACTGTTAGCCTCAAATGAAATGATATAGTGGTTAGAATCCATTAAGGAGCCTATGAGAAATGCAACTTACATGTCCATCATTTGGTAATATCTTAATCATAGGAGAGTAGAAAGCATTAGTTAGTTGGAATTAACTTTGTACTTTTTATCTTATCAATATCATATTTTCAAACGTCCTTACACTTTGACATGTTATACTTCATACGTTTATCTTATCAATATCATGCAAGCTATTAAATGCATGAACTTGTAAAAATTTCCTTAAACTTTGACATGTACTTAAACGCATGAACCAACGCCATCAAATGGAATTCAACATACTATGTGTAGGGTTTTTCATTAATTTTATTCAGTATAAGTTCTAGTGGGAACCATGACACAAAGAGCTCGGTGTTTGAGGGATCTAGTGAGTTCTCTTGCTTGTAAATATTCAATAAATGGTAAGTCTTTTTCTAAGCCCTTTCAGGACCCTTCAGGGACGGGACCAATCCTTCAATTCAAGAAACCTAGGGCCTGGTAAACATACAAACACGCATGAATTAGAAAATGTCGGAGGACGCCCTGACTGATCTAGCCATGAGAAAGCCTTGTAGGAATGAATCGTGGTGATGAGATGCCTAGGTTGAGGGACCTTCCCAACTTGTTCGTAGTCAAAGACTGTTTGAATCTTGGTCTTCAATATGGAATAATTCAAGGCCAAGGTACATTATCAACAACTTGATTAATAGTTAAGACATTCGAAGAGATGGAAAGCCCAATCTTGGAGGAACTTTTAGTTAAATTCTATGTATATGCCATTAGTCGTTTACTACTCTCTTAGTGATTCTATTGTAAATAGAAGGATGGATCCTCAATGAATTGATATTTTTTTTGGAAGGAGGAAAGTAGTTGTCTCACATGGTTGGATATTAGGAATACATGCTCTATCATGCACGTTTGTTTGAGAAGCATTATAGTTTTGTCTAATGAGAAAATCCTGGAATTTGCATGGGGATTGGTTTCCAATAACCAAGAGATTTTTTGGGTTGTCTCGCAAGTTATATTTCATTGTGAATTTGTCATATTTACTAAATAGCTCATTGAGGAAACAAAGGATAGAGTTTTGTTGGTGGGATAGGTGCCCCCAATAAAGGTATTGTCCCACTCATATGTGGGAGGAATTTTAACTAGTACTGTGTGGAACTCTGTGTTGGAAGGCATAAGTGTAGGTGTACTGATGATATGATGGACCTTCTATGTCATACCAAGCAACATACACATGTAAAATTCATTTGTGAAGAGTGGGGAATAGGATTGCACTTGAAAAAGATAGTGAAAAGATAAGAGTTGGTAGTGTTGGTGAGGAATTTGATAGGAGGAGCGGATGGAGATACAATGAAGACAAGAATTGGGAAACTGAAGCAAACTGATAAGCGAGTTGTTAAGGAAGGAGTAGCTTCTAACAACAACTTTGACAAATTACTCCGCCAAATAATTACTCAAAAGATGCATCAAATTATACTCTAGATGGTTGAAGGAGACACTATAGTTGGATTGTAATAGGATTGTATAAAGTTTCTCACCGTAGGTATTTCAACAATAGTATTGGATGAATTTTTATTTTGTGAGTGGCATCTGAGAGTGGGAAGCAAGTCAAGCCAGCATAACATCAACGCCCTACACCTCCATCAAAGGTATGTCACTCTCTCCACACCTCCTCCTCCTCTTCCTCTCTTCCAAGTCCTTTACAACAACAACTAGGGAGTTGATTAAGTGGTGCATATTCCCGAGAATATTCGTTTAGGGAATTGATTAAATGGTGCATCTTCTCGAGAATCAATATCTAGGAATAGGTCCTTGGTCGATGAATCGGTCGATAAATCATACAATACAATGGAGATTCATGGAGCATTTGTTGTATGGTTTGGCATCGACATTGTTGAGACATTATATGTGATTCCCCATAGTAAGTTCTCATGGTCACTCTCTCCAACGCTCCAAGACTCCCATGGCCGCTCTCTCTAACCTCCAACTAGTCTCGACAAGAAGATGATTGTATGACAAGTATATCTGAAGGTGGACATAAGATGTGTGTTTCTTGTACCCCAACATACCAAGTGGAAGTGGAGGTCAATATCAAAATTGCAGGGAGATCAGAGCCTCGACTACATTAGCATTGATTGGGCTCACTGTAGTGACAGACTCGACTGCTATTAGACGCATCGATTGCATTGACTACAGGTAGATCATATCAACTGATCAATTTAACAATCAATTTAAAAAAATGACAAATACATAAATAATGTTTCACTCCACTAAAGTTATTTAGTCCCATAAACTTGAAATGGCCAATAAAAAAAATTAAAAATATATAATTTAAAAATAAAACCAATAATAAAAATATAATTTAAAAATAAAACCAATAATAAATTAATGATAATAAAAAACATTTAAAAAATTCGGTTAGAAACATCCCAAAAAATATCAACTAATACACCATAACACACCAAGTAATAGGCTATCTACAATATTGATGGCAAGGCAAATGCGAAAGTCCGTGGCCACTTGCAATTACATTAATTCATCTTCTTATATACCATTTCTTAACCCACAACGTCTCTTAATGTCAATCGCCTTCTTATCAATGATAACCGTTTGCATTCTTGATAACCTAGATCAAAAGTAACTTTTTATTATTATTAAGCTATTGAATGATTTTGTAATTTGACAATTTTCATTCAAACCATAATCTATAAATATTTAGACTAATTAATATCCTTCGTCATTAAAAAAAGATGAAATTGGTTTACTTTTTTCCTAAATATTAAATTTAATATTTATTATTAATTCATCTAAAATAAAGTAGTTTGTTCCTTAAGAAAATTAAAATTCGTTTATATATTTCCTAAATATAAATGCAATTCATCTAAAATCAAAGTGGTTCGATGCCAAGCTGAAGCATATACTCCTTCCTTAGGCCCGTCGTTACGGAGGGACTAATCGTCTCTCACCACATACTATCACGACTTTCCTACATTTTGTAAAAGACAATTTTTCTTTTTAACATTGACTGTTCCAGAAGCGCCAATTTGTTAAAGATCATTTTTTTTTTACATAGACTATTCCAGAAGAGCCAATTTGTTAATGAATAATTAAACTACTGCGAATTTGTTAGGGAATAATTAATATTTTCTTAACATTAACATTTCAAAGATGTAATATTATCCGCGCGTGAGCCTTACCTCTACTACTCTAGCGGCCGCGCCCAGCTATCACGTTGGCGATCTCAAGAGGAGGGGAGCCGCCTCCCCTGCCTCCTCCTTCAACCGAAGACTCCTTCCGCAGGCTCCTTGTCGCCCAAGGTAAGAAGCTCTCTCCCTCAGCGTCGCCCAACTTCGTCAAAAAACTCGACTCGATCCCTGAAATTGAGCTTCCTCCAGAACACCCTATGAAAGTTGTCGTCTCTTTGTCTGATTGTGGATTGGTGGGTCAATTCATGGGCTTATGGCCATCAACCAGAAACAAAAACCACTGGGTCCAAAAGAACCGGAGACCATTAATCCAAAACAATGTCACTTGTTATGCGGTGGGAAGAGGATTCTACATTTTCAAATTCATCTCAAAGGAATATAGCGATCCAATCTTCAGAAATGGCCCGTACTTTATGGGTAATCTTCAGAAATGGCTCGTACTTTATGGGAACACAAGGGTTGTATCTGAATAGATGGACACCAGACTTTGATCCTGCGATGGAAGTGCCTAAGGAAGTTCTGGTCTGGGTATGCCTACCCAACCTCCCGATCCACTATTGGAATCCTATCTCTCTCCAAACAATTGGAAACGGGCTTGGGCAGTATATTGACAGAGTCGGCCCCAAAGATCAATACTCATGTGTATGCATCTATGTGGAAGTAGATTTATAGGTAGACCTTCTAGAGGCAGTGAAGTTAAAGGTTGGAGATTGGAAACACTTCCAGAAAATTGACTACGAACAAATCCCTTTCAAATGCAGGGGATGTCATGAATATGGCCACTTTCAAAGAAACTGTAAAAAAAAAACTAATCATAATAAAGAAGAAGGAGAAGGCTGGCAACATTCCAGAAAGGGGAAAACAGTGTCTAAACCTAAAGAAAAACGACATGCAAAGGTAAACACAACCTCACCCAAGGAACCGGAAGTTCAGGGAGTGGAATCCTCATCAGGAAATAGATTTGTTGTGTTAGGAGAGAAGGAAAAAACAGAGAAAGCACCAGGAAAGAAATCCAAGGAGGCCCCTCCTACGGAAACAGAAATGCAAGAAAAGACTATCCCCAAAACACAAAAGCACCAAACGAATCAATCAAGGCATGAAATGGAAAAAGGACAGGAGAAGGTCGCAGAAGAACAAGAAGAAAATCCAAATGCAGAACCAGGAGAGATGTCCACAAATAATGACTCTACAGATGCAAGTGGTTCCATTGCCACGCCCAAAAAAGCAGGCAGGGGAAGGAAATCCAAAAAAGAGTAAAGGGAAAAGGAAACTTATAAAGAGGTCCTCAATGGCTCACAGAAAACAATCAAGTAATTGATTAATGTAAGAACGATAAGAAAGCACGCTAAGGCTCATCAAGAAGCCAATACCCCCCCGCAAGTAAATCATGAAACTAGCCTCCTGGAACTGTAGGGGTTTCAGTAGCATAATAAAGGAATAAGCTCTCAAATACCTAATTAGAATGTCAAACCCTGAGATCCTACTAATACAAGAGACAAAGATGGAGGAGCAAGACTTCCTCCAAGAAAGTAAAGCCTTATGAAGAAAAGGCCAGGGAATAGCAGTTAGCAAAGGAGGAGCCTCAGGCGGTCTGGGAACCTTCTGGGATGCCTCGAAATATGATCTAATCTCTTCTGAAGCATGCATGCATTACGTTTTCACCAGCCTATTACACAAAGAGACGGGCCGACTGGTAAGTCTTTTCAACCTTTATGTCCTTATCTTATTATCGGAAAAAAGAAAATGTAGGGATTTTATTAAAGCCTTCCTAAACTGAAACGAGTTGGAAAATATCTATATTGGGGGGGATCTTAATGTAACCCTAGCCGTGGAAGAGAAAAAAGGTGGGTCCATAGTGAGAGACCCTGCTAGGGAATGGGTAGAGGATATTATGTTAGATTGGGATTTGGAGGATATCAAACCCTCCAGAGGAAAGTTCACATGGACAAATAAGAGAGTGGGGCCAGGACATATTGGTTCTCGGCTAGACAGGTTTTTAGTTCAAATCTCCTTCCTGCTCCTTGGTTTAATTTTCTCGTCTAAAATCCTTCTTCACATTGTATCCGATCACAAACCAATTCTATTAAAGCTCTCGCAAGACAAAAATCTAGGTCCTATTCCATTCAGATTCAGTCCTGCCTGGATCCATTATGAGGGTTTACATGACCTTGTTGCCAAAATCTGTAACGAGAAGGTCTGCGGATCCCCCTTTTTTGTATGGGAAGAAAATCTTAGGAAGCTAAAAAAAGTACTAAAAGAATGGGATAAAACCCAAACAAGCCTGCCTATCAAACGACATGAAGCACAAAAAATTCTTGAAGATCACCAATTAGAGATGGAAGGGAAAGAGATCAATCAAGAATGTCTCGCCAAAGAGGATCATCTTCAAAGGGAAATGCACCAAGCCTGCAGAGAGGAGGAAGGGTATTGGCAACAAAAATCAAGAAACCTCTGGTTAGAATCTGGAGACAAAAACACCAACTACTTCCACAAGCAAGCAGGAGCAAGAAAGCAATTCAAGGCAGTCAAAGAAATCCATGTTCAGGATCAAGTTATAACAGATTTTGAAGATATAAAAAATGTAGCCTTCGAAACATTCAAAGTTCTCTACATAGAGACTCAATCAAACTTCCATGATCTGAATACCTACCCTCTATCTCTAGTTCCAATCTCTATCCACGAAGATATCAATGTAAAGCTTTTAGCGCAAGTTAAGATGCAAGAAACTAAAGAGGCCTTGGATCAAATGAACCCATATAAAGCTTCGGGACCCGATGGCTTCATGACCAAATTCTTCCAAAACTGCTGGGAAATAATAAAATCAAATCTGCTAAAAATGATTCTGAAATCTCAGAGATGCAACCAAATAGGAGGGGAAATAAACTCTTCCTTCTTAGACTTAATTCCAAAAGAAAAGGGAGCGGTAAGCTTTGGAAGATTCCAGCCAATTTCTCTTTGCAACACAGGATACAAGTTAATCACAAAAATAATAGCCAATAGTCTAAAAAAATCATTCATGCCATCATTCCAAAAAATTAGGGTGGGTTCATCAAAGGAAGGAAAATAGTGGATAACATCATTCTAGTTCAGGAAGCACTACACTCAAGCAATAAAAGAAAAGACAAAGGTATGATTATACAGTTCGACCTTGCAAATGCTTTTGATGGAGTTAGGCATAATTTTTTGTTTAAAGTCATGGAAAACTTCAGTTTTTCTCCAGCATTTATAAGTTGGATAAAATCCTGCATTAGATTCCCCTGGATTTCCCCCCTATTGGTCGATCAACAAATTTTTTTCAAGCGTCCAGGGGCCTCAAGCAAGGTTGCCCCCTCTCCCCACTTCTCTATGTTATAGAAGCCTCTGTGCTAAGCTTTCAACTAGATTATGGTCAGCAACATAACAATATCCACGACCTGAGAACAACCTCGGGGGTAAAATACATTAACCACGCCCAATTCATGGACGCTACTCTACTTCTAGGAGGAGCAAGTGTGCAAACAACCAGAAAATTTAAAATAGAACTGGACACTTATAATGAGATCTTAGGAAGTGAAATAAGCTTTCCCAAAAGAAAGATCTATGGTTGAAACACCTCTACAAGGGAAATGTTGGAGATTTCAAGAGTCTTAGGGATGGAAGGTTTCACCAATTGCGATTCCTTTAAATGTCTGGGAGTGTCAATTTTTAGGACCAAACCAAAGGCTTCTCAGTGGCTCCCTCTAATAGACAAGTTAAAGGGTAGAATTAACTTTTGGGGAGAAAAATGGTTAAACCTTGCAAGTAAAGTTGTTCTCATAAAGGCAGTTTTAGCAAGCATCATGATCTACCAAAGCTCATTGTTGCTAGCCCCTTCCACCATGATTCAGAAAATTGACGTCCTCTTTAGACGGTTCCTGTGGGAGGGAGGAAAACAAAACGGGAGGAAAATACACCTTATAAGTTGGTGGAAAGTCACCAAACCAATTTCAGAAGGCGGCCTCCATCTAAGATATATTAATGCTCAAAATCTTTCTCTGGTAGCCAAGCTTCTCTGGAATCTTGTCTTGGGGAAGTCCACTTGGAGAAAAAAAGCAATCTGGATGAAGTACTTTCATGGCCAGAGAATTAAATGCATGGATCGACCTGCAAAAACGATTAAGGGGTCTCCAATATTCAATCTATGTCTAAAAGCAATGAGACTCTTTAAGCCCAATCTTACCTGGATACCAGGGACTAGAAAGAAAATCAACATATGGGATGAATCAGTGTTGGGAAACCCTCCATTAAGATCGTTTGAAGGAACAACTCAACTCAAAGCCTAGATGTGGTCCCAAGCCCTAGTTAATCTATGGGACATCTCGATCTGGAGCAACGACAAGGACAAAACCTAGATCAGATGGGAAGTCAACAACAGACCTCCAGATATTAATGGGGAATGAAACACTTTGATGGACTCCTTGCAAGGGAAATATCTGATAAAAGCAAGAAAAAAGGACAAGAGGGGATGGGGCTCATTTTCTGGAAAATACACAACAGCAGTAGGATATAAAAGCTTCACAGCAGTTCCCCATGTTTCAATGGACCCTACAATTTGGAAATCCATTTGGAATTCCATGTCCATTCCGAAGATAGACATCTTCATCTGGACATTGGCTCATAGAAGCATATTAACTCGAGAAAATCTGAGGAGGAGAGGGTGGGAAGGACCCTCCATATGTCCCCTTTGCACTCAAGAAGAGGAAACATGAGACCACCTACAACTAAAATGCCCATTTGCCTAAGAGGTGTGGAATCTGGTCCTCGGTCTTAAGCCAGGAACATTCGATCTACCCCAAGAGACCAATGCTTTGCTTCGAAACTAGAGATCTATCTATCCATTCTAGGTAAGGAAAAAATCCCAACTTAACATCCTCTGGAGCAATCTACCAAAATTCACTCTCTGGAAAACTTGGTTGGACCAAATAAGAGGCTCTTCAGGGAGATCACTTGCAACTCTGCACAAGTGGCAAGTAAGATAAAATCCCTCTTTGGCGAAAGGGCCCCCTACTTCAGCAAAGTAAATAATTCGAGAGGCGTAGAACTGGAAGAGGAGCAGTGGATCAAAACTTTCAATCTCAAGGAATAGCCAAAGAAAACAAGCATGGAAACAAGACATGAAAATTGGGAAATTCGACTGAAGGAGGAGGAATTTGGGGAGTGGAAGAGGCAAAGAAGGAAGCATCTACTGTTCTTTGACGAGGCTCCCAAAGGGAACCTTGGGGTGGCAGGAGGAGGAGGGGTCCTCTTGGCACCAGATAGAAAGCTAGAACTATCTTATGCTTGGGGGCTAGGAGAAGATACCAGCAACCGAGCAAAAGCACTCACTCTATGGCAAGGGTTGAACCAGGCTATCAATAAGAAATTCAATGATTTAGTGATCATAGGGGACTCCAGACTAATAATCCAAACCCTCATTCTCCATAAACCGATTAAGCAAACAAAGCTCCAACATATCCTGGAGAAAATTCACCTCCTGCTGAAAAGGTTGAGAGCCTTTCAAATGTTCCACATTCTTCATAATCTAAATGAACAAGCAAACAAAGAAGAAAACAGAGGTGCCACTTTGAGAAAAGGGGAAATCTAGATCAATGGAATTTCATCCCGTAAGGCCCGAGTAGGAAAGGGGGGGCTTATGTCGATCAACATAGAACCTGAGTTTGCAAGAATGACAGCTGACAATGCAAAGAAGAAAGGGAGTCGTCGATTGAAGGAAAGACAAACAAATCCAAAGACAGGTCGCACAAAGACAAGACAGGCAGCAGGAACGAGGGAAAAGGTAATCAAGTGGGAGATGAAGGCTTAGAGAAGGACAAAGATCCGTCACGAGCAACACGACTTGGGTAAGGTCAATCTGAGCGGATTGATCCATCAGACTCAGGAAAAAATTGGGCCCGATAGGAAAGGCATCAAGACCGTGGTTAAAAACTTAGACCTCGAAGGAATCAGGCCAACTCTTGTGTAGAGAGGTAAGAGACCAAGACGGGAAAGTAAGAAAAAAATAATCGAGCAGAGGAGGCTCAGCAAGCACTGGAAATCAAGCATGGCGACAAGCTCAAGGAGAAAACTGACGATGGAGGAAAGACTCGAGACTATGGAGGATATGAAGAGGATTAAAACGATTGTGCAAAATCAAGACATCATCCTTCAGGGATTCAATGTTGAGGCAGGGCGAAGGCTCGCCATGCTCGATGCAGACACCACAAAGACCAAAAACGTCTTTGTTGAAGCAGTGGATTAGGTTCGGAAAGAACACAAAGACCCAAAGGAGAAGCTTGAAACCTGAGTCCTCAAGCTAAAGACACAACTAACAAAATTGACCATGGACTGGCGAATAGAGCACGACCTACCCCAGAAATAGGTTCCAAGGAAGTTCGACCTGTAAAGATCGCCATGCACAACCTCTTCAAAGAACTCTGTGATGTCGACATTTTGTATAAAAACCACCACATACAACAAGTTTAAAACTTTATTAGGTTTACAAGGTTTAGGATATTGTAACGAGCAAGGCCAAGTAAAGCCTCATGAAGTAAAACTAGTTGTGACTTTGTCACTTCCTATTTAAATAAAGATTCATTATCCGTTTTTGTCCCAAAAAAACATTTCTACAATGTAAATTAAAATAGATAT
Organism: Picea engelmannii; assembly: GCA_009831015.1. NCBI lineage: Eukaryota > Viridiplantae > Streptophyta > Pinopsida > Pinales > Pinaceae > Picea > Picea engelmannii. The sequence continues at coordinate 101,659 of ML785919.1, read as the reverse complement.
AGATATAAATTGGTAAATTAAAATAGATATAGATATAAATTGATTAATTTTAAATATAAATATATTTTTTTTTATTATAAAAAAAAAACATTTCAAATTCATCTAGATATAAAAATAATAAAAAACTAATCTCATTACAGTTGGAGATAAATAGAAAAACTTTTTGACCACAAGATATCACATGACCCTTCTTCGTGTAGTATTTCCGGCGACGACAGATCTCACCACGCATTAACAAAAATCTGTTAATCACGTGACCCTTCTTCCCGTAGTAGCTTTAGCGACGACAGATCGTACCACGTATTAATAAAAATCTATTAAGTGAAAAGAGTCTATCAAACTGCACTGGTGTTTGACTGTTTCGATTTCCCTGTGCAATCTCCTGCATCTACTCTGGTTTGGTTTTCATTCCTTTTTTACTTAGATTTGCGAAAAAAAACTTTGCTTTATGGCAGGAAAAACCCAGTGTCATATTGGAGAAATTCCAAACAAACGTTTAGTTTAATTTCCGGTGTGCATAAACTCTCTGCAAGAAAAAGAGAAGAATAAACCTAGA
>ML785919.1:79493-100266 GCA_009831015.1 Picea engelmannii | reverse complement strand
GCCGTCACATTTTTGCCGGACACCGTGTCATGGAAATAGAATTGAAGGTTACTTATCTTCTCCTCCTTATGATGCCCTTCGGCCTCGGCTGTGTGCAGGACACACAATATTAACATGGCAGCTACTCCAATAACGTTGAACTTGTCCATTTCCGGATCGAAAGAAAATATACTGATGGTTCGCAAGATTAGGCAAATTTATAGGCTTAAATTTGTCATTATGATAGTGGACTCGTAATAAATTTGACTGAATGATGTTTTATATTGTGGTGGTTGTACCCACTCCACTGACGAATATATGCAGAATGCTTAAAAAGTATGGAAACTCTCTAGTTAATATATATATATATATATATATATCCAAACAAAAACATTTTTAAATTATTTAAAACTATATATATTTTGTTTGATTAATAGTTGTTTTTTAAACTAAAATTTAGGTATTCAAAACTGAGGTCATGCCATTAAATTCAATAAGATTATTATGATACCTTTTTATGTGACAACAATAACTTGGAGAAAGTGACTTCATGCAAATATCTTAGAATCCATATTCACCACAAGCTCAAGTGGAATTATAGTATTGAGAAAATGAGTATTGGAGATGGAAAGTTTATTAGGGGCTTCTAAGCAATTGTAAATCAACTGATCTTTAGATATGGGATAAGAAGAAAATCCTCTTTACAACTTTTGTTACTCTTGTTATTCTTTCTGGATGTGAAGTATGGGGATGTAGTGAGGCAAGCCTTTCCCCCATTGAGAGCACCTAGAGGCAAGCCTTTACCCCATTGAGAGCACACCTATCACTAGATACCTAGAACAAGTTAAACAACATGGAAGACAAGAGGCTTGCAGAATAAGGATACTATTAAAAATATCATCAAATCAAAATTTAAGGAGAAAATGTGGTGTGATAAAGAGTTAGAGGAAAAAATAAAATTAAGATATTATAAGGATGCAATCAACCCTAATCTAGAAGATCAAAATTATCTCTTGTTTTGACAAGTGTAAAGAAAAAAATAAACATTGCTTAGATAAGAACAAATTCTCACTAGCTTCATATTGAAACTAGGTATTGGTAAATTCCTAAAACACCATGGGATGAAAGAATGTGTCACCTTTGTGACATTAAGAAGGTTGAAGATGAAATTCACGTTCTCTTAAATTGTCCATCTCATACCTATATTAGATTTCAATTTCAAAATATTTGTCACATTACGAACCTTCCTAAGTTTTTAAGTCAACAAAACTATGGTGATCTTGGAAAACTTTTCTTAATACTTTTAGAATACAAAAACAAAATTATAAAGAATTGCAAGTAATCCCTTATAATCTTTTAAAATATAAAAACTTACAAGTAATCCCTTATAATCTTAAATTCAGATGATCATCATCAATATTTTAATATCCTTAAAAATAAATATAAATATATTGATGATAAAAATTATATTTTTATAAATTTTAAATATAGTACAATAATACACTACAATCAATATAAAATCATTTAAAACAATCAAAATATTTATATTTTAAAAAAAATGTTTTTAAGATGTTCGATAAATCTGTGGTTAACAGAACACTATTTTACACTCTTTTTAAGAAGCACCGAAAACAATTTTAAGAAAACAAGGAACCACTCCACTATTAAAACGGAATGGAGACACTATTAAACTTAGAAATCTTGGACAAAGTAGCTAGAGAGGAATCTAATAGACTGGTCCACTACTCAGTCGATCATGTTATTAATTGTTTTGTTTTTTCTGTTCCTCTGCCATGTTCAGCCCTGCTAGCGAATAATGGTGATGCATAATAATGCTAGATCAGGTTGGATCTTTGCGCATTAATTAATTAATATGTATTTATTTATTTGAAGCATCATTGCAAAATTACCAGGCAATATTCTCGATCTTACGTAGAAATGAGCTGGGAGATTCGATATTGATAACGACATTTTGCTTTCGTTAGGATATAAAATGTAGATTTTCTTTTAAATGAAAAATATTACATAAATATTATTTATATATATTAAATTAAGAAAAAGATATTTTGAAATTATAATATAGATAAAATGTATTGAGTTTAATGGTTAATAACATGTGTTTCTTCTTAGGAGGTAATAAGTTCAAATCCAGAGGAGGTAAGGTATGTACTTACAAGTTCAAATCCAGCCTTGTCACAAGGGGTCAATATGAGCATCCCTACCCCCGCCCGTTTTGAACTTGTGACCTCTTCGGAGATAACACATGTTCTTAACCATTAGGCCCACTCAGGTGCTCTAGGTAAGGTATGTATTTTACCAGTCAAATCACTCGGTGGAGGGAGTACCTTGTCCCACAAACAAGAGGGTCTCATATAACAATTTGGTGTGGCTTAGCCCTGATCTTAAAAATAGATTATTATTATTATATTATATTGAATTAGTAAAATATAGAACATTTTTCCGTTTTAAAATTAAATGAAATGTTTTTTTCAATAAATTGGTAGGATTTGCCAAAATTCGATTTTGCATGGAATGTTTTTTTCAATAAATTGGTGGGATTTGCCAAAATTCGATTTTACATCAGTGACGTGTTAGAAATCCAGCGATTGAAATTGGATATTTAAGATGCACCAAGATATTTGAAGCTTTTGAATCAGTTTTTAATGGAAGTAGTTGAACCGACAGAAAGACTCTCCTTGATGCTTGCCTGGAGTTGGTTCGTGTCACAAACAGACTGGCAAATGAAGATAAACTGAAAAAAATAAAATGATAGATGGTATATATATAGTTGGTTCGTGTCACAAACAGACTGGCAAATGAAATAAACTGGAAAAAATAAAATGGTGGATGGTAGGTATATATATATATAAATATATATGGATAGAAATGGAGGTAGCTGGACCGAAAAAAACAGTCCTGTCCTCGGTGCGGGAGCTGGTTCCAGTTCCAAACAAATTGATAGCTGAAAACGAACAGGAAAAAATAAAATGGTAGGAATTGATGAGTAGATGATGCATGTGATAGATCTCTAACACCATATTGTAAACCCGGCACTGTAAATCACATTAATTTCCCTTTGGACGGATCCGTATATGTCAAATAACCTTCAGTCACAGATTGATCAGAGGGATAGAAGGGTGCCCGTGACGTTCGATCAAAGCAATGGGAAGCACATAAGCACTTTGGAGAATCTTACTAGAAAGAAACATTATGGAGGGTATTTGGCTTTGCCCATGCATTATGCAGTGCTCTGATCTGCTCTGGTATTTAGATATTAAAGAGTTAATTGAAGTCAATTTGTTGGTTTAATGTATGTATTGTGTAGTGATTTAGTTTTAAATTTGCTTATTTAAGGTATTTAGATATTAAAGAGTTTGTTAGAATCAATTTGGTTTAATGTGTTTTTAGGTAAAATTTGTTTTTTAGTGTGTGTTTTTAGTGTGCATAATTGTGAAAAATCCATGTAAATTATTTTTCTTTTGTATTAATATATTATCTCAAGTGTTAACTTTAAAATAGATAAACATAATACATAGATGTATTGATTTTTAATATATTTGTGTGAATAATTTTCTTAATAAACTATGAATTGTTTCCCTCTTATCCACATAATGCATTGGTGTATTGATATTTGTGTGAATAGTTTCCTTAAAACATTCAACCTATATAGGTATGCCCTATTTATCGAGCATTTAAGAATGTAAATGGACGATTTTCATGTGGTTTGTGGGGACATGGAGTGTCTAAAATCACTAGGCTACACGAAACTTCCCTTTAGATGAAGGTTTTCCCATAAAACAAGACATATTTTAAGAGATTGTCCGCTAAAAGGAGGCAGTGTACAAGAGAAGGGAAGATGCTTAGTGAATCTCCTATGCCCTATTTATCAAGCATTTAAGAATGCAAATGGACGATTTTCATGTGGTTTGTGGGGACATGGACTGTCTAAAATCACTAGGCTACAAGAAGCTTCCCTTTAGATGAAGGTTTTTCCATAAAACAAGACATATTTTAAGAGATTGTCCGCTAAAAGGAGGCAGTGTGCAGTGTACAAGAGAAGGGAAGATGCTTAGTGAATCTCCTACGGCCTTACCCAAGACTATTTAATATCGAACACAAATATCCACTTTTCTAATTGTTTTTTTTTTTTAAGATATTTACGTAAATCCCAAAGGGATGACATTGATTAGGGGTGAGAAGGCATCAACTATCTATTAACCAATTAAATTGCCCAATTTTTTACTCCCTTTTTCCCATTTCTATCTCCCTTATGAGAATATGGCCAACCAAAATTATTTCAATTTGTTTTTTTAATTACAAATCTGATAATGTGGTTCTATTCAAAAGCCATAAAGTTGTTTGATAAATCATGGTTTTGAATTGATGAATTTGTAGTTTTGAAATTCTTTCCATTTCAACCATCGGATTTGAATCAAAATCATGCATTAAAAAATGTTGAAAAAATGAGGCGATTTAATTCTTTATTAGTTGATGCCCATAATGATAAGGAAATTGCTTAATACCAATTTCTACAATAGTCATTGACACTTCTCTCTAATCAAGTTCAAGTTCCATCTCCAGAGTGATAGATTTGATTGATGTTGATAACACACTTGTAAAGGAGATTTGGCACATTGTAACAAATAGATTTAAATGGGAATTTTAGCATCCTTATTATTAGATTTGATTTTTTAAAAGAGGATATCATCAGTGATCTCTCAAAAAAATTATCTTTTGCATTATGATTGATGGTACTCCAATATTAGATTTGATTTTTCAAAAGAGGATATTGTCAGTGATCTCTCAATTTTTTTTATCTTTTCCATGATGATTGATGGTACTCCAACCAATTCTCCTACAAATAACAATATGGATTTTTCTTAGTTTATGTATTCTCCTCTTACTGATTAATTTGATATATTCGACTTCTCTAAATTCAACAACAATTTTCAAGAAACTGATATATCATATATTTAATCTATGTAGATAACATATATGATATATCATAATCATATATAATATATCATATATGATATATCACATATGTGTCATGACATATATGATATATCATATATATGTCATGACATATATGATATATCATATATATGTCATGTCATAACATATACGATAACATATAAGATATATCATAACATATATGTTATGACATAACATATGTAATGTTCCTGACTTGGCTAGTCTAGGAAACACTACTAATGTGTGTGTAGGATCAGAGGTTTACAACATATAAATGATCATACAAATAATAAACACGAAAAGGGACTGCAAAGTTTGTATTATGATATGTCTGTGGATTACAAAATGGCCGAATGCGGCTGAATAATTGACAATACTCGACTAGATCAACATACAAAGGATCTTCGCTGGAATATAAATAAGCAATTGTGGCTGAATAAAATAACAACACTCGGCTAGATCAAAAGACAAAAGGATCTTAGCCAAAATACAAATAAGCAACTAAAATATAATACCCGAAATATGGGAGCACTGCGGAATCAATGAAGAATGATGGAAGACCTGGATGATCTTCCTGGTGACTAGGGTGTGTCTTTCAACACCGAAATCAATCAATTGGTGTCTTCCTCATGGAATACACTGAACTATCTCTCCTGAGATGCGCCTCTTCTCCTCAATGACAAGTCATAATAATTCACTATTGATTTCAAAAACCCTAAATCACTGTTGAAACCCTAATTCACTGTTGACTTCTATTTTTAGCTCATAATGACTTAAAAGCGCTTTTAACCCTTTTTAGCTCAATGCCACTTTCTGAATATAACACCTGTGACTGGAGTGACCTCTAGTAACCCTGTTTACCCCTCTTTGGCCCTGGCTATAGTCTAACGGTGCGGTTTAGACCATTAAGCCTCCTCTCTGGAGCTCCTATTTGGAAAGGGACATTACAGTCCTCACTTCCCGAAATTGCTTCTCCTCAAGCAATTCCAGTCTTGGGTGCTGCAACACCTGCTCGCTCTCCCAAGTAGAGTACTCTACTGGAAGCCCTCTCTATCTGGTCAAACACTCTCTGATGACCCTGCTCCTCAGTTTCTGCTCCCGTAACTCCAAAACCACCTCCGAAACTAACTCCAACTGTCCCTCCTCATCCAACAGGGGAAGCTCCTCTGATGTGCTAGTGAATTGTCCCACTGCCTTTTTGAGGCAAGACACGTGGAAAACATTATGAATCTTGCTCCCCTCTAGAAGCTCTAGCTCGTAAGAAACCTCACCTACTCGGCGCATGATCTTGTAAGGACCATAAAATATGGGTTTTATCTTCTCGTCCCCACTCTTCTTCAGAGATGACTATCTGTAGGGTTGGAGTCTCAAGAAAATCTCCAACCTCAAAGATGCACTCTATCTTGTTCCTGTCTACACTTATCTTCTGTCGGTTTTGCGTCGTCTACAGGTTCTCTTTCAACAACTTGAGGATCTCCTAACTCTCTATGATCCAATTCTTGGCCTTGGGAGCTCTGCTCTCCTCGAATACCAAGTCTACCAAAGTAGGAGCATCATATCCATACAATGCTAGAAAGGGTGTCATACCAATGGACATGTGGAAGGTGGTGTTGTAGAAATGTTCTCCTAAATGTAACCACTTTACCCATGTTCTCTGTTGTCCTCCTACATAGTTACTCAAATACCCTTCAACCCACTTGTTGACAATCTCAGTCTTCCCATCTGTCTGAGGGTGATAGTTGGTGCTAGGTGTCAACTCTGTCCCCACCAACCGAAACAACTCTCTCCAAAATGTCCCTATGAACCAATTGTCCCTGTCACTGACGATGTTCTTCGACAACCCATGAAGTCACACACTCACTGACGTGTCTCATAACGTCCTGTTTGAGGCCCTTCCATGAGAACCTCTCTCTGATATGTCTGTAGGTTTTGAGAAACCCTTGATGGCCTGCTAGAGGTGAATCATGAATTGCATTAAGGATCTTCTTCTTAAGCCATGAATCTGGCACCAAGTAGATTCTATCCTTGTAAAATATGACATCGTCAATGACCCTATACCGGTCATCCTGTATCTACCCATCCATCACCTCACAAGAGAACTTGTTCTTGGAATATTCCACTAACAAGTGGGATTTCCAATCTGTTGAAATCTCCATCAAAGAACATGCCGCAGGTCTCCTTGATAGTGCATTAGCTACAATGTTCTTCTTCCCCTTGGCATACTCTATGTCAAAGTCGAATGCCTGTACCTTCGTCACCCATTTATGTTGGTTCTCACTGAGGTCCTTTTTCTCAAGGAAATACTTCAAACTGTTGTGATCGGTCTTGACCATGAATTTGTTGCCCACCAAATATTGTCTGAACTTGGTCAAGGCATGCATGATTTCAAACATTTCGTTGTCATAAATGGAGTACAAACTCTTAGGTTGAATAAGCTTTTGGCTCTCGAATACAATGGGGTGTCCTCCCTGCATCAAAATTGCCTTGATCCCTTCGTCGGGTGCATCACACTCTAGTACAAATGGCAAGGTGAAGTATGGTAGTGCCAACACTAGACAAGTGCCCATGACTTCCTTCATGTGATCAAAGGCTTCTTGTGATTTCTTGGTCCATATGAAGGCCCCATGCTTGGTAATATCTGTCAGTGGTGCTCCAAGATGAGAAAAACCCCGGACGAATCACTTGTAATAGCTGCACAGCCTGAAGAAGCTCCTCAATTCTGTCACATTATTGGGCGTCGACCAATCCACAATGGCCCTAATTTTCTCTTGGTGCACCTGTACCCCTTGTGCACTGATGATGTGGCCTAAGTAAAGCAACTCTCTCATACCAAACTCGCACTTGGACTCTTTGGCATATAATGATTGTGCCTCCATGATGCTCAATACCTCATCCAGGTGCCTCATATGCTCTTGCCATGACCGGCTATAGATCAATATGTCATCGAAGAAAACCAAGACTGATTTCCTTAACTGATCCCTGAATATATGGTTCATGCAAGACTAGAATGTAGCAGGTGCATTGGTCATCCCAAATGGCATAACCAGGAACCCGAAGTGTCCAAAATGATATCAAAATGTCGTCTTCTCTATGTCCTACTCTTGGATGCTGATCTGATGATATCCAGAGCGTAGATCAATTTTTGAGAAGAAAACTGCCCCATGCAGTTCATACATCAACTCGTCAATGTGTGGGATAGGGTACCGGTTCTTGATGGTTTTCTTGTTCAAGGTTCGGTAATCAATGCACATCCTCATGGTGCCATCCTTCTTCAGAACTAAGACAACTGAAGAAGAAAATTGGTTGTTGCTCGGTTTGACGTGTCCCATCGCCAACAATTCCTTGATTTCCTTCTCTATTTCATCCTTGAACCTCCTAGGATGATGATAGGGGGGGGTGATCATAGGTTTGGCCCCCTCCTCCAACTCAATGGTGTGCTCAAACCCCCTGTCAGGTGGTCTCCCTGGTGGAATTGCCTCAAAGACCTATTAATGTCATCCCAATAAATTCTTGATCTCTGTATGGTATTGTTGTTGACCTTCTGAATCCTTCTAAGTAGTGATCAAGCATTTTGTGGCATATGATACCTCCCGATGTCTGAATATCCTCTCCATCCTCTTGGCTGAAACTGTCCTGGGTGCTCCTGTCGACATACCCCTTAGAAAAAACTTCTTCCCATCCTGATCTCTGAATCCCATTTCCAAGGTTTGGTAGTTGGTAGTGATTTTTCCCAAGGTAATCATCCACTGAACTCCTAACACCACATCTGTTTCCGATAGGTCAACCACATAAAATGTGTCTCTCACTGTGTAGTTTCCTATCTTCATCTCTAAGTTTGGAACTCTATCTACACACTCCACTGTGTGGCCATCTGCTACAACAACATCAAACCCCTCAAACTTCTCTGTCTGAAGTGCCCATCTCGATACTAGTGAAGCGTCGATGAATTTGTGGGTGGCCCCACCATCTATCAGGGTGATTTCCCATTGCCCCTGAAAAATCCCTCTGATATGGAGGGTATCATACCTGGGAACACCAGAAAGGGTCACTATGACTCCTCCCTTTGTTGGTTTCCTCCTGTTAGCTTTCTCTGGAAGTTGTGCGACTACTGGAGGATGGGATCCTGCTGGTGTCGGTGGTCTACGGGGAGGTTGTTCCTTTGTTGGTGCTGACTCCTCCTTTGAACTAGTGGATCCATTGTCCTGCTCCTCCTCCTCACTGTCCACATTGTCTGCTACTACCTCATCATAATGAATCTCTCCCTTGCCCATGCACCTATGGCCTGGAACCCAAGGATTTCTGCAGCTGAAGCAAAGCTTCTTCCTCATAAGCTCTCACCTAGTCTCATCATCCGACTTCTCCTTGCCCTTCCATTCTCTCTGGAATGACTTCTTGTCTCGATCTCTCTGAGGCACAAATGGTTTGGATAAAGTTTTAGTCTTTGGAACTGAGTCTTCCAGATTTCGAGTCCGAAGGATGGCATCTTGCAAAGTGGGAGGCCTGTATGCCTTCACCCATCCTCTCAAAGGCTCTGTGAGTCCTTCTATGAATAACGTGATCAACCTGGGCTCTGATATATCTGTCACTGCCACGACTACCCGCTGAAACTTTGTGATGAATGCCTCTGTTGTGTCAATTTGTCTCAATTGGGATAGATCCCTGAAGTGTATCTCGGGATCCTTCCTGTCAAACCTGTCCATGAGCCTATCTATAAACTCCCTATAGGAGGTGATGCGACTGTGACCCAATGTCACCAGTCCATGATATCACCACTTATGTGCCTCACCCTCCAAGTGTAAGGTCGCGAAACTGATGGCCTCTGTCTCAGTCATTTGGTTGAGCTTGTAATACGTGTCTAGCTTCTGTACCCAAGCTCTAGCAGTGTATTTGGATGATCCGTCGAAAAAAGGGATGGTGAGTTTCCCAAATTTTCAGATGAAATCGAGTTTATGCCCCTGTTGTTGTTGTGGTCCTCCCCTTTACGTCTCTCTGGGGCGGTTCCTGAATCTGATTCCATAGTACTCGACTAAGGTCATGTCTTGATGGAAGTCACGACCCAATGTTGTGTAATACCTCCTATACTCTGCAATGTCATCGGCATGAGTGGGTGGCCTCTATGCTATTGATGGCAGTGCTGTTACCGGGGGTGCCCTCTGGAAACTGGGAAACAAGGGTCTGATAATCCTACTCACAGAGGTGTATCTGTGAGAGGGTGACTGGGGTCTACTGCCTTCTCCCAAGTTCCCCTGTGCTGCATGCAGGACTTGTGTATATGGGGTGCCCACTCTAGCCAATCTATCAACCACCTGTGCCAAGGACTGAGACATGGTCTGTTGACTAGCTAACATGTCATTGATAACCTGCATGAAAGTTGCCTCTGGATCTATGGGAGCCTTGCCACCACCTTCTAGTCGCTCATATATGTCTCCTAGCATCCTCTTTTCCTCGCACTCTGCCTCACAATCTTCCCTTCTCTCTGCTTCTTTGTGTGCCTCTTCCTCTTCCTCTGAGCTAGTAGGAAAAGGGGGAAAGTCAGGCCTATGCCTTCATTCCTGATGCATGTTGTAAGTGACATATTCATCACCTATGTGTTCACGACCCTCTGCGTCTTCTGCTGCACTCATTGTCTTTAGTCACAAGCTGGCAGGACTAAAGCTTTGATACCACTGTAATGTTCCTGACTTGGATAGTCTAGGAAACGCTGCTAATGTGTGTGTAGGATCAAAGGTTTACAACATATAAATGATCATACAAATAATAAACATGACAAAGGACTGCAAAGTTTTTATTATGATATGTCTATGGATTACAAAATGGCTGAATGCGGCTGAATAAATGACAATACTCGACTAGATCAACATACAAATGATCTTAGCCGGAATATAAATTAGCAACTGCGACTGAATAAAATAACAACACTCGGCTAGATCAAGAGACAAAAGGATCTTAGCTGGAATACAAATAAGAAACTAAAAGATAATACCCAGAATATGGGAGCACTGCGGAATCAATGAAGAATGATGAAAGACCTAGATGATCTTCCCGATGACTAGGGTGTGTCTTTCAACATCGAAATTAGCCAACTGGTGTCTTCCTCCTAGAATACATTGAACTATCTCTCCTGAGATGCACCTCTTCTCCTCAATGACAAGTCATAATCTTCATAATGATGAATTAGGTCACTGACCCTTCCTTTATAGATTTCCAAAACCCTAAATCATGCTGAAACCCTAATTCACTATTGACTTCCAAAACCCTAAATCACTACTAAAACCCTAATTCATTGTTGACTTATATTTTTAGCTCTTAATGACTTAAAAGCGCTTTTAACCCTTTTTAGCTCAATGTCGCCTTCTGAATATAATACATGTGACTGGAGTGACATCTAGTAACCCTGTTTACCCCTCTTTGGCCCTGGCTATAGTCTAACGGGGTGGTTTAGACCATTAAGCCTCCTCTCTGGAACTCCTATTTGGAAAGGGACATTACAACATATATGTTATGACATGACATATATGATATATCATATATGTTATGACATAACATATATGATAACATATATGTTATCCTATATAACATAACATATATCATATGTCATATATGTTATGTCATATCATATATGTTATGTCATATAACATAGATGATATATCATAACATATATGTTATGACACAACATATATGATATATGATATATGTTATAGATAAAATATATGATATGGCATAACATATATGATATATGTTATCACATAACATACATGGTGTTAGCGATAAAAAATGCACTGGCATTTTTGAAAGAGTGATTCCTAATCTTGTAAGGAATATTTGATTAGCTTCCCGGGCTCCAAATTCAGATTTGAAAGCACCATTGGAAAGCTTAGGATTTGTAGATGTCTATCGACTATTCAAGCATGCAAAACGAACTCCCCATGACTGAGAAATTTGATTTTTCCTAAGGCAGTTTATTTCTGGAAAACCTGCCTTTTCGGTGGTTTAGGCCAACATGATGACTGCTCATTAACCACCGAAAGTAGAGCTTTCGGTAGTTAAAACACCCAGAAGTTTTTTATGTTAAACACCAAAATCCTGTCACTGCTAGAATGACCGAATTTTTGCACAGATCGAGGTTTTTCTGATCCAAATCATTTGAAAACACTCATGATGGATGGATGATGAATTATATATTCAGTTTCAATATTCATTTTTGGTGCATAAAGATTAGAAAGGGTAGCCAAGTTGGTTTTGGCACCTGTTTTGGTGGAAACAGATTGGATTTTTCTGCATACCTCAACAGATTCAAATTTGTCTCTCTTGGAGAGTCATCATTCAGCCTTGGGAGGCTATCCTGCACTACACCAACACTCAACAAGAGAGGAAGACCGTGAAATCTGGGATTGACCTCATTTTTGGGGATCATTCCACATCTTTTGCAAACTAAATTTTGACTTTCTATCTTTAGCATATTTGATCCATATTTTTAGGATCTCAGAACTGCATGGTAAAACTATAAAGATGAAGGTAGAATAGGAACTAAGTGTTCAATTTTGGATACTCTTTTGCTATTGTACTAAGACACTCATTTTTCAATATAGAAAGACAGTCTTCTTTTGTTGTTAATGACATATTTCTTCATCTATTCCATGTTCTGTACTTTATTTCAGTTTAGCTCAACTTCTAAGAACTGTTATCTTCTTATTAAGCTCATGAACTTGAACTAAAGGAATTCTTGCTGGCTTGTATGATCCTACACACTGTTGTACTTGATTATCTAGATCACTTTTCTCCATACCTTTTGATATTACTCTATCTGGTCATTGATTCCTAAAAGCACTGTTTCATTCGATTTCATTGTGAGTTGTCTTCCCATTAGCTACTCTCTATTATCCCATTGATCCATTCATTACTTAAGCATAAATCCATTCATTTTATAAGTTACCAAGCATCTTTGGTTTACAACCCCAAAGAGTTTCTTGGAGGGATAACAAATTGGCGTTGTTGCCGGGGAACGAAGAATGAAGCAAGCTTCCCTGGGAGACGACATAGTTTCAGCTTTTGATGATAGACAAAGGCTGAGCATTATATTGGTTGTAAGCATCTATCTGGCGACTCCACGTTCAAAGACTCCACTGGGGAGGATCCTGTTGATAAAAGATGAAGAGGCTCAAATCAAAATCTAGGTATCAGTTCATTGGTTTGCTTCATGAACTGTTGTTGTTATTTATTACCTCTTTCATTCTTTTCCCTTCGCATGTAAAGAGAATTATTTTTTTTTTTGTATATTCAGAAAATCATCATCCTTCTTGTATATATTCGTCTTTAGAAGAGGAAATCCTACAACCATGTATTGTAGATGTAGATTCGGTGGTTTTACCCCAGCCCATTCACAAAAATGACCATTGTATTTCTTTTCCTTCAGAACCTGATAAGCCATGTGACCTTGAAAAGATAGAAATTGTTTTAGACCTTGTCCAGATCTCAGCCCCTCTTGTCATAATTTCTGAACCTTGTCATGAACTCGTTAACTCTCATGATCAGCCCACATATTTTCAAGTTAAGATCCGGATGAATATGTTCAAGCTTTTAAAGCTTCCCCTTCTTCTTCATCCTTATCCTGATGACGATTATGAATATCTCCCTTGGTTTTCTGGAGAGAATCAAGCTTCAACTGAGAGACACGTGGAATCCTTTTTGGATTTCGTTGATCATTTTTCAGCTTGCTCATGAAGATGTGATCATGATATTTTTCTCAAAGTCTCTGATCAAAGATGTTGCTGCATGGTTTAAAAGTCTGAGAGCTGATTCAATTGGGTCTTGGACCGAATTCTCTAATGTTTTTCTGAAGTATTGGGGTGAATACAAATCTTTAGATTCTTACCTCGCTGATTTCTATGCTTTAAAACGAGAGCAGGATGAAGCCTTTCCTTTTTTCAATAGAAGGTTTTACAGTGTTTATCGTGACATGCCTTTGGAGGTCTAGCCTACAGAGACGTTTGCCATGATATATTATATTATAGGTCTCCATTCAGAACTTGCCCTTCTTCTGTTAGAATGGAAGTCTCCATCCTTAATCTAGTTGTTTGAAGATGCTCGAGAGGTGGAGGAGAATATTCATGCTTCCAGAAGGATACGAGGTCAAGATTTCTTTGAAAATATACAAGCATATAAGCAAGTAAATTGTCAGTACATTTTAGATTCAGAGCAAAAAAGCAGCGCGTATGAAGCAGATAAGGAACAACAACTTGAAGGTGAGTACATTTCATATTCGGAATTAGATTCGTCAACATTGGCAGAATATTCTAGAGACAGGTATGCTTGTGAATCTTATGATCAATTTGTAAATCAAGAAGAGCCTGTGATGACTGATGATTGCATAATAAATCATATGTTCTCAGCTGATCCTAATCCATGTGATGGAAATCTTTTTTTGTTATCCTCTGGTGAGCATTATTCTGATAATGAAATTGAAGTTTTTGATGATCGTGAGTTGATCTCAAGAGGACAAGAAGATGATCAGTCTTCTTGCAGAGGAACAGTCATGGCTGAGCAGGAGGCTGCCATAGATGTGCAGCTATTTTCCGAGGATTAGCATGTTACTTATCTTCCTTTTAAATATCCAGTGGCAGCTTTCATGGACTTATACTTTTCAGAAAATCTGAAGAGTTCATATTTCCTTAGTTTGCCAATGTTTATGGGCGACATTTTTGGATTTGCGGAAAATTCTAAGGGCAGCCATCAACTTTCAGATGTGCAGACACAGGGGAATTGCAACAAATATGGAGAAGAAGGTGAGGGGATGAAAAGTCCAGATCAACAGTCCATCCTACATGTTTCTCTGGCAAGGGTTGAGCAACCTACATTCAACAATGAGATCAGTAAAGGCAGCTTTCAACATCATTTCAATTTTCAGTTGGATCAGTAGTTCAAAAAGGTATTTCTTTGTGAATTCGATGACCCTATTGCTGACTATTTGGATTCTATGACCAGCATAAACCCAAGGATATTTTTGTCAGAAGAAGATTGTTTTTATCATCTATTTAAACCTCTTTTCTGCATGATATGGCTTCCATTGTTGTTCAAGTCAAGATCAAGCATGATATCAACAAATCAGTTTCTTACTTAGCTGCATTGGAAATTCAGTTTTACTTGATCAATCTGCCTCTACTGGTTAGAGTAGGAATAGATAGAAAATAAGCTTGTCATCGAGAATGAGATCCTTTTCAGTCTAGTAGTTTGCAGCAGCAACTTGTGTTCAACATTTTATTACAGTTTGAATAAGTCGTAGGGATGCATGAGAAGAATTTGGCAAATGCGGTGAAGCTGCCCCCTCAAACTGAAAGGAAGTTTCTTCACCCAAAGGTTCCAACTCCAGTATATGGATCTGTCCCTTCAGATCTCCCTTTTGCCTGTCCTAATGAGGACTATGACAAATACTACATACATGAGTATAAATTAAATCTTCATCCCAGAAGAGGACATACAGGTTATGCTTTTAAAGAAAATGGAAGGCATGGTATTGATAGTGAAGATGTTGACCGTGCATTGCTTCCAGAACAAACTCCATTTTACAAGGATCTGGCTTCTGTGGATGTTCAAGTAGGTGTCTGCGTTGATATATTTGTTGTTACAAATGAATACACAGACTTGGATTCACTCAAGTTCTTAAGCATTGAAAGTGGTGGTTCATTGTTTTTATATTCAAGCATTGATGATTCAACACTTCCTCAGGATTTATATCGAATGTTGAGTCGTCCATATGCTTTTGCTTGTGTATTGAGGCTCAGAACATCACCCGAATTCAGACCTGGTCGCTCACACGGCCACTTTTTCCCAGATCCACAATATGACAATGTACAACATATTATCTGTTGTGATACATATTCCACTTATGCCTATGATTTTGATTTTGAGAACAACAATGGCTTTAGCAGGAACTCAGATGTTCCCCCTTTTTTGCAATTTGCATTTCAATATACAGTCATTGTACTTCCTGAAGAAAATTTCAAGAAAGGATCTATTTCCCCAGACAGGCCAAAGTATTCACATAAGCAGAGGTTGAGAATACACACACTGCAGTATGGAGTAGCGAGAAATCTCAATGAGCTGTATGACAATGCTGATACAGAAATTATACTTTCTATCCTGGTTCACAAGGTGATTTTAGCTTCCTTGGACCAAGGTGTGAAGGAGGGCAGATTGTTACTACATGACTGGCTTGTCATTCTCACAGCTCAATATAATGATGCCTACAAGATTGTTGAATTTGGGAAGCATGGTACCACTGGTTCATTTGAGGTTGCATTTTCACATTGTCCACAGTTGCAATCATTGCCAAGACTTATATTTTCCCTACTGAAGAGTCCTCTTCTCTGTCTTCATGAAGAGGGTGTACACCCAGACTATTGAATTTATCTTCAGTGCCTTTTCAGTGCTCTGGAGCCAAGCTCCCTCCTACAAGCTGTATATCTAGTGTTGTCGTCATATTCAACCCCAGATAAGAAATTGATCCTGCATTGCCATTTCCTCCTTAACAGAACTGTCTTTTATGAGCTATGAAATGAAGGGCCGATATGGATTTCCAATGGGAGCAATGAAAAACAACAGGACAGACGTAGCAATCATATCACTATTTTTATGGCAAAAAATAATGAACCATATTTTAGACATTTAAATCAGTGACTCAGTATTCATGGCACCAAATCAACAAGTTGTGATTTTCCATTCAGAGGTATAACCTCAGCAGCGAGGGCATCCCAAGAGGACAAGTGGCAGAGGTTTTCATCATCAATTCCAGATTTTTGTCTATCATTCACGTAACCAAGATTTCTTCCACATTCCAACCAAATATCAAGCGAGCCTGAGGAATGATTTTGACCGTCGAAAATCATGACAATCGGTGAAGTTTACATGTTATCATTGCAGGTTGATGAGAAATAGCTGCCGAAACATCATCTATATGCTCGGGTTTCCAGTTATCATTAATTTGGATCAAACAACCAAAATTCCCTCATACAAGCGCGCAATTACAGCTCCAGATTCATTCAAGTGGCAAAAGATGGTTGAAACTCTAGTTTGGAGAGCAAACTCATCATACAGAAGAATCGGAAACGCCAGAAGGACCAGCAATGGAAATTTTGAAGAGGATGGTTGTTCGTATTGCTTACACGCCAGATGATCAGATTACTATGTTATCCCCACTTTACCGCTTTTTGTTTCCTTTTCTAACAACAACATCTCACCTCTATGAATTTTCTCTCCAAGCCTGGAAGAAGCTATATCTCTGAGGTTTATTCAAACAGAAAAGGTTGCCAGTGCCTGTGATAAGTGTGGGAAATTTGACGTGGGGTGGAAATGGAAAGACCCCAATGACAGAGTTCCCTGCGTTTCTCTTTTCGGAGGCCGGGCTTTGTCCTCTCATTCTTACCAAGGGCTATGGAGGTGGAGATGAAGCCAAAATGATTCAAAGACATCTAATTGGTACTACTACAAAAAATTGGATCAGATCTAAACAAGTTGAATATTGCTGCATTCTTTTTTAGAGATATGGTGTGATGGAATTTCATAGAAGAGGAGACAGGGCAGAACATAATTGCCAGTTTAGGGAGTCCAAGGTGACTGCTAAAAAAATTGGGAATGGAATTGGAGTTGTCATTCTGGATGATGGCATGCAGAGTTCTTAGAAATGAGTTTTTCAGGTCTTTGTTTCCCTTTTATGTCCCTAATAAAGAGAACAACATCCACACCAATTTTAGTCATTTCAAGAAGCAAGAAAGTATTGGAGCTTGTCCAGGGACTTGGATATTGTAATGGTAAACTGTATAACCCTTTGGGGCAATAGAAGGTTGATACCACGTGGGCCATTGAGAGAATATTTGATTGCGTTGAGACGGGCAGATATAATAGTCGTGCATCATACAGATTTGATATAAAAAGAAAAACATCAATCTATCATGGCTATGTTGGAATGTGTACTTGAGGAGGAAATCCCTGTTTTTGGTAGCAGAATGGTTCTGTGCTAGTTCTTCAAATTACAGTTCCAACCTTCAATGATTCCTTTGAACATAGTGCACAATATGGTTGTTTTGTGTGTTTCTGGCATTGGTTGTCCAGAGTCACTTTCGTTAATCATACAAAAGAGCTTAAGATTGCAAATCTTTTCTTTTATTGTGTAGTTGGGTGCAACACACGTTGACAGAGTAGATTTCAATGACCATCACATTTTTCAAGATAAGGATTTGTAGATAGTACAAAAGAAGTCAAGCAGAGACATGAGAAGACAATTGAAAGAAACAAGCTACTAATGAAAGAGAATGCATCTTTGTATAGAAAACTCAGACTTTTCAAATTGTAGTTGAAGGAACAAGCAGTCCCAGCAGCTAGACCACTTGGATTAGAGGCCCTTGCTCAAATTTCCACTTCTATGGAAGGAGAGTTGCAAGATGAAACCCATCAGGAGGAGCTTACAAGTTTAGTCAAAGAGAAAGAAGCTTCATCTAAGAATCCCTGAAGTCATTTACAAACATGCAGGTAATCATAATTTTGATATTTTGATTTTTGAAATACTTTTGTTTTTCGGTGGTTTAGGCGAGCCCTCCAGTGCTCATTAACCACCAAAAAGAAGTGCTTTCGGTGGATAAGGTGCTTAAATCCAAATACTGTTAACCACAGAAAGTTGTTTTAACCAGAAGATTCAAGAGTTTGCCCAGATTCGAGATATTCAAGTTGGAATGATGTGAAATCTTCTGGAATAGAATGATTATGAATTATCAAATCAAGTCTAAACACTATTCTTGAAGAAGAAAGTCAAAAAGAATTTTTTTGACTATATTTGGTCATTTTTAAAAGGAAAAATATCAGAGATCAGAAGACACATCACCCAACTCGAATTTCATCTTCAGGATATCAAGATAAAGATCCTTGGAAAGCTGAACTCTACATCACCAACTTACCACACAGATGAAAGGTGAGACAAGAGTAACTGAGGCATGGCACTTGATGATGTTGAGTAGGAAATATCCATATGATAAATTGTAAAGGATAAATGACTCCATGCCCAAAACTAAAGGCACAGGGTCTGACGGGTTCTTGGAAACCTCGCAGGGAGGTCTCCATCCCAGTTGGAGCCATATGTTAGCGCTAAAAAATGCACTGGCATTTTTGAAAGAGTGATGCCTAATATTGTAAGGAATATTTTATTAGCTTCCCGGGCTCCAAATGCAGATTTGAAAGCACCATTGGAAATATTAGGATTTGTAGATGTAGATCGACTATTCAAGCATGCAAAAAAGACTCTCCATGACTGAGAAATTTGATTTTTCCTAAGGCAGTTTATTTCTGGAAAACCTGCCTTTTCGGTGGTTTAGGCGAACAGGATGACTGTTCATTAACCACCGAAAGCAGAGCTTTCGGTAGTTAAAACACCCAGAAGTCTTTTATGTTAACCACCGAAAGCCTGTCACTGCCAGAATGACCAAATTTTTTCACAGATCAAGGTTTTTCTGATCCAAATCATTTGAAAACACTCATGATGGATGGATGATGAATTATATATTTAGTTTCAATATTCATTTTTGGTGCATAAATATTATAAAGGGTAGACAAGTTGGTTTTGGCACCTATTTTGGTGGAAACAGATTGGATTTTTCTGCATACCTCAACAGATTCGAATTTGTCTCTCTTGGAGAGTCATCATTAAGCCTTGGGAGGCTATCCTGCACTACACCAACACTCAAAAAGAGAGGAAGACCATGAAATGTGGGATTGACCTCATTTTTGGGGATCATTACACATCTTTTGCAAAATAAATTTTGACTTTCTATCTTTAGCATATTTGATCCATATTTTCAGGATCTCAGAACTGCATGGTAAAGCTATAAAGCTGAAGGTAGAATAGGAACTAAGGGTTCAATTTTGGATACTCTTTTGCTATTGTACCAAGACACTTATTTTTCAATACAGAAAGACAATCTTCTTTTGTTGTTAATGACAGATTTCTTCATCTAGTCCATGTTATGTACTTTATTTCAGTTTAGCTCAGCTTCTAAGAACTGTTATCTTCTTATTAAGCTCATGAACTTGAACCAAAGGAATTCTTGTTGGCTTGTATGATCCTACACACTGCTGTACTTGATTATCTAGATCGATTTTCTCCATACCTTTTGATATTACTATGTCTGGTCATTGATTCCTAAAAGCACTGTTTCATTCGATTGCATTGTGAGTTGTCTTCTCATTAGCTACTCTCTATTATCCCATTGATCCATTCATTACTTAAGCATAAATCCATTCATTTTATAAGTTACCAAGCATCTTTGGTTTACAACCCCAAAGAGTTTCTTGGAGGGATAACACATGGTATACCATATATGTTATCGCATAACATACATGATATATCATATATGTTATGATATATCATATATGTTATAGATAACATATATGTTATCTATAACATATATCATATATGATATGACATATATGTTATCTATAACGTATATGATATATGTTATATCATATGTTATGACATAACATATATGATATATGTATATGTTATCACATAACATACATGATATATCATATATGTTATCGCATAACATACATGATATATATCATATATGTTATGATATGACATATATGTTATCTATAACATATATGATATATGATATATGTTATGACATAACATATATGATATATGTTATCTATAACATATATGATATGTCATAACATATATCATATATGTTATGTCATATCATATATGGTATGACATATCATATATGATATGTCATATCATATATGTTATCGATAAAATATATGATATATGATATATATT
>ML785919.1:65229-79344 GCA_009831015.1 Picea engelmannii | reverse complement strand
ATTATCATATATATTATGACATAATTAATTGGAAAAATTTATAGGTGGTGCATTATGTAGGCAATATTTAATGATGTTCATTCATATTTGGTGATTTAAAATTATATTTGAAAGTTGAGTACAATATAGCTTAGTAATAAGAGTCTTATGAATATTTTAATAGTGGGCATAAAAGTATTCTCGAGACTCAAAGCTTCATTGTACTTATTTTTAAAAGTGGGGATAAAATCAATCCCTCCAATTATAGGAAAATTATGATTAGTCCCACTTTAGCCAAGATCTATGGAAGTATTTTGGAAAAGAAGATAAGAATATCGCTAGAAAGATAAGGAAAAAAAGCTAGAGGACAAACATGTTTTAGAAGCTATCGTTCAACTATAAACCACCTACCACCTTGTCACGCTTAAGATCATTGTAAAATAATGTCACAACATTAGGAGAGGAGTAGTAGGTGAAAAATGGGTACTATACATATTGGTACCAACATATTAGGATTATAAATAAAATAAGGTATTAAAAAGGCTATGAAAATAATGAATAACTAAGATATATAATGAAAATAATATTTTATTTTAATTAAAAAAAATGTAAAATGTGTATTACTAAAGATTCAAAAAATAAGTTTTGAGAGATCGAAAATAAATTATCAATATTTTTTAACATTCTATGAATAAAAATGTTATATCATAAATATATACTTAATAACTCCATAGAAATTACATTATAAGAAAAAGTATGAAAGTAAAATTTAAACATTGATATCTCTCCACCTAACTTTAACTCCAAGAAAACTTAACATTTATGATGATTTTGGAGGCCACTCTTTTAAGGTGAGGCTATTTTTGAAGAATTATTCGACCTTTTAGATCTAGTTCTATTTCTCTTCATGGATAATGTTGGTTATATATGAAAAAAAATAATGTAAACAATATTATATAATATTATATTTATTATATATATATATATATATATATATATATATATATATTAAAAATGCAATTATTTCAATTATTCAATATATAATTATTAGGGATAAATGAAATTGATCTAAGTGAATTCAAATGAATTGAGTAATAAACGAGTAGATTGGAGAACAAGTGTGACTCTAATAATTATTAGGTAAAATTTATATTTTACTTTATGAATAATTTTAATGAATTTATCTATTGTATTTCAATGCAATTATTTCAAGTATTTAATATATAATTATTGGGGATAAATTAAATAAGTCGAATGAATTGAACCATGAAAGAGTAAATTGGAGAACAAATGTGACTCTGTTAGGTATAATTTATTTTTTACTCTATAAATATTTTTAATAAATGTATCTATTATATTCTTATTAATCGTAGTGCTAATTATTATAAATCATATAACTTGAATGTATTATATTAAGAATTGATATTTAATTTGAAAACAATGGAGACTAAAATCGTGATCCACATGCCTATTTGTACACCAAAGTCCCCACCTCCATTATTCCTCTACACACTTTTTGCAAACCTATCCACACCTACTTATTAAAGATATAGAAAATATTATAATATATTAAAGGAAAGAATAAAATGAAGTAAAATATGTCTCACCAAGTCTTTGGATGATCAATGCAATCTCCTCTTCATATCTTGTGTCAATGCACTATTTTGATATGTTTCACCTCTTCTCAACATGTCACCACCCAACAATGCTCATCAACCTTTAGGTTTCTTCAATCCACTTCAATATCCCAACGCCTTGCTGCACTAAGTCAACAAAAAATCCAACCATTTCATAATTAACGAAAGAAGATTATAAAGATGAAAAAGATAATGAAAAAAAAAAGGAAAGGTGGTGGTATCTTCTAATAAACATAAACAATTAACTAATCATGCTAGAAGCATTCACGAAATAACAATTAAGAGATAATAAAGAGATCACTTCCTATGCTTACAACTTAAGAGATAAGAAAGAGCTCACTTCTTATCCTTACAACCTTGGGAAGAAACTCAAAAAGAGAGTGCCTATGCTTACAACATTGGGAAGAAACTCAAATGAAGTTAGGTGAGATTTCTTATGTATATGTTTTTATAAGTAATGTGATCAAAGTGAATTAGCTTACAAAGGTAAATGCTTATTAAATATTTTGTTTGCAGTGTATGCTTAATAAACCTACGAACATGTGACACTAATTATTGTGACTTGCTTACTCGCACCTCTTCAATTACTTTCATAAAGATATTCAATTATTTAAAAAAAAAAATACATAGAAAATTCATATTTATAAATAATCCATTATTAAATATATATTTTTGTAGTTTATACTTTATTCTCATAAGGATACATAGAAAATTCATATTTATAAACAATCCAGTATTAAATATATATTTTTGTAGTTTATAGTTAATAAGCAAGTATTAAAACTTGCTCACTTACTCTTTCTTAATGAATTCCCATAAAATTGCTTAGCACATTCATATTATATACATAATTCATTACTTTTAGTTTGATTAAAATTCATATCTATACATAATTTATTATTTTTAGTTTGATTAGCTTGTTAATAATATATATTTCATAATTCAAGTGTTATAAGTATTGTGTTTTTTTTAAAAATTCAAAATAACGAGAAGGGAAATTGTAATTTTTTGCTTAAAATTTTTGAATAATCATTTTGGATTAATGGAATTGTAGATATCTATTATTAACATTGAAAAATCAAGTATGGGTATTTGAGGGCGTTGAATCCATTTGTCCACTAAAAACAATTATTTCAACAATTCAAAATTGTAATTCAAACAAAGATTTTATGACCAAATTCTAATGATGATGAAAAAGAAGAGACCAAATCATATAACATTTAGTCTTCTTCTATATAATACACATTTGGTGAAACATGAGTCAACACTCATATAGCGTGTGGCTTGGATTACATCATTAACAATATATATGTGGAAAGACATGCGTTAGTGATGCAGACCCCCCTTCTCTCCTAAGGGTTGCACGACCTCCCGGTTTAGGATCAATCAAGATACTGAGCCTGATTGACTCTCCAAGTCTCTACTAGACCCAAAACCCACTTACACAGGTCATTTCTCCAAATGCGTAGGTTGTTTGAGACCCGCGACTTCTCTCCCAGGCGTTGTCCGAACCTCAATGCCAAACAGGTGCTAGCTCCTCTCCGCTAAGCCCTTTCTCCCTTGTGACCACTCACTCGAGTGAAAGGCATGTCATGATTTCACGTTTCGCGATGCTGGGAGCACTACTACCTCCGTTCACCCGATAGCTGAAATCATGATGACCTTTGATCTACGGTCCAAATATTTCCTTAATCAATGGCTGTGATCAAATCGATGTTCCGCGTTTTGCGTCTTTGGTGTCTCCTTGCCTCTGTTCTCCCGATAGCCGAAATCACGATGACCTGATACCTATGGCTCAGATATTCCATTTGTCAATGACTGCAATCAAATCGACGTTTCACGCTTCACGACTTTGGAGTCTCCTTGCCTCCATTCTTTGATAATTGAAATCATGATGGCACTGGATCAATGGTCCAAGTCTCTCCTTCGATCCGACGGTCGTGATGAATTCAAGACTTCGCATTTCGTGAAGTCAAAAGACTTGTCACCTCTGATCCTCTGATCCCCAAAATGTTGATATTTCACCCTGGACAATCAACGATCCACATCTCTCCTAGATCCAACAACTCAGATCAAGTCACGGATTTGGGCTTCACAAATTCTTAGCGTTCTGCCCTTTGACTCCTCCAAATCACAAGTCGGCGAAACATTGGTCGTTCGCCATGCATCCCTTCTAATGGATGGTTATGATTCTCTAGCATTCATATCGAACGACTGAGATATTTTCCCCCTTGCGCTTATGCTATCTTCAGAGTTAGAATATCTTTTGGTTGTTCAAAGGTATTGAACCTTTTCTCCTTCATCAAGCCTGATTCTTGGATCTCTTTAATAATTATGAAAGTGATACCCCTCTTGAGATTGATCTCATGAAGACTTCGATTTCCCCATGCACTCCTTGCGTTTCAGGGATTTTGATAACTCAGATTCTAAGGATTTATCGAAGAGAAATTCCTCTCGCCTTCCTGGAGTTCTCCTTTCCTGGCTCTTCGATGCTTAATTGAATCTCGGATATGTGCACTCCTTGCACCAGATCGTACACAATGTTTTGGGCTCTTGCGGATGACTGTGCACTCCTTGCACCAGTCTCTTTGCACTCCTTGAAAAGGGAAAGTTCCGTGTTATCTCTTCTGAGCTTTAGAACCAAAACATATTCCATCAATGCACTCCTTGCATTCCGTGTGCACATTTTCACTACTTTGATAGAAGAGAAACAATTGAAACTTATCCTAACATTCACAGTTCCATTTACTCAAAATGAGATTCATTCATTCATTCATGAAAACACAATACAGAGAATTTAAAACAATGTTCACACCATACATTGGGTCAATTTTCCTCTGTTATATTCCTAACTGAATATGGTTACAACTGTAAATGAACAACAAAAACTATTGAAATATTCTCCTAACTTCTATTCCAACCAACTGTCAACTAGCCTCATTCGGGCATACAAAACCTATATTTGTCATAGAGGGCTCTTAGGGTTCCCCTTGGCTACTTGTATACTCTAAAACTTGTCCTAACGACTATATAGACTAGTCAAATTTCACTCGTAATCATCCAAGCATGCCTCCAATTTTTCCCAGCTCAATTTCAAGCGTGCCCCAAAGATTTATTTCAGCACCGAGTTAAGGTTGACTTCAAAATATATGGTGTGACTGCCAACGTTGAGCTCCCATACAGATTCCTTGATGTTGATAAGTCTTTCTCCACATGATTGCCAATGATGCTCTTGCATCATACTCCCATTGACAAAAATTCATGGAATCCTGTCCAAGAGCTCTGACACTGACCTTCCATGCTTCTGTATATAAAATTCATTTTCCCAACTAGAATATTCTATTGGGTGTCCCTTCCACTTGACCAGATATTCAAAATAGGTTTTCCTCCTGGTATTTTTACCGATCCTATGATCCACGATCTTCTCCATTTATGGATTCTCTGCTACAGGCATTTGTTTCTCCCACTGGATCTTCTCTTGATATTCTGACCCCTCTGTGTCATCTTTCCTGTAAGGATACAGGTCTGAAACATTGAATATGGGTGATATGCCCACATCATCCGACATTTCAATCTCATAGGAATTTGCATCAAACTTCCTCAAGATCTTACATGGCCCTATCTTCTTCATCTTTAGCTTGTTATATGTCCCCCTAGGGAACCTTTCCTTCCTGAGATGTGTCAGAACCTGATCTCCTACTTCAAATTGAATTTCTCTGCGATGTTGATCAGCTCTATGTTTATACTCCTGGTTAGAACTCTGCAACTGTCCTCTGATCTGGCTATGGAGTCTCTGCATTTCTACAACAAAATCTTATGCTCCAACACTCCTGATCTCACTCTGTTCCAAGTATCTCAACTTAGATACTCCCCTGGGTTGCATTCCATACAATATTTGGAATGGGCTCTTTCCAGTGCTCCTGTTTGGTGAGTCATTGTATGCAAATTATGCATGCGAAAGAATCTGATCCCACTGATTATGATGTTCAGTGACCAGACTCCTCAACAAGTTTCCCAAATTTTTGTTCACCACCTCATTCTGTCCATCTATTTGAGGATGATAGCTGAGATGAAGGAAAAAATTGTCTCCAACTTATTCCACAGTGTTCTCCAAAAGTGACCAACAAATTTTGTGTCTCTGTCCAAGACAATGCTTTTGGGTAGGCCGTGAAGTCTCACAAATTCCTTGAAAAATAGGTTTGCAACATGTGTTGAATCACTAGTATTGTTACATGGGATAAAGTATTCCATATTGTAAAATCTATCCACCACCACAAATATGGAATTATATCCTCTTTGTGTTCTTGGTAGTTCCAACAAAAAATCTATGCTTATTGCATCCCAAGGCCTCCCTGGTATTGGAAATGATTGATACAATCCAATGTTCTGTCTTTTTCTTTTTGCATGTTGGCAGATTCTACATCTGTTCACAAACTTTATCACCTTTGTTCTCATACCGGGCCAATGGTATGAACTTCTCAACTGTGCAAACATTTTATCATGGCCGAAATGTCCAGCCAATCCTCCACTATGATTTTCTTTTAAAATATTACCCCTCATTGAGAATTTTGGTATGCACAACTAATTCCCCTTGAACATCAATCCCTCTTGAACCATGTACTCTGTCCACTGGCTTCTGTCTCTCGGCAAAAGATTTTCACATGCTTCGTATGCTTCTTTGAAATCTGTATCATCACAATACATTTCCTTAAGATTTTCAAATCCCAAGGTCTTCACCTAAAATTCCTACAGAATCAAACATATCCTTCTTAATGCATCAACAACCTTGTTATCATTCCCAACAATATGTTTTATGAAAAAAGTAAAAATTTTTGTAAACTCAACCCATTTTTTATGCCTCTGATTCAATTTTCCCTGCTTGGTTATGAATTGTAAAGCGTGGTTATCGCTATACAAGACAAATTCTTGTGGAACAAGATAATGTCTCCATTTCTTTAAGTCTTGAATTATGGCATAAAATTCCTTATAATATGTGGAGTATTTTCTCTAGGTCTCATTCAACTTCTCACTGAAATATGCAATAGGTCTATTGTCCTAGCTCAACACTGCTCCAATTGCAACTCCACTTGCATCACATCTCACCTAAAATATCTTTTCAAAATTTGGCAAGACCAGAATTGGTCGTTCTGTTATTTTCTCCTTAAGTATATTGAAGCTCCTCTCAACTTCCTCTGTCCATTTAAAATACTTGTGATTCTTCTTCACTGTATCCATCATCACCGCACAAATTCCACTGAAGTCTTTGATGAACTTCCTATAGAAGCTTTCTAATCCATGGAAGATCCTTACTTCAAACATACTCCTTGGTGACGACCATTCTTTGATTGCTTTCACCTTCTTTGGATCCATATTTAGTTCATTTGAAGAGATCACAAAGCCCAAGTAAATGAGTTATGTCTTCATAAAAGAGGACTTCTTCTGATTTATTAACAGCTTCTCCGACTGTAGCCTCCTCATCACTAATTCTAGGTGTCTCAAGTTCTCTTATTTAGTCCTACTAAATATCAGTATATCATCCAGATATACAACCACAAACTTGCCAATGAAATCTTTCAGTATTTCATTCATCAACCTGATAAAAGTACTCAAGGAATTTGTTAAGCCAAATGGAATAACAAGACACTCATACAAACCTTCATTTGTCTTAAAGGTTTTCTTCCACTCATCACCTTCTCTCATCCTGATCTGGTGATATCCACTTTTCAAATCTATTTTAGAAAAGAAATTTTCTCCACTTAAACAGTCCATTAAATCATCCATTCTCGGTAAAGGAAATTTATACCTGATGGTGATCTTGTTAATGGCCCTTGAGTCTATCCACATTCACCATCCTCCATCCTTCTTTGGACTCAACATGGTTGGTAATACATAGGGACTTAATCTCTCTCTGAACAAACCCTTGTCTAACAATTCCTGGACTTGGTTATTTACCTCCTCGTTCTCTCGAGGTGTCAGTCTATATGCTTCTTTGTTTGGCGGACTTGCACCTAGTATTAAGTCAATATGGTAACTGATACTTCTAATGGGTGGAAATGAGTTAGGAAGCTCATCCACCACTATGTCAACAAAATTATCCAACAATTCCCGAACCTCTTCAGGATATTCCTCCATCAAAGTACTTGTAAGGATAAATTTGGGTTTCCACACCATTGCAAACTGCATATCCTATTATTCCTTGACTTCTTTAAGGATTTCCTTCCCACTCATGAGAAGTATGCTTGTGTTGGCCTCCTCTTTCACTCTCTTCTCCTCTATTGGCAACAACATGTGTGTCCTACCATTTTTCTCTAATGTGTATGTATTTTTCCTCCCATCATGAATGACATTCCTGTCAAACTGCCATGGTCTTCCCAACAGAATATGACATACATCCATGGGAATTACATCACGCATAATTTCATCTCTATATCCTCGTATTTTAAATTCAACCAAGCATTGTTTAGTAACCATTACCCGGTGTCCTTTCTGCAACCATGATACTTTGTATGGCTTCGGATGTGAAGTTGTATCCAGTTCCAATTTCTCCACCATCTTTGTGGATACTAGGTTATCAGTGCTCCCACTGTCAATTATCACCTTGCATACTCTATCTTTAGTCTTGCAAGTTGTTCTGAAGAGACTATTCCTCTGCACTGGCCTTTCAATTTCTGCCTCTGATTTTAAGAGAAATTTCCTCAACATCAAGGATCTCCCATCCTCTGCTCCTTCTGCTTCAACATCTGTTCTTTGTGCTTCTGAAATGTGATCTTTGCCTCCTCCTTCTTTCTTTTTCTTAGGACATTCCCAAGACATGTGTCATGTCTTTCCATAGGCATAACATCTTACGTCTCCTCCTCGTCTTCTTCCTCTTCCTCTGGAATAATTTCTTCCACCACCATGTCTTTCTCGGGAACTTCCTCCTCTTTCTATGTGATTGTGTGGTTTTTGAGTCTCATCCTTAGACTTATTTTCTCTGTCATGGGTAAATACGTTGCTTTTTCTTGGGATCGAGATTTTACCTCTCCCTCATTGGATTTTCTTTCTGGCCAACTTCTCCTCTGTCTTCAGCACAAACTGATAAGCATCCTCCACTATTCTTACTGACATCATGTTGAGCTCATCTTAGATTTCATATCTCAGGTCATTTATATATTTGGCTACTTTCTCTTCATCTCTCTCTCTTTGTCCAGTTCTGATGTTCAACCTATAGAAATCCTCTTTGTACTCCTTAACTATCATCCCTTTATGTCTCAGGTTTTGCATCTTCTTGAACATATTGATCTGATAATCCTTGGGCATGAACTTAGCCTTCAACTTGGCTATCATTTAGTCCCAAATATTTATCTTTTGTTTTCCTTTGCTTCTCCTCTCAGCCTAAAGTTCATCCCACCATAGAACTACATTTCCTTTTAGTATTATTTCCTCATAGATGTCTTCATAGTCGAAATATTTTTCCATGGATCTTATCCAATCCAATATCTCTTCGACATCTCAATTGCCTTCATACATTGGGAACTCCATATTGGCTCTACATCCCAATCTGGAAACTGCTCTCAGTAAGCATTCCTCGACAACATCCTCTCCTGTAGCTTCTTTAGCAATATTCTTGCCCAGTTCTTCTTCACTCTCTACATCGTTGATGTCCCCAGCATCAGGTGCTCATCTCTGCGCTGCCTCCATCGCCTCTAATATTGCACGGAGTTCTCTCATATCCCTTTCTAAAACTCGATTGGCCATAGGTGGTTCTACTCGTCTCCTTGGAGGCATTGTGTTGACCGTCTTCCACACACATAGAGTACAACTTCGAGTTCTTTTTCTCCTTCACCTGAAATATACAGACGAAAATCAGCTTTGATACCACTTGATCTAGACCCCCCTTCTCTCCTAACGACTATGTGACCTCCTGGTCTAGGATCGATCAATATACTGAGTCTGATTGACTCTTCGAGTTTCTGCTAGACCCCAAACCCAATTACACAGGTCCTTTATCCAAATGCATAGGTCATCTGAGACCCTCGACTTCTCTCCCAAGACTTGTTCAAACCTCAACTCCAAATGGGCTCTAGATCCTCTCCGCTAAGCCATTTCTCCCTTGTGACCACTGGCAGTTACCACATGCTCAAGTGAAAGGTGCGTCGCTATTTCTTGTTTTGTGACCCTGGGAACATTACTACCTTCGTTCACCCTGTTGGAGCCACCTTTTGTTTTTTGGCCTATCACAATTTTCAATTTGATACTTGAAATCTAAAGTTGATTTTCTTGTTCCTGCCGAGATGATGAGACCTCCAAAACCTTGTCACGTAGGCAGTGATACTTTTTCTACTCTCTAAACAATTCCACTTTCGTAAGAATGTTTGCTCCTTTTTGTTTTACTTCGGGATCTCGCAAGTCAGATATTATAATCCATGAGTTCGCACGTCCCGAGTCGGGAAACGACGAAGTCATTTAAATCTTCACTCGAGATAGTAACCAGGGTAGAATCTTTAACTCATGATTAGACGTCGTCGGGGTTTTCGCGCCTCGACGTTCGCCAAGTCTGAAATCTTATTTTTACAACCTCGAGAGCCGAGAACGCAAAATCTTTTCTGGATAACCCATGTCAAGGATCAAAGGCAAAAAGGTAACCATGGTAAAATTTGTTCTCGTCCTTTCGCCACTTGGCGTTATCTTTTTCGAAGTTTCTATCTTCTAAACCCTGACTCACGAAGGCACTATGTGATTATAACCTGATTAATTAATCGCCTAATCCAAGTTTTTCTTCCCCTTAATTGAGTCTTAAGTATCGCCATCTCGTGGTTTCGCGACTCAGCATACTAATCTCCCATAAACTTGTCTTCGAGGTTCTGAGTTACGATATGGCGAATAAAATGATTATAAAATTAATTATGCCCCAAATCGTGATTACCGTTAATTAAGTCAAAGTCGGTCCTCGTGATCTCGCGATTTGGAGACTCAAAATGTTAAAAGAAAATCCACGATGTAGCGAACAACGAGAAATTGATTAACGTTGGTAATATTTGATAATTTAAGATAAAGTAAGATATATCTCGTGCCTCGAGGCTTGCACGTTTCCCGAGGTAGCCATTTTCTCTCCATACTTCGACTGACTGTCAAACCGCCAAAAATTGATGACATTTATGGAGAAGTACGGTAAATCCACGCATATAAGATCGGATTTTATGCAATAAATTTGTTTCTAATTACGATTTGACAGGCTTATTTTGAAAATTACCGAATTTTCAAATATATATAAGAGTTTCATTTCATTATAACGAACGCATTTTCATAAACACACAGAGCTCGTCATTTCTGAGTGAACTAATTTCTGCATGTATACGCAGTTCTATCATAGAAGGGAGAAAATGAAAGCATCGACTATGGCTCCAGGGAAAGAAGAAAAGGCGAATGTCGAGGTCACAGGACAAGGCTCAGACAATGTCTCTGACACTTCTCCCCGGAGTGTCGACTCGGTCCCCAGCTGGTCATTTGTTTTAGACATTTTGCAATCAGAATTGGTGAACTATTTAGACTCAGACGACAATGAAAAGGATGACCTGAACACTAAATACAAGATAGTTTTCCAATCCGGAATGCACATGGTAGCAACCAGACCACGGTTGCTCCCATATTATGACATGATTAGATGGGCGTTGGATCACATAGACCTACCCACCAGAACTATCATGAACCAGCAATGGGTCACGGTCGGGACTTTTAGACCGGAACATATCCAAACCATGTATAAGCTTCTGATGACATCTGAGTACACATATGATGCTGAATTCTTGGAGAAGTTCAAAGAAAAGGAGTGCACAGAATATGATAAAATCATGCCCGGTTTGATAAATGATTGGGTTTCGAGCACCGCGAAATTCAGAGCAAATGACCAGGGCGTTTATTCAATCGCTTCCCTGGAGCCACAGTATAAGTATGTGGCCATGATGACATGTCGACTATTTGGGAGAGAGGACACATCGCATTTTTTTATTCTGTGGGTGCCTCTGATGTTTCGGGTTGCAGAAGGTTGCTCGCTTAATTGGGCAAAGATACTCTCGGACAGTTTGGCCAACCGGGTCACAAAGTATCGAGAGCAGAGGGCAAGTGGGAGGCCATCCTCATTCTTCATGTCCGCATATATCATGGACGCGATATGTTCCATGACACCATTCCCATTGATGAGCTGGGCTTGGACTCCGGCCGAAGACAGGCCCATACATGTATGCCATGAAAAGCTATGGGAAAATAAAGCAGACAGTTTCATATACGAAATTTTCAACTGGCATAGCGGACCACCTCGTATCTTAGACAACATTGCTGCAAATATGAGTGGCATAGCGGACTGGTATGTAGAGGCAGAGTTCTCGTACTTCAGAGTGTTCGGGGTTGTTGTTCCCCCGCTTGCACTACTATTGTTCATCCTCGACAAGTTGGCTTGTCGCGAGGTTTTCCGACAGACAGTAATTGGCGGGGTAAGTAATGAACTCAAAGGATACTCAAAGAAGGTGTGTTCGTCTTTTCCCATTCGGTTGAATTCTTATTCTTTATTGGATTTCGGGCATGCAAAGGCCGAGGCTGCAGCCCTGGAAGACCTGAATTTGGTCTCCATCGAGTATAAGAAACATGATCCACAGAGGGTTGTGAGAAACCATTTAGCAAAGTGTGGGCTCAAGAGATTCGAGCATGAGAACTCACCCTCGGATGATATTTTCCGAGGGGCGAGGTCTTACGAAGAAGTTCTAGTCTGGATCCGATCCTTGGCACCTGAGGACACAACTGCTGTGTTAAAATTCGAAGAGCATAGAAGAAGCGGTCTCCCCGCTGTGTTGCGAGGTGAGAGTTCGGGTGTTCCTGAGATAAAGCAGAAGGATGCTGAAGATCCCAAAGATGCAATTCCTGACTCAGCAAAACACCAGGACAAGGAGGAACAAACAAAGAATCCCGAAGCAGAGGTACTGACTCCAGACCCACCAAAGAAACAGAATCCGGAAGTCGAGACGAAGACCCCGGAACCGCCAAAGAAGCAGAACCCGGTTTATACCCCAGGAAAATTAGCGAAACAAATCAGGGAACCCATCACTTCTGTCACCCCCTTGCAGTCGACGCAGGGGAATATCGAAGAAGGATGGATATTTAATGAGGAGTTGAGGCCCATACGAGCAGAAGAACTTCCTCCGAACAAGTTCTTCTTTGATAAAAAGAGAAAATCGGTAGTAAAAAGGGAATTCTACCAGGAGGGGGAATCGAATGATAAGAAGTTCAAGGTCATGACCGACAGAAAGAATAAAAAGAATGAGCAATTTTCCACTGAGATCGCAGGGACGCTAGGAGCGCACGCATCGACGAATCAATTTTCGGTCGGACTTTTAAAGAATCAACTCAAAAGGAAAAATCGCCTGATCAGGACTCTCGAGGCCAGATTGGCCTCGACCACAGAAAATGCTAAAAGCCAGGTGAGCGCAGAGATAGAGCTGGCCCGAATGGCTGATAAAAATGAAATAGAGGTGCTTAAAACCAAGCTCGAGCAAGCACATCTAGTGGTCTGAGACGGTCAGATACAAGTGGGCCAACAGAGGACTATGATTGAAGAGCTCCAGGCTCAGGTAGAGATCGCCGAAAGAAGGATGATCAAGATCGAGAGGTTTAAATCTCGAGCGATCGAGATTCGGAACAGAATCTCTTCTGCACAATAGAATTTGCTCGCCAAAGTGGGAGCGATCCGAGAGAATTGTCTGTTGATGAATTAGGTTTCCGAGAACCTGACTGTCAGAGAGAGGGATGATGAAGCGGCTCGGGTCGCCTTCCAGGAGGCGGTGATAGCCACGAATAACAGACTTTCGATAGGTTCTCTCGGGCTCGCCATCCCAGAACAAACCAGAGGCAATATTCTGTTGAAGGATTGGGAGCACAACATTGCCCTGAGCAAGGAACAAGCTCAAAAGGTAACCAATTCATTATAAGAAGCCTTCAATTCTATAGATGGCGAGTTGTTGGGTATGGACAGTGGAGGCGACACAGAAACATTGATACAAATGAATGTGGAACAGATCTCGCTTGATATGAAAGAGAAGGATGAGAGAGATTCGGCTGATATCTCTCAGATAGATATGGTGGACATGGCCCGAGTTGATAAGCACTTGATCCAGCCTAGCGCGCAACTAAGCGCCCTCGACATAATCAATGCACAAATGGGGGACAAGTTGCAGCAATGAGCCCGAGAGTGTTACTTCGCTGAGGCCAGCTATCAAGCGGAACCTTCACGGCTCGTATCTCATCTTGTGGAAAGATGTATCGCCTGCACCGAGTCCGCGCGAAGACGAGCACCTGGCACTAAGTGAAGACAGAGTAGGGGAAATGGAGTGATTTCTCTCTCCTTTATCGTAACTAAAATTTTTGCGACTATTGAGATTCTACCTGCTTTGCAGAAATTGTATAAATATACTCCAAGGAGAAATAAACAGGGCTGGACCCTTTTTGAGTTATTTGTAATAGAGTTTTTACA
>ML785919.1:44990-65179 GCA_009831015.1 Picea engelmannii | reverse complement strand
TTATTTGTAATAGAGTTTTTACATTGAGAGTTAATACAAGCAGATCTGGAGATTCTCAATTCCGTCACTTCTGTATCACAAGTTTGCTTCCTTGTATCTCATTTTTACATTTCAATTCATATTCATAATTAATGTGCTTCGTTTTGATTTAGTACGACCACTACTATAACGAATGAATTTGGGTTTTCTGTAATTGTTTATTGTCTTTCCTCTGCATTAGCTATCAGCTGTGTAAGACCAATCTGCAGTTTCAGAATTCTACATATATTCTTTGTTACATTGGTTATTTTCTCACTTATTTTCCTCTCCCGTTTATGTCGTGAGTTTTCACTGGTTGGAACTTTACTTTGTAAATGGATAAATGTTTTTCTCTCACCTCACCCCTTTTTTAAAAATATGATACAGTTACGGGAACGAGCCTTAGATTTGCATCTATATTTTATTTCTGCAACTATAAGTTCTCTTTTATAAGATCAAACTAAGACAACACTTAATCTTTCCTAAAGGTCTTTTATATCTTTATTGTTCCCCCATGATAGTTCCTGTACAGACTCAACCTAACGTTGAACCCGAACTATTGAACCAAACACACATCGCCTTAAACTTCTTCGACACTATCCTTAAAACGGAAACTAACCGGGCTGAACTGGAACAATCATGGATAGCCATTGAACGAGACATAACTATCCTGGAAGAATTTGAAGCCAGACAACGCCAATGAAGAAACCTCCCTTAGTTTCCTTCTCCGAAGGTTGACGTTTCTCCCTTCTCCATCTTTAACCACTTTCGGATGCCTTGACACTGTACTTTTGAGCCTTAAGTACAGACTCAGGAACAACACACCCAATAGCTGAAATCATGATGACCCTTGATATACGGTCTAGATCTTTCCTTAATCAGCGGCTGCGGTCAAATCGACGTTTTTCGTTTCGCATGTTTGGTGTATCCTTGCCTCTATTCTATCGATAGCCGAAATCGTGATGCCCTAATATCTACGGCTCATATCTTCCCTTGGTCAATGACTGCGATCAAATCGACATTTTTCACTTCGCGACTTTGGATTCTCCTTACCTCCATTCTCCCGATAGTTGAAATCACGATGGCACTAGATCAATGGTCTGGGTTTCTCCTTCAATCTGACGGTCATGATGACTTCGGGACTTCTCATTTCATGAAGTTGAAAGACTTATCACCTCTGATCCTTCGATCCCTGAAATGTCGATATTTCACCCTGGATAATCAACTGTCCAGATCTCTCTTGGATCCAACGACTCAGATTAAGTCATGGATTTGGGCTTCGCGAATTCTTAGCATTATTCCCTTTGACTCCTCCAAAGTTCAAGTCAATGAAACACTGGTCGTCCGCCATGCATCCCTCCCAATGGATGGTTATGATTCTCTAGCATTCAGATCGAATGATTGAGATCTTTTCCCCCTTGCACTTACACTAAATTCAAAGTTAGAAGACCTTCTAGGTGTTCAAAGGTATCGAACCTTTTCTCCTTCGTTGAGTCTGATTCTTGGATCTATTTAATACTTATGAAAAGTGTTACCCCTCCTGATCTTGATCTCATGAAGACTTTGATTTCCCCTCACACTCCTTGCATTTCAGGGATTTTGATAACTCAGATTCTAAGGATTTCTCGAAGAGAAATTCCTCTTGCCTTCCTGGCATTCTCCTTTCCTGAATATTCGATGCTTAATTGAATCTCTGATCTGGGCACTCCTTGCACCAGATCTTACGCAAGGTTTTGGACTCTTGTGGATGATCGTGCACTCCTTGCACTAGTCTCTTTGCACTCCTTGCAAATGGAAAGTTTTGTGTTATCTCTTCTGAGCTTCGGAACTGAAACAGATTCATTCAACACACTCCTTGTGCTCTGTGTGCACACTTGCACTACTTTGACATAAGAGAAACAATTGAAACTTATCACAACATCCATAGTTCCATTTACTCAAAATGAGATTCATTCATTCATTCATGAAAACACAGTATAGAGAATTGCAAACAATGTTCACACCATGCATTGGGTCAATTTTCCTCTGTTATATTCCTAAGTGAAAATGGTTACAAATGTAAATGAACAACAAAAACTACTGAAATATTCTCCTAACTTCTATTCCAGCCAACTACCGACTAGCCTCATTCGAGCGTATAAAACCTTGATTTATCACAGAGGGATCTTAGGGTTCCCCCTGGGTATTTGTCTACTCTAAAACTTGTCCTAATGACTATCTAGAGCAGTCACATTCCAGATCCGTAGTGGAGTCTTCCATTTCGCTCGTAATCATCAAAGCCTACCTCCAAATTTTCCTGGCTTGATTTCAAGCGTGCCCCAAATATTTATTCTGGCACTGAGTTAAGGCGGACTTCAAAATATATGTTTTGACTTCCATCGTTGAGCTCCCATACATATTCCTTGACGTTGATAAGTCTTGCTCGACATGATTGCCAACGATGCTCCTGCATCAGTTAGTGATATATATGTGTTGGACCATATATATCAAAATTTTAAAGATTTATGCTTATATTAAAAAAGTGTAGAATTTGTTTATAATCTTACTCTCTTCAAATTTTCTAGCATTGAGAATTGTAACTCAATATCATTGAATTTTTTTATGAGGATTCTATTTTTTTTGGTGAATTCATATAATTGAAATGGACAAAAAAATAAAGAAAAGGGACATCATTTCTTATTACAGAAAGATACTCTTCCATTATCTAGAATTTGAATCAAGCTTTATTAAGAAAATAATCAAATTACCTAAAGTAAGTAAAAGAAAAACCTTTTTCTTTTGGTAATGGTACGTTTATTTACAAAACTTTTATATGAAATGAAACTTTTTAAATTGAATTTTTATAAAGAAAGAGGAAATTGTTCGAATGTTTTTAGTTCAGTTCATTGATTTAAGAAATGGTATAGATAAAATCGATCCAATGCATTGATTTCAACATCAAATTATCTAGTGAAAAGACTTTGGCAATAATAGTGTGCAAAACAATTTCAAAATCCATATTATAATGTTACAAAAGAGAGGCTCTTGGTTACAAGTTGAATTCCACTACTTTATTTCCTTGGGTGTGATTATGATTTTAGTATTAAGATATTAAAAACATTATTTTGGTCATGTTTTTTTTATCATATTGTTACATTATATAGAATGCATTAAAACAAAAAGCATGTAGTAAAATGTAAGTAGAAATGTGTGAAACATATGAGGTTTGGGAAATAAACTATTAATATTGAAAAGTAAGAGAGCTAAGGTATGAATTTTATTGCAATATCTAGAATTAAATGTTTTAATGGTTTTTTATTTCTACTTTCTTTCTCCTATGATGAATATAAAGTAATTAGAAAGCCAACAAGTATGTCTATAATAAAATATGAAGAAGATAGACATACTTCAAGACTAATTGTTTTATGAAGAATTTGAAGTGGGCCCCAAACTAATAGTGTCAAAATTTATGGAGTGCATAGATCATTGCGAAAAATTCCATTTATATCTTTTTGTAATTCCATTTATCCTTTGAAAACTCTTTTTTTTTTTTTCTGCAAAAAAATATGGAATGATCTTTTTACATCATTGCCTGATTGTGCTAGTATGGATTTGAGTGCAAATCCAGATGCATCCACATGGAAATGGAACTCTACTAACTAGTTCAAGAATACTAAGTTCTAAATGCTCGTCTTCTTCTTCTTTAAAATTTTGAAGGACTTCTCACTCTCCTGTGTTGAAACACAATTTTTTTATGCTTCTATAGTTTTTCAAATGGTGTTGTAATGATGACATCACCCTTAATAAACATGTAATGGTATCCATATGGTCTAATGTCGTATGAAAGTTGTGTATATCCATCAAGTTTGGTATATTTATGAATAATTCTAATTTTGAGAGATTGAGAATCACCCCATCGTGATAGAACACATTTTTTAGTAGCTCTCCCACAAGTATACAATATATATTTCTTTATTTTTAGTGAAATTTTTGGTTTTCAGAAAAATTAAAATATGACGTGCAACATGAAAATGCGATCCTTCAAGAGCTTGTACACCATCTAGCCATCCAAAAACACTTCTAGGAACTTATGGATGAAATCTCTAAATGAAGCAATCATGATTCTCAATAACACAAAATGTGTGTTCATCAAAACAAGAGTGTTGATCATGTTTTCCTCACTAAATCATGTCCCCATCCATCATTAAAAATAATTTATATTTTAGGTTATTAAAAATGTCTTTGTAACTTTGAAATTCAAAGAATTTGAAGTCCAAATTAATGAAAAAATGCAAAGGGAAGTTGTTTAAAATCTATTGAAATGTATAAGCTAAATTGTACCATGTAAAACCAAAATTTGACATGTTAAACCTTATAATTTGACATGTTAAGATCGATCATTTTCTTACTCTACATTACTAGGTAATGTAGATGTCGGGATGGTCATTTTCTCTTTCCCTTCTATGTTTCCACATTCTCCATGCCACATCTTACATCTTGCATCCATTTTCCACATGGCTACACAAGGTCGGGAGTAATTTCCACAACCTACACCCCACATCTCTACATTCTTTCCTTTACGCCATTTTCCATGAATTTGTACACCCATTACCTACCCTCCATACAATTGTACTCTTCTCTATGCATCGGTTTTAGTGTGCAAATGAGGAGGCACTTTCTACCTCATTTATTCATCACTAAACTTTCTATCTCCCCCCATTTCTGTTATTATTTCAACTTGAAAATCATTTCTTTCACAATGGAATATGTCTTTTTTATTAATTTTCATACGATGGTGATTTAGTAAAAACATGTTAGTTTATGCAAAAATTATGTTTTTGTTGTGAAATCTAATGAATTGGGTGTTTTTAACCATCATTTGAGAATAATAAACATTTGATCTAATGTAGTTTAGGGTTTTTAACCTAGGGGTATTCATAATTCATATGATTGTGAGCTCTAATACCAAAGTTTATGTTCCAACAACTTAAAAATAATAAAAAATCAATGAATACAGTCCACTTCAACGAGAAACCTCCTTTTACAATATATCCAATTCAAAATACAATACGAGATAAGATAAAATGATCCTAAGACTAGGTCTCCTTGATATAAATATAGGAGACAAAAAGTACAATTATAATGAAAGACTGTAATGAAAGGTTATAGCCTGCATACAAGTATAACACTAGAAATGTAATAATTCAATATCCAAGGCTTAATAATGGGTTTTATACATAACATGGGGTTTTGTCTAGAGCTTAACACATAATAGGGAAACATATCCAAAAGGGATCTAAAACAAATAAATAATGGTAATACTTAGTTATTAAGAGAAATTGACAAAAGGAAAATAAGAAACAAATGAAAGGAACTTTGATGTGGAATTCTACTAGCAAAGGAAAAATATGAGAGAAGAGTATTGGAGAATGAGAAATGAAGGGACAAGGATGCTTGGCCTTCCAACGACCTAACCAAACTAGTGCTACCTATATATTATGGCAAATGGATTCAAAAAGCGTCATTCTTAATGGACTATGAGAGAATATAAAAGAAAAGCAATGCTATGTAAATTTGTAAATGGCCTAGACAACCATCACACTTCATTCTAACCCTAGATTTGTCAAGACTAAAGACTAAAAATTCCATTGGAATGTTGGATTTATTTTTTGGATTTCCAAAGTAAAAATATGTATTGTTTCATGGTGTTTAATGATTGTGTATACCTAATGTAATGTTTGTTTATATAATGTATTCTTGGATTTTGTATAAACCGAAAGAATCACTTTGAATCTACATTGATTATCTACTCAATTAAACCCATTGATCAATTCCACATATAACATTTGGATTTCTATATTATTTATGGTCTATTGGTTGTGTATAGCATACCCACAACACCATTTCACATCTCAATTCCTTTTTCACTGAATCATTGGTTTAGTTTCGTATAGCAAGCATAATAATTCAATCGCAAATCACCCATTATGAGAGACTTGGATTTGGGAATTTGCTAGAACAAAACGACTTGCCAATTTATTCTTAGTTGGAGTAATTATTGTGTATTCACTAGAACAAATAAATATGCCACAAGGTTGTACTTGTTCAATTTGTTGGTTTGATTGGGTCAATGGTAATTATTTTTGGATTTTATGTATTACTCTATACAACCACTTTCCTCTAACCAAGTGTGGTGTAAACATCATTGTAAAGCCTATTCTCCCTCAACCCACATCATGATTTATCATTTCCTAAATGTTGTTTTAATTACTTACAAGATATAATGAGCTCATGCATATACATATATATTCTCATTGGATTTGTAATTGGGTGTTGTGTCTTATGGGAATTATGCACAAAGACATAGGAAAATAAAGGTGTAAATTCCATATCACATGGATGGAAATAATAGATGGATAGGTGGGAGTATGATTAGAAAGTTGGACCTCATAATCATTCAACAATATCATTGGTTTTCACTACAACTTGCAATTATATACATTCTCGTGTGCATTGACCATTACTTATTGCCATTGTTGAGTAGAGTGCTAATTTTTGTTTTATTAATGGAGTTGCTCATTATAGTAGAGGATGGATGGAAATAATAGATGGATAGGTGGGAGTATGATTAGAAAGTTAGACCTCATAAGAATTCAACAATATCATTGGTTTTCACTACAACTTGCACCTATAGACATTCCCTCAGGTCATGTGCATTGACCATTACTTATCGTCATTGTTGAGTAGAGTTCTCAATTATGTTTTGTTAATGGAGTTGTTAATTATAGTAGAGGATGGGTGTATTTAACTAGACTACCATATTTTTTATTCATTAACAATTGTGTTTGACTTACAATGATTTTGGCGACTCTCTGATGCATGTCCAACCCCCCTTTCTCCCCACACATGCCCTCCATGCCAGGAGGGGCATCGGAGCCCCCCAACTTCTAGCCGCCTCCCTCCCCCTCCTTGCTAGATGTTGCATATTTTGCTTCTCTCATCGCCTCTCTTCCCAAAACGAACAAGCAAACCCCTCCAAAGTTTGTGAAAAAACTTGATCGAATCCCCTCGGTACATATCCAAGGTACATCTAGAACCCTCGCCCTAAAATTTGCAGAACATGCAGTCATCAAATAGTTCACGAGAATCTGGCCCTCTCCCCGAGCTATGGAAATATGGATCGACAAGAAGTGGAAACCCCACTTGAAAGGTAATATTTTGCACTTTCTATGTGGAAGAGGCTTCTTTTCCTTTCTCTTCAAAGATAAATCAGACCAAGATCTCATATTCAGAAGAGGACCTTACTTCATGGGATCCAGAGGTATGTATCTTAATAGATGGACCCTGTATTTCATCCCCGAGAATGATATTCCTAATGAATTTCTAGTCTGGGTTCACCTCCCCTTCCTTCCTCTGGATTTCTAGAATAATGAAACCATTTGTTCTATAGGTAATACCCTTGGTAAATTTATAGATCGAGCAGAGCCTAAATATGGTCTTCAAGCCTATGCACGGATATGTGTAGAAGTAGATCTAGAAGAATTCCTTCTTGAAGCTATTAATCTCACCCTGGATAAATGGACCTATCTGCAACAAGTTGACTATGAGCAACTACCTTTCAAATGCAAAACCTGCCATGAATATGGGAATTTTGCGAAGAATTGTCCCAAGTCCCCACCTGAAAGCCCGCCTGAAGATTCTGAATAGTGGCATCAGCCAAAAAGAAAAAAAAAACAACGTCACAGTCTGAATCCTAAAGCCATACCCACACCACCCCCTCCTAATCCATCCCAAGATCTAGAATATTCCATTCAGATTTCTACTCAAGATTCACCCAGAGTGGATTCTCCCCCCTTGCAAACTCATATTGATCCTCCACATACATCCCCTCTAACCCATCCCCCTGATCCTCCTCTCCCTCCCTTAGTACTGCCCTCGCATCCTCACCAGTCTACTCTGCCTGAGGACAAAGAAATAGAACAAAGATCGGAAGAAGTCTCCCATGATTCCCCCATCAGAAAAGTAGGAAGAAAGTCAAATCTGCACAAGAGGGAAGCATATGCGAGGAATGAAATAGAACTCGGGAAGCAAACAACTTTGGATCAACATGCCAGGAAAGAAACAAGGCAGAGAAAGAATCCGATTGGACCCAACCCCCAAAAAGGGGGAAACTCCAAGCCTTCATAATGATAAAATTAATCTCCTAGAACTACAGAGGTCTAGGGAGCCAACACAAGCTCTTGCTAATACACGACCTAATCAAAGC
Organism: Picea engelmannii; assembly: GCA_009831015.1. Classification (NCBI taxonomy): domain Eukaryota; kingdom Viridiplantae; phylum Streptophyta; class Pinopsida; order Pinales; family Pinaceae; genus Picea; species Picea engelmannii. The sequence goes on along the minus strand of ML785919.1, from coordinate 56,916 downwards.
AAAAAATCCACATGTACTTCTTCTCTAGGAGAATAAAAGGAAGGATACTGATATCCTTTAGGAAATAAACTACATCTGGCTATCATGCAAAGGTGTGGTAGTCAGCGCAAGAGGAGCCTCAGGGGGAATCTTCACCCTATGGAATCCCATTGTTCTCTCTCTACAAAACTGACACTCTACAACTCACTGGATCAGAACCTCATTGCTTCATATTCCCACATGTAAGACTCTAAATGTTATTAATGTGTATATTCTCGCTATTTATCAAGAAAAAATTGAATGTTGGTCACCCCTTCAAAACCTTCAAGGGAGTCTTGATTCTAAGGATCTCATAATAGTTGGAGACCTCAACTCAACCCTCCACTATAAGGAAAAAAATGGGGTACCCGAGTATGATACCCCACTCATGAGCATCTCGAGGATCTCATATTCTCTTTCCATTTAATTGACATAAAGCCTTCTAACGACCGATTCACTTGATCAAACAAAAGACTTGGACCTGGGCACATCACTGCTTGCCTAGACCGTTTTCTCTTAAACAATGCCTTCCTTGATGAGTCATTTCCCCCCTCTTATTTCATACTCCCCTGGACTGGCTCTGATCACTGAAATGTCACCCTTGCTCTTTCCCCTCCTGATAATTTTGGCCCCATCCATTTCATATTCAACCCTCTTTGGATATTATATCCTGTCACATATGCCTAGATTTGTTGGATTCAAGGCTCTCCAAACTAAATTTGGGAACAAAAACTAAAGAGAGTCAAATCAACCCTCAAGCACTGGGTGAAAAGCACCAAAGAAAAAGAGCAGGAAGCAAAAAACAAGAAAATCAAGGAAATGGAAGAAAACGGATTGGAAATGGAAGAGGGGATTCCCACTCATTCTCTTATCCTCAAAGAGAAACAAGACTTCATATATTATCAAAAAATCCTTCACTTGGAGGAGGAAACTTGGAGACTCAAATCTCGGAGTCTTTGGCTCAACTCAAGGGACAAAAACATGAAATTATTTCAGAGACAAACTAAAGCTAGACTCTGGAGAAACAAGGTGAAGGAGATCACAAAAGAATATGGAACAAAAACAATTGACTTCCAAAAAATCCAAGAGGGAGACAAAAAGAATTCCGAACATCTTCTAACTGAGGAAGGCAATGCAAATCCCAACATACAAGAAGATTTGTTGCTAAATATCCCGACCATTTTCAACCAGGAGGACAATGCCAAGATAAATCAAGAAGTTACAGAAAAAGAACTCTATGAGGCCTTATTCCAACTTCATCTAGACAAAGCTCCAGGTCCAGATGGCTTCAATGCTCATTTTTATCATAAATGTTGGCACATAATCAAAAAATATCTGTTGAGGATGGTTCAGTATGTCCAGAAATATACAAAGCTGGGAGGTAGTACAAACTCCACCTTTTTGGCCCTTATTCCAAAGGACTCCAATCCTTCCTCCTTCTCTAGATTCAAACCGATATCCTTATGCAATGTCTCATACAAACTTATCACTAAAGTCATAACCAATAGAATCAAGCCTCTTCTACACAAGCTCATCTCCCCAAGGCAAAGCGGATTTGTTGAAAAGAGGAAAATGATTGACAACATCATTCTGGTTCAAGAAGCCATTCACTCCAGCAGAGAGAGAGGAGACCAAGGAATGATTATCAAAATCGATATGGCAAACACTTTTGATAGGGTGCGACACACTTTTTTGTTTGCAACTTTGAGGAAATTCGGCTTTAGTTCAGAATTCATCACTTGGGTCTTAGGCTGTATCTCCACACCTTGGATAGATCCTCTGATCAATGGGCATCCAACAAATTTCTTCCAAAGTTCTAGAGGGTTGAGGCAAGGCTATCCTCTTTCCCCCCTCCTCTACATAATTATGGCAGAAACACTTGGTAGGCAACTGGAAAAGGATCAAGCCTCCAAAGCCATTCCTGGCATCAAAATAGCTCGAGGGACAAAGAGAATAAACCACTCCCAATTTTCTGATGACACTCTCCTCATTGGAGGTACCTCCATTGTCATGGTTAAGTGATTCAAAATTTCTCTAGAAAATTTCACCCAAGCCTCGGGAGCCCTCATAAATAGTGTCAAGTCCAATGTCTATGCATGCAACACTCCCGCACGAACAACCCACCTAGTAGAAAACATGTTCTGCTTCCATCTCAACGAAAAATGGAAAACTTTCAGATATCTTGGCATCCCAATTTGTCTCAAATCTCTTCCAAGTTCAGCTTGGAACCAAATCCTAGACAAATTCAAAATAAATCTATATGATTGGGGACCCTTTTTGCTCAATCTGGTGAGTTGAACTATGTTAATAAAATTAGTCCTCTCTGCTCTCCCCATCTTTCAATTATCCTCTCTCCTTGCAACTCAGAGCATCAAATCCTCAATCTCCAGTCTCCTACGATGCTTTCTCTGGGAAGGAGGAAAAACAAACACAAAAAAATTCCACCTTGTAAATTGGGATATTGTAAAACATCCTTAGAAAAATGGTGATCTGGGCATCAAATATCCCTCCCTTTCCAACTTGGCAATGGGAGCAAATTTTTTATGGAATCTTGTGTTAGGAAGAAAAGACTAGTGGAAAACAATTCTTTGAAGAAATACTTAGCAGGGGACAGACTCAGGTGTTTAGATCAACAACACTCCTTGAGCAGTGGATCACCAATAGGGAATATTATTTCGGCCTCCATCTGTTTGATTCAAAGTTAGCTCACCTAAATCCCTGGAAATGGTTGAAAGATCCTAATTGGGACATATAGCATCATGGGAAAGTAACCTCTCTGGCAGCACATGCATCTCTGACCACTCTTCAACTGGCTTGACTCACAAGGTAAAAAGTATATCTCAGATATCTCTTCCTGTAGTGATGACTCGGGAGAATGGATAGGGTGGAACCTACAAAATCTTCCAAGCAATCTTCAGGATGTAGCCCATTAAATGCAAAATCTTCTCAGAGGCTACGCCCCCATACACAATATGATAAAAGGTAAGAGAGGATGGGGAAATGGTGTTTACACTGTCAAGCAAGGATATTCACAACTCTTTTCCCAAGAGAATCTCCCCTCTAAAGATAAAATATGGAATTCCACCTGGAAGAATGATAGTCCTCCCAAGATCAACTCTTTTTGTTGGTTAGCGGCTCATGGAAAATTACTAACAAGGGAAAATTTGCTCAAAAGGAACATTCACAAGTCCTTTAGATGTGAAATTTTTCGGAAGTAGATTGAAACCTCTCATCATATCTTACTTCTTTTCCCCTTTGCTACCTCTGTGTGGGAAGCAGCTCTACAAAAATTCCATGCAAAAATCAGATGGTCGTCTCAACCCAAGGAACTCCTCTCAAATTGGATTTCCCTTTATCGGGGCTCCTCCAAGAATAACCCTCTCTTCAAAAACTTATTCAAAGCCTTACCTAATTATATTTGCTAGAAAATTAGGCTCGCCAGGAATAGAACGATATTCTCCAGCCTTCACTCTCCCTCTAACCTTGTAGCTAAAAAATCTGTAGGCCTCTTGGATGAATTCTTTCTTTCCAAGTCCAAAACCTTCTCCTTCACCGCCACCCCCACAATAGAATCTGAATGGATCACCTCTTTTTTTCCCTCCATCCCCACCACCATTCATGCCCCCCTTCCTTCTAGATTCTCCTGGAAGCTTCATGAAGACTCAGAGTTCTTACACTGACACAATGAGAAACATAATCACATTCTCTACTTTGACGGAGCCTCAAAAGGAAACCCTGAGGTGGCAGGAGCGGGAGGTGTCATCACATGCCCATGAGGAATTCAATAACTCTCCTACCATTGGAATATTGGCATCACAACTAATAACCAAGCCGAAGCTTATGCCCTGTACCAAGGTCTTCTTCTCCCCAAAAGCCTAAACATCCATTCCCTCTTGGCGATCGATGACTCTAGGATAATTATAAACAATGCACGCAAAGGATGTCACCCCCCAAATTTTCACTTAAAGTCCATACTCCAACGAATTTCGGAAACTCTCAAACACTTCTCCACCATTTCCCTCTCCCATGTCCTCCGAAGAAACAATCAATTGGCCGACGCCCAAGAAAATATAGCCATCGCCCTGGAGCAAGGCTCTCTAGTAGTTGTTAATGTTTAAGCCATTATTATAGTTTTTTGTGTTTCATTAGATAACAATAGCATAATCCAAGATTACTGATAAATACACAATCACAAGAGACACAACATTTATCCTGGGAAACCCTCTATGGGAAGAAAACCCATCAAAACTTCCTTAATATAGATAGCCCATACAATGCCAAGAGATATCTTAAACTAATACAGAAATTCCTCTACCAGATATGCACCACTCTCTCTCTCCTTCTTCTCCAGCAACAAATCCAAAACTTGTCTCTCAATGAGCAAGTGAGTTGTGTGTATAAGTGAGGTGCTAGCCTCCTTATTTATATTAGACTGGCACGTGTGGAGTGTCTCTTCACTGGAAGTGTCTCTTCATTAGCAGGGCCGCCTTCTCCCACTGGGTGGTTATAACCACCTTAATTACATTCTGGGGCCTCTTTAATATCTGTTGGGGCCAAATTCTTATTCTGCCTATTATAATTAACATTTGACCAATCCACAAAAGGGGATTTGGTCCTATTACAATAGTAGACAAGATCAATCCACAATGGGGATTGATCCAATGAATAATATATCAGATAATAATAAGAATACTCTTTGCAGTTACATTATTTCAACACTCCCCCTTAACAAGAAGGGTATTCTTCAACAACATCATGCGAGAGAGAGAGGACAACATCATGAACATCATTAATATCATCTTCGAACACTGACTGGCGTATCTATAAATCATCGGAAGTTTTATTCATCGACAACATCATCATTCTCAAAGGAATGCCATCATCATCTGCATCAATATGTATTAGTAGAAAAACTGATACATCATCATCCTCACAACACAAGACTGGCTCATCACAATACAAGACTGGCTTTATGTCACAGCTATCAAGATGGAAGCTCAGTACTTGTCTCATCTCAATGTCTTTCTTTACATCACAACACTCAAGCTGGAAACAAGATACTAGATTGGCTTTACGTCACAGCTATCAAGCTGGAAGCAGAGTAATAGTCTCATCTCATCATCTTGATTTACATCAAAACACTCAAGATGGAAGAAAGATACTCGTCCTGCTTTACATCACAACCATCCGGTCAAAAGAAGGATACTAGACTGGCTTTATGTCACAGCTATCCAGCCGGAAGCTCAGTTCTAGTCTCATCATATCATCTTGATTTACGTCACAACCATCAGGTCGGAAGCAAGGTACACATCCTTCTTTACATCACAACCATCAGGTCAAAAGCAAGGTACTTGTCCTGCTTTACATCACAACCATCAGGTCGGAAGAAGGATACTAGACTGGCTTTACGTCACAGCTATCCAGCTGGAAGCACAGTACTAGTCATATCACATCATCTTTCTTTATGTCACAACCATCAAGTCGGAAGCAAGAGATGTCTCATCACAACATCTACTCCCCCTTTCGAGGAGGTCCTTTCGTACTATACCAAGCTTATCTCAAAAGTACTGACAATTTATACGAGATAGTGGCTTGGTCAACACGTCAGCAACCTGTTCATCCGTGCTAATGTACTAGAGCTTTAAGGCTCCTCTCTGCACCATGTCACAGTTGTTGTTATCACTCGAAATAAGATTTGGGTTGCATGCAAATCAATCCCGAGGTAACCTCGAGCCACTTTGGATTGTAAGCTTCCCCTTCCAACCCGAGAGGGATCTCTCGAAAAATGTCACAATATGACCATCAATAAGCTCGAAAAGTGGGCAAATCTGTGGGTAACAAAATTTTTTGGGTTTTTAGGGTTTGGGGTTGGACAGATTTGAAAATACCTATTGGGTGATGGAGTCAAGTGAAAACCAAAGAAAAGAGATAATAGCAGTGATTGTATTACTTGCGGAAAATGAGGCAAAATAGACCTATCTTTCAGCAATTGATAATTATGATATAATAGCAAAAAAAGAAAAAGACTATTACAGTGAAAGCATCTAACAAGGATGAATTTCCACTATAATTTTAGAGGAAAAAGACTGAAGGCTAATAACTAGATCCAGAGCACTTATCTTGAGTGAATTCTGACTAGTCACCATTGAAACACAACACATATCAACTGTGTGTAAGGAGCATGTAAAATGAATTCCAAACAAATTTTAACTCGGTCGATAAAGGAAGAGATAGACAATATGACAATGACAAAACCAAGAACATACTGAAAGAATCGACTGTGATGAATCTCACAATATCAAGTGAACATGTCTCTCCTGTATTACTCCATTCTGGGTTTTCAAAATAAATCCATTTTCAATAGGATCCCTCTTCAAAAGAGTCCCCCCCACCTTTATTACAATGGATGAACCTTTATATAAATTCCCTCTCTCAAGGAGGTTGAAACCTCATCATAGGATACCTAACTAAAAATGAACTAACTTAAACTAATCACAACAATAATTGAGCCAACTTATGTTAAAAGCACAAATAATTCCTAATTTCCAGTGAACTGTCTATAGCAGTGCATGTGTTTGATTCTCCTTCACACGCATGATTTGTAGTGATGGCCATTAAGGGACACATGTTCCTTATATGAGGAAATTTCTATTCAGTCTAGAGCCAAGTTGTTAAGCCTCGGGTTGTCTGTCTAATCTTGTCCTTTTGAGGAGATTGTCGATTAAATTTTTGAATTATAATAATTGCTATTAATTTTTCCCAACTGCATGGAGATAAATTGGAGGCAACTTGGCAGTGGAAGAATTTCCTGCGATGAGGGGTTCCTCATATGCATGCTATCTTAGTAGAAGATCCTCTGCAACTTCTGTCATAGTAGGTCTATCATCTTTGTCAAATGATAAACATCTAAATGCAACCTCAACAACTCTTTACACCAGTCCCTGGATTAAAGGTTGCTTGTGAACCTGGATCAATAATTTCATCAAGGTAGTTGCTTCCAATATTTGACATGGCAAGAGAAGCAAGATTAATATTTTTTGTGTCACGAGAAAAATCAACTAGCCTCATAGTTGTAATCGATTCAACTAGAACCACACCAAAGTTGTACACATCACTCTTATCGGAGAGATGGAAGTTATGATGATACTCTGGATCAAGGTACCCAGGAGTTCCTTGAGGAATAGTGGAGATATGGGATCCATCTAGAAGTCCTAGCCTAGAAAGTCCGAAATCTACAACTTTTTCTTTTAACCATGAATCCTCCATTAGGATCCTCAACACCCGAGTGTGAAATACTTAGCATTTGTGTTCCCCACAAGTTTTGAAAAAAACTTTTCATGGCTCAAACTCTCTGGTTTATCTAGCATATGACACTTGGTGCTTGTAGGACGAGCTTGTTGTATTCCTCAATTTATTCATTACATTCTCAACTTTACAGTCCTGAGTTAGGAAATAATGGGCTAACTGTGTAATTTTGCGAACACCCTTAATGAAAAAAGTGACTACTCTATTGAGGATCTTACCAGATTTCTAATGCAGGCATGCAAAAACAATGAATTTGGCAAACCATATGCACTTTCCATAAGTTCTCTGTCGAACAAATGAAAAGACTTGTATCAACATTTGGCATTTGAACTCAGGCATTCATACACTTGGGTACTCTCATCAACACCTATGATATCACCTTGACACTTTTTATTAACATATGATCAATTATATCCTCGCAGCTTGGAATTTTAGACGCTTTATTGACAAATGTATAAACCAATGGACTCTCCCTTCAAATCTTGGATCTCTACATGATGCTCAATCTTACCATTCACTTGAAATTTGGACGTGTAGTGTACCCCTTTCAGGTCTCCTTCATTTCTCCCTATGACCTAACTCTTGGTGTATGCAATCGCTCAAATGCCAACGCTTTCGTCTATTTTTTTGTGACTAACATAAAATTTGGAGAAAGACACCGATTTTAGAATTTCGCAATATCTGTTACAACATAGGCTCCATCTAGGGATGGTGCTTTCTTGTAAAGTGCCAAGAACAGTAGACCATGTTCCTTCATCCATTGGGCGACCTAACGCGAAATCCGTAACCTATAGGCTATGCGAAATCTTCATCTAGAGATTGAAACCAACTGAAATCTACAAATCCTAATTGTTGAGAACAGGTAACCAGATCAAGTGACCACACTTTTCCAGTGAATCCCATCAAGGATCTGGGTGTCATACTACAACAAGATTTATTCTCCAATCAGATAGTCAAAATGGGAATAGAGCAAACCAACACACTGACTGAGAATATCTCCACCATCTGCGAACATTAAGAAACTCCCCGCCATGGTAGCCTCTAACAGGGCTTGATGTTCTGTCTGATGAAGTGTAGGGACTGGAAGTTGAACTTTCCATCCTGAAGCCAGGTCACCATGAAATCTAGAATTCTAAGTTCTCCTGCTAGTGAAATCACCTTTGGAAACTTTAAAAGGAGTCGCCAGAGCATGTGCAACCAACATTTTCCTATGACCGGATGCTCAACCAAGCCTTAGGACTAGGAAAATGTTGTTCTCCCAGGGATAGATATCAACTTCGATTCCTCGACAATGGCACAAAAATGTTATCACTCGGAACTGGATTTGGGTTGCATGCAAATCAATCCCAAGGTAACCTTGAACCACTTTGGATTGGAAGCTGCCCCTTCCAACCCGAGAGGGATCTCTCGAAAAATGTCACAATATGACCATCAATAAGCTCGAAAAGTGGGAAGATCTGTGGGTAACAAAAAGTTTTGGGTTTTTAGGGTTTGGGGTTGGACAGATTTGAAAAGACCTATTAGGCGATGGTGTCAAGTGAAAACCAAAGAAAAGAGTTAATAGCAGTGATCATATTACTTGCGGAAAATGAGGCAAAGAAGGCCTATCTTTTAGCAATCGATAATTATAATATAATAGAAGAAAAAGAAAAATACCATTATAGTGAAAGAATCTAACAAGGATGAATTTTCACTATAATTTTAGAGGAAAAAGACTGAAGGCTAATAACTAGATGCAAAGCACTTATCTTGAGTGAATTCTGACTAGTCACTATCGAAACACAACACATATCAACTGTGTGTAAGGAGCATGTAAAATGAATTCCAAACAAATTTTAACTCAATCGATAAATGAAGACATAGACAATACGACAATGAAAAAACAAAGAACATACTGAAAGAATCAACTATGATGAATCTCACAATATCAAGTGAACATGTCTCTCCTGTATTACTCCATTCCGGGTTTTCANTAACTGAAAATGAACTAACTTCAACTAGTCACAACAATAATTGAACCAACTTATGTTAAAAGCACAAATAACTCCTAATTTCCAATGAACTATCTATAGTAGTGCATGTGTTTGATTCTCCTTCACGTGCACGATTTGTAGTGATGGCCATCAAGGGACACATGTTACTTATATGAGGAAATTTCTATTCAGTCTGGAACCAAGCTAGCAAGGCTTGGTTTGTCTGTCTAATCTTGTCCTTTTGAGGAGATTGTTGCTTAAATTTTTGAATTCTGATAATTGCTATTAATTTTGACCAACTGCATGGAGATAAATCGGAGGCAACTTGGCAGTGGAAGAATTTCCTTCGGTGAGGGGGTCCTCATATGCATGCTATCTTAGTAGAAGCTCCTATGAAAGTTTTATCATAGTAGTTCTAGCATCTTTGTCAAATGATAAACATCTACATGCAACATCATCAACTCTTTGCACCAATCCCCGGATTAAAGGTTGCTTGTGAACCTGGATCAATAATTTCATCAAGGCAGTTGCTTCAAATATTTGACATGGAAAGAGAATCAAGATTAATCTCTTTTTCATCACGAGAAAAATCAACTAGCTTCATAGTTGTAATCGATTCAACTAGAACCACACTAAAGCTATACACATCACTCTTATCGGAGAGATGGAAGTTTTGATGATACTCTGGATCAAGGTACCCAGGAGTACCTTGAGTAATAGTGGACATATGGGATCCATCTAGAAGTCCTAGCCTAGAAATTCCGAAATACGCAACTTTTTCTTTTAACCATGAATCCTCCCTTAGGCTCCTCAACACTTGACTGTGAAATACTTAGCATTTGTTTTCCCCGTAGGTTTTGAAAAACACTTTTCATGGCTTGAACTCTCTGGTTTATCTAGCATATGACACTTGGTGCTTGTAGGATGAGCTTGTTGTATTCCTCAATTTATTCGTTGCATTCTCAGCTTTACAGTCCTGACTTAGGAAATAACGGGCTAACTGTGTAATTTTGCGAACACCCTTAATGAAAAAAGTGACTACTCTATTGAGGATCTTACCAGATTTCTAATGCAGGCATGCGAAAACAAAGAATATGGAAAACCATATGCGCTTTCCATAAGTGCTCTGTCGAACAAATGAGAAGACTTGTATCGACAATTGATATTCAAACTCGGGAATTCATACACTTGGATACTCTCACCAACACCTATGAGATCACCTTGACACTTTTTATTAACATATGATCAATTATATCCTCGCAACTTGGAATTTTAGACACTTTATTGACAAATGTATAGACCAATGGACTCTCCCTTCAAATCTTGGATCTCTACATGATTCTCAATCTTACCATTCACTTGAAATTTGGGCGCATAGTGTACCCCTTTCGGGTCTCCTTCATTTCTCCCTATGAATTAACTCTTGGTGTATGAAATCGCTCAAATACCAACGCTTCCGTCTATTTTTTTTTTGACTAACATAGAATTTGGAGAAAGACAACGAGTTTAGAAATTCACAATATCTGTTACAACATAGGCTCCATCTAGGGATGGTGCTTTCCTGTAAAGCACCAAGAACAATAGACCATGTGCCTTCATCCATTGGGAAACCTAACGCGAAAGTTGTAACATGTAGCACACTGACTGAGAATATCTCCACCATCTGTGAACATTAAGAAACTCCTCGCCATGGTAGCCTCTAACAGGGCTTAATGTTCTGTCTGATGAAGCGCAGGGACTGGAAGTTGAACTTGCCATCATGAAGCCAGGTCACCATGAAAGCTGGAATTCTGGGTTCTCCTGCTAGTGAAATCACCTTTGGAAACTTTAAAAGGAGTCACCAGAGAATGTGCAACCAACATTTGCCTATGATCAGCTGCTCAACCAGGCCTTAGGACTAGGAAAATGTCGTTCTCCCAGGGATAGATATCAACATCGATTCCTTGACAACGACGCCAAAATGTTATCATTTGGAACCAGATTTGGGTTGCATGCAAATCAATCCCGAGTTAAACTCAAACCACTTTGGATTGGAAGCTGCCCCTTCCAACCCGAGAGTGATCTCTCAAAAAATATCACAATATGACCATCAATAAGCTCAAAAAGTGGGCAGATCTGTGGGTAACAAAAAGATTTGGCTTTTTAGGGTTTGGGGTTGGACAGATTTGAAAATACCTATTGGGTGATGGAGTCAAGTGAAAACCAAAGAAAAGAGATAATAGCAGTGATCGTATTACTTGTGGAAAATGAGAAAAAACAGGCCTATCTTCCAGCAATCGATAATTATGATATAATAGCAGAAAAAGAAAAAGACCATTACAATGAAAGAATCTAACAAGGATGAATTTCCACTATAATTTTAGAGGAAAAAGACTAAAGGCTAATAACTAGATGCAGAGCACTTATCTTGATTGAATTTTGACTAGTCACCATTGAAACACAACACATATCAACTGTGTGTAAGGAGCATGTAAAATGAATTCCAAAGAAATTTTAACTCAGTCGATAAAGGAAGAGATAGACAATACGACAATGAAAAAACAAAGAACATATTGAAAGAATCGATTGTGCTGAATCTCACAATATCAAGTGAACATGTATCTCCTATATTACTCCATTTTGGGTTTTCA
>ML785919.1:31045-44943 GCA_009831015.1 Picea engelmannii | reverse complement strand
TTATATAAATTCCCTATCTCAAGGAGGTTGAATCCTCGTCATAGGATACCTAACTGAAAATGAACTAACTTCAACTAATCACAACAATAATTGAACCAACTTATGTTAAAAGCACAAATAATTCCTAATTTCCAGCGAACTGTCTATAGCAGTGCATGCATTTGATTCGCCTTCACGGGCACGATTTGTAGTCATGGGCATTAAGGGACACATGTTCCTTATATGGGGAAATTTCTATTTAGTCTGGAGCCAAGATGGTAAGCCTTGGGTTATCTGTCTAATCTTGTCCTTTTGAGGAGATTGTCGATTAAATTTTTGAATTCTGATAATTGCTATTAATTTTGCCCAACTGCATGGAGATAAATCGGAGGCAACTTGGCAATGGAAGAATTTCTTGTGGTGAGGGGGTCCTCATATGCATTTTATCTTAGTAGAATCTCCTCTGCAACTTCTATCATAGTAGGTCTAGCATCTTTGTCAAATGATAAACATCTAAATGCAACCTCAACAACTCTTTGCACCAGTCCCCGGATTAAAGGTTGCTTGTGAACCTAGATCAATAATTTCATCAAGGTAGTTGCTTCCAATCTTTGACATGGCAAGAGAAGAAAGATTAATCTCTTTTTTGTCACAACAAAAATCAACTAGATGCATAGTTGTAATCGATTCAACTAGAACCACACTGAAGTTGTACACATCACTCTTATTGGAGAGATGGAAGTTTTGATGATACTCTGGATCAAGGTACCCAAGAGTAACTTGAGGAATAGTGGAGATATGGGATCCATCTAGAAGTCCTAGCCTAGAAAGTCCGAAATCTTCAAATTTTAATTTTAACCATGAATCCTCCCTTAGGCTCCTAAACACCTGAGTGTGAAATACTTAGCATTTGTGTTCCCTGCAGGTTTTGAAAAACATTTTTCATGGCTCGAACTCTCTAGTTTATCTAGCATATGACACTTGGTGTTTGTAGGATGAGCTTGTTGTATTCCTCATTTTATTCATTGCATTCTCAGCTTTACATTCTCGACTTAGGAAATAACGGGCTAACTGTGTAATTCTGTGAACACACTTAATGAAAAAAGTGACTACTCTATTAAGGATCTTACCAGATTACTAATGCAGGCATGTGAAAACAAAGAATTTGGTAAACCATACGCACTTTACATAAGTTCTCTATTGAACAAATGAGAAGACTTGTATCGACATTTGGCATTTGAACTCAAGCATTCATACAATTGGATACTCTCATCAACACCTATGAGATCGCCTTGACACTTTTTATTAACATATGATCAATTATATCCTCGCAGCTTGGAATTTTAGACGCTTTACTGACAAATGTATAAACCAATGGACTCTCCCTTCAAATCTCGGATCTCTACATGATGCTCAATCTTACCATTCACCTGAAATTTGGGCGCGTACCACACCCCTTTCGGGTCTCCAATCAAATGCCAATGCTTCTGTCTATTTTTTTTGTGACTAACATAAAATTTAGAGATAAACATCGAGTTTAGAAATTCGCGATATCTGTTACAACATATGTAATGATAACGGATCTCTATGTGCTTCGACCTATCGTGGAATACATGATTATTTTTCATCTTTATCCATCTCTGGTTGTCACATAGAATCAATGTTTCTCTCATCTCTAAGTCAAATAGGCTGGTCAGGAACTTTCGAATCCATATAACTTCATAGCTGGCAGAACATGCAACAATGTATTCTTCTTCCACTGTGCTCAGAGAAATACTAGATTGCTTCCTACTCTTCCACAAGATCATAGCTGATCCCAAACTGAAACAACATCCTGAAGTTCTTTTCCTTTCAGAAACACTTCCTGCCCAATTTGCATCAGTATATCAACTTAATGTTAAATCATGATCTCTATCATAGCTGAGACCATAATCTATTGTACCTTTAAGGTACCTCATCACATGTTTTGCAGCCACTAAACTAACTCAAGGTTTTCACGGCAAAAAAAATGGTTGGTATGATGTTCGCCAGGTACATCAACGATCCAATAATCTGTCTGTATAGTGTGGCATCAATCAACTCTGACAAAGTATCGACCAACAACTTCAGCGTCGCTTCCATAGGTGTATTCATGGGCTTGCATTCCAACATGTCGTATCTCTTCAAGATTTCGACCGTGTACTTCCCTTGGTTAAGGAAGATCCTCTCAGGACTCTGCCATACCTCAAGACCTAAGAAATAATGCATTAGGCCAAGGTATTTCATTTCAAATTCTGAGGCAAGTCTCTTTTTACATTCAATGATGAGCTTTTCTACTCTAGTTAAGAATAAGTCATCCACATATAGCAGTAAGATTACTGGCTCATTGTTCATGATTTTGAAGTAGAGGTTAGAGTCTGCTTTACTCTTGGTAAAGCCTATGCTCATCAAGAAACTATCTATACATCCATACCAAGCTCTAGAAGCTTGCTTCAATTCATATAAGGCTTTCTTCAATATGCAGACATGAGACTTCCTGTCTTCAACCTCAAATCCTTGAGGTTGCTCTATATACACTTCCTCTTCGATGACATTGTTTAGGAAAGTTGTCTTCACGTCCATCTGGTGTAGCTTTCACTTCATCTTAGCTGCAAGAGCTATGATGGTTCTGATCGAAGTGTATCTGGCCACAGAAGCGAATGTCTCTTCATAGTCAATGCCTTCCTTTTGAGAAAATCCACGAGCGACAAATCTTTCTTTATACTTCTCAATACTTCCATCAAGAGAATGTTTTATTTTGAAGATCCATCTAGAGGATACCACATATTTATTCTTCGGTCTGGGAACTATTTCCCATACTTCGTTCTTCATTATGGATTGGTATTCCTCTGTCATGGCATGTTCCCATTCTTTTCTCTGAATGGCTTCTTCAAAGCAGGTAGGCTCCTATTCTAGGAGATCACACATCAAATCCATATAACTGAAGAATGGATTTGGTATTTTCACCTGTCTCGTAGTTCCTTGGGGAACACTGTAGTTCTCTCCATCTTGAATAATCTCTCTAGACCAAGCTGGCTTTATTTTATGGAGGATCGTCATCTGAGGAGGTTCTTGCACTTCTACTATATCATGGTCTTCTATAAGTTCCTCATCAGGGGAAGTTATGACTTCCCTCAATGGTTCTACAGCTCTGGGAACCTCCATCATTGCAGTACGGGGGATTATGGGTTCCTCTTCATATACTTCTTCAAGATGGCATAGTTTAGATTTCTTGAGCGCTGCATCTTCATCAAAGGTCACATCTCTATTGATCTCAATGTGATGTTGACCTGGTATATAGATTCTGAAGGCCTTAGAGACCTCATAGTATCCCACAAATATTCCCTTATTTCCTGAAGGGTCCATCTTGCTTCTCTTTTCTTTAGGTATATGAAGAAACACTGGAAAACCAAATATTCTGAGACGGCTTACCTCTGGCTTCTTTCCGGTGAACATCTCTTCTGGTGTCCTGAGCCCAAGTGCACTATGGGACAATCGATTCTGCACATATTAGTTTCCATTGTTGCTTCTGCCCATAATCACATAGGAAGATATTGATCATGGATCATAGTCTTCATAGCTTCCAGTATGGTTCTGTTCTTTCATTCAAATACACAGTTTTGTTGGGGATTATAGGGAGTAGTGAGTTCCCTCTTGATCCCAACATCTTTGCAAAAGTTCACAAAATCTTTTGAGGTATATTCTCCTCCATTATCTGACCTGAGTATCTTAATCTTTCTTTCAGAAAGGTTCTCTATCAAGGCTTTGAATTTATTGAACTTGTTGAACACTTCATCTTTAGATTTCAAGAAATATATCCAGGTTTTACGAGAGTAATCATCAATGAATGATACATAATATACATACCTGCTAATGGAGGATGATGGCATTGGGCCACATACATCTAAATGGATGAGTTATAGGATTCCTTCTGTCTTGATGTCCCTCTTCAGAAACGGGTTCTTGATGTTCTTCCCTTGTGCACATCCATTGTATATGCCTTTATGGTCACCTTTGAGTTCTGTTAAACCCGTGACTGCTTTGCATATGTATGTTAGTGCCTTGTAGTTTATGTGGGATAACCTTCCGTGCCAAAGTTCACATGAGTTTTCAATGGCATGGGTCATGGCAGCCTCTGAGTGACCCTTTAGTTTGTATAGGCCATTTTCTTCACTTCCAATCATGATTTCTTCATTTAAGGTTTCTCATTTATCCCACATAAGAATTTCTCGATCTATAAAGGCAACTCTGAAGCCTTTCTTTTCTAAATATGAAATGGAGAGTAGGTTCTTCTTCAAGCCTAGTACATATAGTACATCCTTCATTTTTAGTGAATTCCTGAATTCAGTTTATGGTTTGATTCTCCCAATCCCTTGATGGGATATTGGTAATCATCTCCAAGTGTCACTTTCTGAGAAAAATTCTTTTCTGAGATACAAGAGAGAATGTTTATTTGTCCCATCATGTGCTTGGATGCACCACTATCAATGAGCCAAGCGTCCTCTCTAGGTGTTATAGATCCTGAGAGGGCCGAGATCAAGACATGGTCTTTGATATTCTCTCTTATCATCTTTGCGGGTGGGTCTTCATCTTCGACTACATGAGCATGGAGCCTCTTATGTTTTCACTTGTATTCTTCTCGTCTGGCTGGACAAAATTTCACAATGTGTCCCATCTTGTCACAATGATAGCATTGTACAAATGAGTAGTCCCTTTCCTTTCTTTGTCCTTTCTTCTGAAATCTCCTTGGATGATATTCCTTATGATTGAATTTATTTGACTGTTGAGGCTCTTTATGAGTCTCCTTTTGGAAGTAGGGTTTCTTCCTTCCTCCCTTGGTGTGAGTAGCTAGGGGTTGATCATCATCCTTTGCTAGTAATGCTTCACGATTCACTACTCTTGTTTCTTCTTGGATGCATTCTTCCCATAGACTATCAAACTTCAGTTTCTCCATTCTGGTACATATCGTTTGGACGAATGCATACCAAGGTCTTGTGAGACCATTTAGGGCCATCATTATTAGTTCGTCTTCGTCTATGGTATCTCCAATAGCTTCTAGCTGTTCTTTGAATTCTGAGATTCTGGAGAAGTACTCCTGAATCATTTCTCCTTTCTGCATCCTTGTATTCTTCAGCTGAGTTCTTAGATTAATTTTATGGTTTATGTTATTTCCTTCATATAGTCTGGTCAAGGCGTCAAACATTTATTTTGGAGTCTTATTAGATGACACATAAGTAATCAGGTGGTCTTTGATTGAATTTGCAATGATTCTTTTGGCCCTGATTGTGTCCTTTTGATGCTTTGCCTTTTTTGCAGCATCAATGGGTTTCAATACTGCTTCTTTGACGAATCTTGCTAGGTCATTCTCTTCAAGAATAAGCCCAATCCTATACTTCCAGGCATGGAAGTTTTCCACTCCTTATAACTTGTCAACAAGCTTAACGCTTGTATACATCTTTACCTAGAGCTAGGAAAATGACCGAAAAATGAAAGTGCTCAAAATAAAAAAACTGAAATTACCAGGAGGTGCACTTGGCTAAGGCGAGTAGCCTGGTGTGTTTCAATTTAAGAAAATCTAACTTTTTCTCCCCCAAATTTGATCTGCATATTTCTAGACTGGTGCTTCTAGTACCTCTGGTACTCTGGTACTTCTGGTACACTGGTTTTCTGGTACTTCTGGTACTTTTTGAAACTAGGGTTTCACTTTTCGGGAGATCCAACCACTGCAAAGGTGCAATGAGAGTGCCAAATTGATCCTTAGGGGAGGGTGCACTTTTCTAGATGTTTTTGGGGTTGAAAAGCTTCACCATCAAAAAGCCCTAATTTTCATGTACGGCAACAATGACATTTTTCACTTGTGAAAGACGCTTCCTTCAGCTTGGCTCTAATACCATGTTAATGTTTAAGCCATTATTATAGTTGTTTTCATTTCATTAGATAACAATAGCATAATCCAAGATCACTGAGAAATACACAATCACAAGAGACACAACATTTATCCTGGGAAACCCTCTAGGGGAAGAAAACCCAACAAAACTTCCTTTATATAGATAGCCAATACAATGCCAAGAGATATTTTAAACTAATAAAAAAATTCCTCTCCCAGATATGCACCACTCTCTCTCTCCTTCTTCTCCAACAACAAATCTGAAACTTGTCTCTCAATGAGTAAATGAGTTGTGTGTATAAGTGAGGCGCTAGCCTCCTTATTTATATTAGACTGGCACGTGTGAAGTGTCTCTTCAGTGGAAGGAACTACTTCTCCCACTGGGTGGTTATAACAACCTTAATTACATTATGGGGTGTCTTTAATATCTATTGGGGCCGACTTCTTATTCTGCCTATTATAATTAACATTTGACCAATTTGCAAAAGGGGATTTGGTCCTATTACAATAGTCGACAAGATCAATCCACAATGGGGATTGATCCAATGAATAATATATCAAATCAGAATAAGAATAATATTTGCACTTACATTATTTCAACAATATTCAACGACCTCGCATAATATAATTCCATCCCATGACCACGTCACACTTCAGTCAGGCTCTTTACACTTGGCATCCAGGACACCTGCATACTCATCATGACACATGGATTTGGATCTTGGTCTGGGTCAGAAAATTGTCCTGTCATAAATCCTTCCCTCTACCACCAACACCTGATTCACTTGGCATCTTCCGGAAGCTTCCGCACCTCACCTCTTGACACCTAGACGCCTCCCCCCTCACCTCAGTGCGTGTCATGCTACTCCATTTAACCAATTCCCCCGACTTTGGAGGTAATTTCGGTGTCCCTACCACTGCTCTCGTATGTGAATTCAAGACCTAGAGTGGGAAGAACATGTTCAACATGACACCTTGGGCATACTACACATTGATTTCAGGTAATGTGAATAGTACAAGCACCAATAGCGGGTATGGCTGCAGCTCGTGGCTAAATTCGGGAAATCGGATCCGTTCGTTGAATCCAGCAAGGGTGATGGAGCATATCAGGGCAGGAGTGGCTCATTTCGTAGGCACACTCTATACCCTGCAGAGCAGAGAAAATCCCACTACCCCCTTGAGCACAGACACCGATCCTCTCTTAATTCAGATAGACAGGGAAATAAATTTTGGCAAAATGAGAAGGCAAAATCAGCGTGCGATTTCAGTAGAAGAGCATGACGAGTTGGTGAGAAAATTTCAAAACTTACAGATTCAACTCAGAGCTCCATCAACCCAACTTCTATCCATAACTGAAATTACCATTCGACATCGGGGAGAACAACAGAGAAACAAGGATGAGTGTGAAGCATTAAGACAACATATAGTGGCTCTTCAATTTGTGGCTAGGCCTGCCTCACCTTCGGCGTCCCCTAATACATCCATCTCCGACAAATCCTCCTCACTAGGACCTCGACCGTGCATGTACCTCAATCTGCGGCCTCCAATAGAGGAATACTCCCCTACATTGGACCGAAACAAACTCTAAGTGTATGTTGTGTTTCACTGTGCTTTTATTAGGGTCTTTTTCCATGGTTTTCACTATAGTGGTCCAAACAGGCTTTAGCATACTAGAAAACACTACCCCTGACCATTACTACCTTTTGGGAGTATACAAGGGAGTGAATTTTTTTTTTATAACTCCTATAGCACAGATTGTACTACTCCTGCGCTTACTCACAGTCATTTTAATATAAATTTTACCCTGTTTCTTTTAAAAAAAAAACAATTACGTTTGAGTTACTACACTTGACTATTGTAGTTAGAATTGGTCCTCATTTTTCATTGCATGCCAATGAATTATGTAGTGAAAATGATCTTAAAAATAGAGCCATTTTTTTTTCCTTGGCGATGATTATAAGCAAAGCCAAATATTCATGGCTACAAAATAACTAGAGTTAATGACTATAGAATTTGAAGTTTGTCGCTATAGAATCACGTTCATGCCTATTAGAGAATTTTAAATTTGAGAAAATTTACATGCATAATTTCATTACATATAAAGATATCCTTTCATACCTATTAGAGAAGAGAAAATATAGGAGCTTGTGCTCAACCTAACTAAGAAATAAAATATAATTTATATAGAGGATTCATGTTGGTGAAATATGTGGGGTATAAGTATCTCATTTATGGATTATAAATATTTAGAAACCATGGATAGTGATATGACCTTAATCATCATTTAAGAATGAAAACAAATCCCTTAGTATCTTATTTAAGTATTGCCAATCTCAAGGGCCTTGAACATGTCCTCTAACCAACACATAAGAACTTTGTAGGGGGTGTTTGGCCTAAGAATGTGATACAAGGACCGTGAATAGGTGTTGTATACTAAATATGTCATTCAAGGCATATAAAAATGGTCAATGGAGATAATGACATAAGGCCCTAATTGAACCTTCCTGAGCTCAACCACAATGAACAACACCTAGAAACTATGACACAAACCCTCTTCAAGTAGTCTTTGACATTCAAGTTTAATATAGGAGCCATTAAAAGGTCTTCTTATCATGGATGGGTCTTGATTCCTTGATCATAGTCAGGGGAGGGAAACAAAATCCTTCAACACTAAACGTTGCTTCTCAAGCTCAAGTACCATGGACAAGTTCTTGAACTACCACATTTGACCTCTATTGATTATCAATCACCTCTAAGGGTGCTATGAGTTCCATGACTAGGTTAGTTGTGAACCAACAATTGGTTTAGAGGTATAAAAAAGGTTAGGGGAGGATAACAAGGGATTTGGGAATTCAAAAAATCTTCTTAGTGTCAAGCGTCATGAAATATGCATTAAAACACCACATAGAACCTTTGTATGGGATCTTTGACATCTAAGTAGGATATGGTTTCCATTAATTGGTTTTGGGGAATACTAATGGGTATAAGGGCCTAGACCATGGTAAAAAAGGAAAGCAATGGATCTCACATAGGAAAATGAATCTTCTAGGCCTCGAGCACTATGAACAAGGCATGTAGCCATCGCATATGCCCCCTCTGTGGGGTATTTGACACTAAGTGGTATTCTAGGTAACATTAGTTTGTTCTACACAAATTGGATGGGTCAAGGGGCCTTGACTATGATCAAGATAGGAAAATAGGTGCTCTACCCCAAAAAGAAGCTTTCAATGCTAAATATTTCCTTTTGAAACATGTCTAGGTGATGGATTTTTCCATGTATTTTATGTAACATTAATGTTCATGCATTATTAATGTGTGCATCTTATTAACATGTGCAGATGCCTATAATTCAAAAAAATAAGGCACGATTGTCTCTTTTCCTCTATATTTCAAATGAGTTTGTTGCTTTGGTTTTAACTTCTAACTTAGTGGTTCATGTTACATAAAAAAAAGACGCTCTTTTTCTAGCTCCCTATTATCATCTCTCTTTTCAATGAGATTTTTAAATATGGTCCACATATTCATTATTGATGAAATTGCACACACTTATATATATATATATATATATATATATATATTCTATTTTTTTATTCATTTTTTTTTTTGTATATATATCATCATTCTAAAATACATAAGTCTTTTGTTTCAAGTGTAAATTTTTATTACCTCATCCGCTAGAAAACAAATAATATGGTGCATAAGTATAGACTGAGACCAACACAATAAATGAAATGATTGATTATAATAAGACCCTCAAACCCCATATTAGAGACGAACCATGTAGTATGTAGTTTAGTAGGTAATTTCAAGGATTCAATAACTTTATTCATTAAATTAAAAATATAAAATTAACATTAAAAATTATGACAAAAGAATGGCCTAACAGAACTAATTTCTATTTACAACTATGCAAATTTTGTTTCAAGAAATTATGAGGTTTAAGTACTAGAGTGACATCTTAACACAAACATATGCATTATAGTTTAGAGGAAAAGTAACATACTATTGTTAGAAGAACATGGTATTTTTGAAATATACAATTTTGTATAAGTAAAAGTTACATATTTTGAAAACTAATTTGATTTATAATTTCTTCTAGTCAACATATTGCATATTTTCTAGATTTCTATTACAACTAGTATGTTCTGGAGGAAGCATTCACATACACCAACCCTTAACTCTTAATCGTAGGTAGGAAGAAGAGTTAGCTATTTGAAAATGAACTCACATAATTAATTGACTTACCAAATATGGTGTGTCATTCTCAATTAAATTAATTCATCTTTTTATATGTCCATTCTTTCTACAACCCACTATGAGGGATATGTGTAATTACTTATGTTCTCAATATATAGTTGAAACTTAGCATTGAAAAAATATTAATAACAAAAAAAATCAATTTTGAAAATAAATAAAATATTTCAGTATTAATATTAAATATGATGATGATGATGATCATATATATATATATATATATATATCATATAATGCAAAATAATTCGGTGCATTGATTTGATTGATAGTACACATCAAAATGAACAAGTTGCATTTATTTATTTAAATAAATATTTAGTGAAGGGATAAATAATAGTATGCTAAAGTTGGGAGTGAACTACATTATATACATTATATAGTGATATCCAACTAGAAGGAATAAAGTGCATCCAAATATGAGAAACATAATGTTAAAACACTAGAGATAATAAAATAAAATAAAACTAATTTGATAGAACATGAATAGAATAAAAATATGTTGTTAGACATAAATATATGATGAGTATATATTATGAAAGGAAATTATATAATGAGATGTATTATCAAAATCAGTTTTATTTTTTTAAGCAATTACATCTTAATACAAGTAGTATAGCTCCATCTTAAATCCTCATCCTAGAAATGCAAGACTTTTTAAAATTTTTTTCAATTTAAAAAAGGTTTTCACCATAGTGGATTTGGATTTGATCCATATAAATATATGGTAGATCTAAAGTTAAGATGGAGATATAGTAATTATTAATGAAAATAATTGCATCCTTGATAACTTTGAGTTTTTCTTATTATTAATTTATCAATGATTTTGTAATTTGAATTTTCATTCAAACAAAAAACTAAAAATATTTAGTCTAATTAATATCTTGATAACTAAAAAATAAAATAACAAAATATTTCTTTATGTATTTCTTAAATATTAAATTTAATATTTGTTATTGATAAAATATTAAAAAAAATTGAATGTAAGTGTTCATAATTAATATAACTAATATTTGTTATTGATAAAATATTAAAAAAAATAGAATGTAAGTGTTCACAATTAATTATAGCCAGCTTAAATTCATTTTAATTCCACATCTATCAACTAAAGGTATCAAATTTGTGGTAAATTTATGAGATTTTCACAATTAATTCCTAATTTCCAATGAACTATCTATAGTAGTGCATGTGTTTGATTCTCCTTCACGTGCACGATTTGTAGTGATGGCCATCAAGGGACACATGTTCCTTATATGAGGAAATTTCTATTCAGTCTGGAGCCAAGCTAGCAAGGCTTGGTTTGTCTGTCTAATCTTGTCCTTTTGAGGAGATTGTTGATTAAATTTTCGAATTCTGATAATTGCTATTAATTTTGACCCACTGCATGGAGATAAATCGGAGGCAACTTGGCAGTGGAAGAATTTCCTGCGGTGAGGGGGTCCTCATATGCATTCTATCTTAGTAGAATCTCCTATGCAAGTTTTATCATAGTAGGTCTAGCATCTTTGTCAAATGATAAACATCTACATGCAACATCAACAACTCTTTGCACCAATCCCCGGATTAAAGGTTGCTTGTGAACCTGGATCAATAATTTCATCAAGGCAGTTGCTTCCAATATTTGACATGGAAAGAGAAGCAAGATTAATCTCTTTTTCGTCACGAGAAAAATCAACTAGCTTCATAGCTGTAATCGATTCAACTAGAACCACACTAAAGTTGTACACATCACTCTTATCGGAGAGATGGAAGTTTTGATGATACTCTGGATCAAGGTACCCAAGAGTACCTTGAGTAATAGTGGACATATGGGATCCATCTAGAAGTCCTAGCCTAGAAAGTCCGAAATACGCAACTTTTGCTTTTAACCATGAATCCTCCCTTAGGCTCCTCAACACTTGATTGTGAAATACTTAGCATTTGTTTTTCCCGTAGGTTTTGAAAAACACTTTTCATGGCTTGAACTCTCTGGTTTATCTAGCATATGACACTTGGTGCTTGTAGGACGAGCTTGTTGTATTCCTCAATTTATTCGTTGCATTCTCAGCGTTACAGTCCCGACTTAGGAAATAACGGGCTAACTGTGTAATTTTGCGAACACCCTTAATGAAAAAAGTGACTACTCTATTGAGGATCTTACCGGATTTCTAATGCAGGCATGCGAAAACAAAGAATTTGGCAAACCATATGCACTTTCCATAAGTTCTCTGTCGAACAAATGAGAAGACTTGTATCAACAATTGACATTCGAACTCGGGAATTCATACACTTGGATACTCTCATCAACACCTATGAGATCACCTTGACACTTTTTATTAACATATGATCAATTATATCCTCGCAGCTTGGACTTTTAGACACTTTATTGACAGATGTATAGACCAATGGACTCTCCCTTCAAATCTCGGATCTTTACATGATGCTCAATCTTACCATTCACTTGAAATTTGGGCGCGTAGTGCACCCCTTTCGGGTCTCCTTCATTTCTCCCTATGACTTAACTCTTGGTGTATGAAATCGCTCAAATAGCAACGATTCCGTCTATTTTTTTTGTGACTAACATAAAATTTGGAGAAAGACAACGAGTTTAGAAATTCACAATATCTGTTACAACATAGGCTCCATCTAGGGATGGTGCTTTCCTGTAAAGCACCAAGAACAATAGACCATGTGCCTTCATCCATTGGGAAACCTAACGCAAAAGTTGTAACCTGTAGCACACTGACTGAGAATATCTCCACCATCTGCGAACATTAAGAAACTCCTCACCATGGTAGCCTCTAACAGGGCTTGATGTTCTGTCTGATGAAGCGCAGGGACTGGAAGTTGAACTTTCCATCATGAAGCCAGGTCACCATGAAAGATGGAATTCTGGGTTCTCCTGCTAGTGAAATCACCTTTGGAAACTTTAAAAGGAGTCGCCAGAGAATGTGCAACCAACATTTGCCTATGATCAGATTCTCAACCAGGGCTTAGGACTAGGAAAATGTCGTTCTCCCAGGGATAGATATCAACATCGATTACCCGACAACGACGCCAAAATGTTATCATTTGGAACCAGATTTGGGTTGCATGCAAATCAATCCCGAGGTAACCTCAAACCACTTTGGACTGGAAGTTGCCCCTTCCAACCCAAGAGTGATCTCTCAAAAAATGTCACAATATGACCATCAATAAGCTGAAAAAGTGGGCAGATCTGTGGGTAACAAAAATATTTTTCTTTTTAGGGTTTGGGGTTGGACAAATTTGCAAATACCTATTGGGTGATGGAGTCAAGTGAAAACCAAAGAAAAGATATAATAGCAGTGATTGTATTACTTGTGGAAAATGAGGAAAAACATGTCTATCTTCCAACAATCGATAATTATGATATAATAGAAGAAAAAGAAAAAGACCATTATAATGAAAGCATCTAACAAGGATGAATTTCCACTATAATTTTAGAGGAAAAAGACTAAAGGCTAATAACTAGATGCAGAGCACTTATCTTGAGTGAATTCTGACTAGTCACCATTGAAACACAACACATATCAACTGTGTGTAAGGAGCATGTAAAATGAATTCCAAACAAATTTTAACTCAGTCGATAAAGGAAGAGATAAACAATACAACAACGAAAAAACAAAGAACATATTGAAAGAATCGATTGTGATGAATCTCACAATATCAAGTGAACATGTATCTCCTATATTACTCCATTTTGGGTTTTCAAAATAACTCCATTTTCAATAGGAGCCCTATTCAAAAGAGTCCCCCCCCCCCC
>ML785918.1:522460-536000 GCA_009831015.1 Picea engelmannii | reverse complement strand
TGATCATATCTTTCCTATTAAGATTACTAACCAAATCCTTTGTATATTCATCAAAACTATCATGCAAATATGAGTATAATAGGCACCGTAAAAGTTGTAGAAACCTGAAACCCAAGCCGCGGTAGAACCCATGTTTCCTAGTTAAATTCTCCAATAGTGTACTTCGAAAATTGCATGTGAAGTTTCCCAATGCCATCTCCATACAGGGAAACCAAGGTAGATGAATGGCATGAAAATCCACACATACCATTGAGAAGAACATGGTCGTGCGGGAAACGTTCGTCCATAGTATGGAACATACAGCATGACACAAAAACACAAGATTTGGAACTCTCATATCCTCCCCTGTATATAACTCTTAATAAGTAGTCTTCAGAATAAAGCCCCAAACATCATCACCATTGCATCAGAAACCCCATAATACATTGACCACACTATGAATTGGAACAACATTCAGGGTGATGAAACGCACATTTTCTACGCATGTTTAAATGGAGAATAAATGCATCTTGGTTCAGTGTGCCTCCCAAATAGTCGTATAGGGGCATAAAGAGGAAATAATTTGAATCGAGTTTGGTGTGATGCACATGATGATACCTGAGACCGGAAGATTTTTAACTTGGATTTGCATCAAAAGGATCGCAACGTGAGAGAAAAAAGAATGCATATTGCTTACTAATTAGTTGCATCTGATCCTGTAAAGTAGACTTTAACCACTTTAACTAACGAAGAAAGCTAGAAACAAAACAATTTACTTACGAGGGCGTGGCTAGAAGGTACTTAAGAAATGGAAACATATGAAAAATCCACAGGGGGACCACCTCAACATTTGAGTGAATCATAAACTTGATGAAATCAAACCCTAAGAAGTATTCATAGAACATGCCAATAGATCCCTCGCCCATCAAACCCACCCCAAGTATGGGAATTTCCATCAAGGAGACCATCACCAACTGCTCCAAAAAAGAGTTTGTCCCAGCTTCTCATAAGATAAAACCACAATCATATTCATAATTCATTCTAACAATTGACTAAGAATAGGGCATCAAACATAAGAAGCAAAATGAAGCTTCCTTTGTGATTTACATGTTGAAGGTTCAGGCCTAGTAAATGCATGGTGAAAAGAATGGTAATTTTCAAACAAGGAGCCTATGTGAAAAGCTCTATGAATACAGTAGTATAGTAGCTTTGTTGGCCCCATATGCAGCAGCAAGACTGAGATCACCCCTCTGTAATT
The DNA here is from genome assembly GCA_009831015.1 of Picea engelmannii. Classification (NCBI taxonomy): domain Eukaryota; kingdom Viridiplantae; phylum Streptophyta; class Pinopsida; order Pinales; family Pinaceae; genus Picea; species Picea engelmannii. Next base: position 534,763 of record ML785918.1, on the reverse strand, counting down.
CCATAGAGGAAGGTTGCTTAACCCAGGAAAACAAGCATGCCCTATAGTTGATATCCATGCTTCAAATATTATATAATTATCCCTGCAAACCCCCAAAAGTTAAGCTTGCATTATTACGTATTATTGTTCCCCTTATTGAAATGTAACTGCAGTCGGGCACTATGCAATTGAATTTCATTTTAAATCCTCTAAAAAATGAACCAAACAAATTATAGTTCCCAACCCAACATAGAATCATGCAACTATTTTAAGATGGAGCAAACACTGACCAGTGAAATTCTCTGTCAACCTTATCAAAATCAGTTGAGAGAGGGTGGATTTGTCGTCTCCTGGAAAATAATCCCCCCGAGAATAAAAATGCCAATATTGACATATCAAACACCTTAACAACGATACCACTAGAATGTGCACGAACCAATAAACTTCATGTTCTCCACCAAACCATATTTTCTGAGTTGCCATTGGAATTAAGGGAAAATATAGATAATACTGCAAACCAAACCATGAATAATAGACCATCATGGCACGCTATGTTCACTGTATATTTCATATGAATTCAACCATTACAATAAAGAGTTGCAGGTGCTACGAAAGTTGTACAATTTTTTTCTATATGGATTTAGGTGAGGTGGCATTTCTAAAATTATATCCATTTTTTTAGTACTCCAATAGAAGACCAGTTGTGTACACTTCCATTCATGCATCAAGTAACAACATCCAAACGAAGGACTACACCTTACCTAAACTTGATGGGCAATATAATGATTACTTGTTTTGTGACATGGATTTATTTTCTTAGATGTTGAGTCAAGGTTGATGACGTGCATGATGACCTTGCACTAAGCCAAGGTTTCTCTACCACACCCTTAAAAATTCGAACCACAAATTGAGTGAGGGAGTATTGTCTCTTGTACCACATTACTAAAAGAAACCTATCCATTCCCATTTTCCTTATTATACCATGCCAGGGAGGCAGGTATAATAAGGATAAATTATTAAAACAAGCTTGGTTCAGTAGAGTACAGCCGAATATAGTGTGGAGCATTACTATAATTATAAAAAACGTAATGCTAGTGATGAAAACAGGTAGTTGTTTTACAATTATTGATATACAGCTAATCGATGTCATCGGTGTTGAAACCTTGGTCATAGATCACAATATATTATTTTTAACGCAAATATGTTAGACTTGTTTGTCCTCATACCATTCATTTTCAGTGTCTCCATCCTCTTCATTATGTTAGACTTGTTTGTCCTCATACCATTCATTTTCAGTGTCTCCATCCTCTTCATTTAATTATCCAACTGAAGAAACTCAAGGATAGTCTGGTTCAATTTGGTGGGTTTCTCCACCTTAAGAACATGCCCACAGTCTTTTGTCACCATAAGCTTACCCTTCTCTCCAATATGCCTTTAAACATCACAGGAGAAAACAATTAGAAAATTAATAACCTGACTTCAATGGCAGTAAGGAAATCAATAACTTGAGTAGGGGACTTGTTACTTTTGTAGAACATAGGCCTCTTCCAGCATGAAGATTCTATCCTTTTCACCCCAAACTATTAGAACATCTTGCCAGATTTTAAGAAGATGGAATTTCAATAAGTGATTTCAAAATTCCAGAGAGTAATTGAGAGTTTGGAATTTGAATTAGTGATTTCAAAATTCCAGAGAGTAATTGAGAGTATAGAATCTAGTATATGGCAAAGAAAGCAACCTGGTTTATTGAAGGAAGTGTCTGCAAATTCTTTGAACCGATCACAGTTGCATACAAAATCTCTTCCTTCTGCTCTCTGTTTATTTCCACAGCCTTCGAAACATTCAAATTCAAACCATTCAAGATAACATTCCCACGAAACAGTTACAGGAATGTCAGTATATAAACATGAACAATATTGCCTGAAGGTATCTCTCCGCTAAAGAGTTTTAGCACAGTGATATACAGAAACCTTCAAGCATTATGAGACATTGTGGAGTAATTATGCATTCAGAAATAATGAACAATATTATATGTGTACCTGCAATAAGTCCTTGTATATGAAAGACGGAAGCCACGACATCTTGTAAAAACTAAAATTTGTGACTCTCTTGAAGTCTCTAACATTCTTGGGAAGAAGTAAGTCTCTAACATGGTGTTTTGATTTTACCTTGTAGTTGTTGAGGTCTTCCCAAGGCCACTTGAATAAGGGAAACTTGCGCTGCTGCATACTGTTTGTAGAGTCTGAACAAAACAATCATAGTCAGTGTTCTTCTGCTGAATGAATCCGACATTTAGAAGAGAATTTATAGAACCCAACTAATTAGGGCTTGCAACAGAGTGTGAACTTTCGTATTAATTAGTGACACCATAAATTCGAGCTACCCCACAAGCTTCCTAGATCTTTCAAATTCGAAATTTATAATGCCAAAAAACATTTTTTGCATGTGAGAATAAATGTTAGTCAGGGGTGGAAAATTGGAAATGGAGAATGTCAGATTGAAGTTGTTTGTGCTGTCTTAGCTCACTGTTTAATTTCATTATCTTATTATTCATTAATATGATTTCCAGCTTCGAAGATTTATGTTACGTTTTGCAGACTTTAGATATTACTGCTAGGATGCCCCGAATGAAAGTTCTCCAATAACAAGTATTGGGAGTGAGAAACTACCATTGATCGGACAATTGAATAGAACAACTATGATTCAGGCATCATTATAAACTCTACCGTTCATGAAGAACATATTCGAAATGCAAATAAACACCAGCATGCCAACGTAACAAATCTAATGAGACAGCGTATCATAACTATATTCTTAAAAAATAAATGCAATGACACTACCACAAAATATCCATATATTAAATATGAAATATCAATTTTAAATCTCACCCACTAATTCAAACTTCTGACATTTGTATCATGAACTTATTTTGGAGGTTGACATTTGTATTTAGAACAGATTTTGATGCTAACGAGAGAAAACATGCGGTGAGAACCCAGGCTCCTGTTCAGACTTGTATGCAAGTGTCCAGTGAGAGAAACCACGTGGTAAGGGTGCATGCAGGTGCTGAGACTGGAATCTATCGGCCTGAATCACAGCCACCTGCAAGACGCCCAGGGGGAGGACTTAGCCCCTCAATATTGGCATATAATTTTGGCACTGAAAGGATTCCGAGAAGGGGCATTTATTTTGGTTTTGAATGGAAGATTCCTCGAGAGGAACCGAACAATGGCCTAGGGATGGCAGCGGATCTGTGGGAGTCTGGTTAGTGTCCATGAGTATGTTGGTTCAAGAGACGGGGGAAATTGGGTCCTGAGCAACAGCAATTGCAATGAAGTAGGACACATTTCCCTCAGATAAGGAAGCCACGAAAAGATTCAAAGGCAAGGCCACACTCTTTCGGGAGTGAGACATCTATCCTTCGTTGTTATTTAGGAGAGCTTGAAAGTTATTCAATATCAAGGCTTATGTTATAGCGCAATAAAAGCATATGGAAATAGATAGTTAATTTGCAGTTCAGAAGAAATAACTCATATATTCCTGATATCGGTTCTTACCCTTAAAAGGTGCTTCCTAATTGACTGCTCCGCTCAATCTAGTATGAGCTTGAGTATTGACATGGATCATTTTTGGTTGTGCATCCCTGTTTTATTACAACTTTTTGCATTATGACTACAAATGAATTATTTGTTTTGCGGAATTTTCCAGGGCAGTTATTCCACTTTGTTAACATTTTCTGAACTGATATCAATCCTTTTGCCATGCTTGGATTATACAACACCATGGAATCCAATCACTGCTAGAACTGTTTAAATCTGCAGTGGTTACTCTCTCATGCTTGTTGTCCATTACTATTTAGTCATTCCTATTTACGTACAGGGTGTGAGCATAAGCATACGAGCCATGCTTAGACTCGGGGTGTGCCTAAAGGTAATTGTATAAAATGTAACCATACGTACACTGAGATCACGAGAGTTTACTCGAAACAAAAAGGCCATTTTCTCGACGCATCCCTCTTCCTGTAAGTCTACTACTCAGATTATCATTTTATTTTTAGGGCACTGTAATTATTTTGTAAGCATGCAATTCTAAGGAATTTGAAATTGCATGGTAGCCACAAATTCCTGAATTAGTCTACTCTGTTACAGGAAATGATCGAATTTCTTGTAAATGTTTGGAAGGAGGAAGGATTATACGAAGAAGTTTAGACGTAGAGACGATACAAATAATAGTTATATTTATGTTTAAGAGGTTATTGTCAATATGTGATGTAGTCAGTGATTATTACTATTCAGTAAGGATTCTGCTGGAAACATATTAAAATCTCATCTACATGCATTATATTCCAGGTATGTTGATTTATCCCAAAACCTGTCAAGCAAACTAATTGTTGCCTAGCTTAAAGCAAGTCCAATCCCAAACGAAAATGTTATTGTTTTTTATTATTTAAAATTTTAGAATGATATTATTAGAAAAATGGATATGTGGATGGTTGTTTATGAGAATTCTAGGTTGGAACCAACTGGCTCACATTGTATATCGTTTTGTCATCTTCTGCTCCAATTCTAGTGAAGGAAAATATACAATCATAATTATCATCCAACACAAACTCTACATGTTTATGCAAATTTTCAGGTATTGCAGGTATTGGATGTTTCTCCACTAATCCAAAAAGACCAAACGTGAAATGAGAAGTTTTTCAATTATGTTCCAACTCAACTTCAGATTGTTTGTTGGATGATCCCGTCCTGATACCAGGTGAGAACATTTTGCTTTAAAACTGTATATAATGTATGATTTTTTCCATTTAACTTCTATGATTCAAACAATGTATATTGTCCTCTCCACTTTTGATTTTTTTTTTGGGTCTTTTTTAGCTTATGTGTGCTATGAGCTAGGAATTACAATTCATATGTGATTCATATGTGTGTATTTACTTGCAGGTATAGAGACAACATGTAGAAGACTGATATATTGCTACCGATCAGCTTATAATGTAGCTATCGAGCAACTTATAATGCAGAGTTGCATGTCTACCTGATCTTTCTCCTATTTCCATGAATAATGCCATTTTGTTATTATTCATTTTGTTGTTTCTGTAATGTTACAGGTTTGGTTCAAAGGTATGTATTCAAATGAACTCAAACTAAAATGGCATATGTAAATATCATAAACGAAATAATAAAAATGTGAACAATAACATAATTAATTTGAAATTGCACAGATTTCTAACTTGGCTTTATGGTCTGTTCATGCTTAACCAATGAAGGAGTGACTCCGGTGAAGGAGTGATGTAGCGACATCGAAGTAAACGGTGAAGGAGTGATGGAAAAGCAGTATTGGTCCTGCAAGTTGTTCATATGATGGTCCTGGAAGTTGTTCATATGAAGGTCCTGGAAGATCTTGGAAGTCAATTGCATTGTGAATATATAAGTAGCATTAGTAGCATTGACGATGGCGATGGGTGGCCAATAGTGCCAAAATTCACCACATACAAAGACACCTACCCTTTCGACTTACCCTTTAACTTACCCTTTCAGTTTTGATTGTGACTTACCGACTTACCCTTTAACTTACCCTTTCGAGACCTTTCATAATTGTTTGTTTGTCCACCCAATGGACAAAAGATATGCAAAAAAGTTAATGTAAGTTTGGTTATAGAATATTTGCATAATGCATTCTGTCATCCTCTATTTATTTTGCCAGCGTCTATTTATTGACCTCAAAAACATTGTGAATGAAAATTTAACACATTGCGAATGAAAATAAAACTTAAGGTATGTAATGATGAAGATAAAAACTTATTATATCATAAAGTCAAACTTATGATACTTTGTATATCATAAAGTCAAACTTATGATACTTTGTATATGTAAAGGCGTAAAAGAAACTTATGATACTTTGTATATGTAAAGGCATAAAAGAAACTCTGCAATAAAAGATACATATTAGTATCCAATAGACTTTTAAATAAAAACAAATGAAATATTAAAAAAAAACAATTATTTTCTTTCTCCTATATAAAACTATGTAGAACTTAAAAATAATAAAAATACATTTGGTTAAAGACAAACTAATTGAATATCAACGTTCTAGCAAACGCTAGAATCTTAACCTTCAACAGCAACTAATAAAAAAGCACCCTATATTATACATTCTCGCAAACCCAATACTAGTGTATGTTTTCACACTATCACATAGACACTCGAACATCTTCTGTATTAAAGGGGGAATGTTATATTTTCTATACCTGATGTTAAATTATTTATATCAATCGATGAATGATGAATGATGGGGAGAGATTAACTTTATTTCTACATCCAACTCCAAGAATTATATTAAGCATTATATAGTAATATGGATTTTTAATTATATAGTAATATGGATTTTTAATCTCTTTTAAGTGAAAAATACAAATATAATATATATAAATCTATATATTTTTAGAATTTGTAAATAACCCTAATAAATCCATTTATTATAATAATAAAATAATAAAAAAATACATAATAAACATATTATGTACACTCATATTATAATCAATAAATAAATACACGATGTCTAAATCTTTAACCAATTAATCAAAATCACTTTCTATATATAACCAGAAGTAACAAAGTATTTTTATAAATGAATCATAACAAGAAGTAACAAAGAATTGGTATAAATGAATGGGTAACAAAGAATTTGCATAAATGAATCACAATATCATTAGGTAAATTATAATTACGACAATAGGCAGGTGTAATTGGTATAAATGAATGGGTAACAAAGAATTTGCATAAATGAATCACAATATCATTAGGTAAATTATAATTACGACAATAGGCAGGTGTATATATATTGGTAATGGACACAATTAATGATTTTTTAATCTTATTTAACTTTATACGTATTGAAGATGTTGGCATATTCTTAGTGGTCCTCCAAAATCAATGAGTCAGATTTATTATTCATAACTTCCTTGCACTTATGAACGCATATGTTAACATATTTACTTTTTTACATTTATCTAATCACATTAAAAAATTACACACGTTTCATGTTGAGGCACCCATTAGTTTCTGATGCCACGACCTACATGCATTACCACCCTATGATGCCACGACCTTGAACCATGCATTACCACCCTATGATGCCACGACCTTGAACCGCTCTCTGATCACAACCTTGAACCGCCCTCTGATGACCTGACCTGCCACACAACCTTGAACCGCTCTCTGATCACAACCTTGAACCGCCCTCTGATGACCTGACCTGCCACACATTCTGTGAGTCATTTTCCAATTTACAGTTTTTTAAATTTTGAGACAGTAGCAGAAAAGAACTATTATTGTTTACACGGGAATGGGCACTGGAACTTTCTGGCGAAAGTAGTTGGTATGTAAGAATTACAGTTTTTTAAATTTAGAGACAACCGCATGTAAGAATAAACCTCTCTGAATACATACCATTGTGATTGGTTAACATCTACGGGGGCAATTTTCATTGTTTTTTGTGTCGTGGTTGTTTATTATCTAATGTCAATTAGTAATGTATATATTGTGCAGGTCTTTGGCTAAGGTGGCTTAACTATCTCCGACCTGATATCAAACGTGGCAAGATCAGTCCTAAAGAGGAGCATTTGATTATCAAACTCCAGGACCTTTTGGGTAACAGGTATGTACTCATAAAATTAGACCTGCACACCGATGCGATCCCACAAAGTTTCTCTTTCCTAAAATTTCATGAATGGTATACGTTTCAAAAGTTTCAGTATACTTATATCTACAGATAACGGTATTACATGATGTCAATCTGCGTTATTCTGGTTTTATATTTGTGTTATTTTTATTGAAGACATTTTCTGGGTCCAAATTATACTCTCGGGATAATTTTGTCATTTGAGTAAATATGTCGGTTTAAGAGAAGCAATTTTTAGCAATTGGTTGTTTTATCGTAAGGTTAAGACCGTATAATCCAAATACACATACCGAATTCCTTTAAGCTATTTTTGTGGCCGGATTCGGATTCAAAGGAAAATGCAGAAACTCAAAATGTTTACACAAGTCCAACATTAAAAACGTTGTAACCTTTAGGCAGATATGTTCCTCAGAAAAAAAAAATGAATATAATTCAACTTGCAGATTTATGTTTTTTTTTAAAAAGCTTCGATTCGATAGAGAGTTTGGAAATTGGGAGCACGTGCATCTACGAATGGCCTAGATTCATGTTCGCATATTTAGTGATCAAATTAGGTCACTATATGAATTAAAAAAATCTTAAGAAGCAAATCAAAACCACTCACGAGCACAGGCGTGCACCCTTCGAGAACCGCCCACATATTCATATATTTCATAGGATCGCATGATTAAGGGAAAACCGCAAGCAAATAGATGCTTCTTGTCATTGAATTGTGATTATCTATTTCGTTGTATTCAGATTGGAAGAAGAAAATTTGTTTCGAACAACCATTTCCACTTTTTTAACATATCATGGTATTTAAACAATTTAGGCGTGTCGGAGAAAATCGTATCTGTGACATATTAGTTTAGGAATTCTTATTCAAAGTTTACCCTTTGCGTTAACTGCAGTATAAGTTGCATAATAATTGCCATCCCAATAAAATTTATATGTATCAACTTCAAAGTGTTAAGTTACAATTTTTTTACAATATTTATAATTAACGTTATTTAACTTTATAAAGTTAAATAACGTTATGTACGGTTATTTAACGATATATTATTTCGAATTTTTTTTGGCACTCATTACCAGAATCGTGAATTCGGTTAAAATAACCAAATAATTTTAAGTGAATTTGCAATGTTTTTAATGATTGAAATTATAAATAAGTTTAAATTATTTACTTTTAATTTATATGATAAACAAAACTTTTATTTACTTTTAATTATTATTTTTTAATGTATTTTTTAATATAATAACAAAAATTAAATATCCTTATAACATATCACTTAAAATAAATTATATTATAGAATGAGGAAAAAATTATTTAGAAAAATATTAATTGTTTATATTATATATGTTCCAATTATAGAAAATAATTGATTAATTTTTCAATAATAGATTGTATAATGCATTTCATTTTTTTATATAATGATAAAAATTAGCATTTCTTTTTTTTATATACAATAACAAAAATTAAATATTCTTATAACATATACTTAAAATAAACTATATTATACCATGACAAAATTATTAATTATTTATATTATATATGTTCCAATTAAATGCAAATATATATGTTCCAATTAAATGCAAAGAAGGTTAAAGTTATATTATCATAAACTAATTTACTTTATTCAAATATCTAATAATATTAGTTTTTTATATTATATTCAAACTCAATGTAAAGATAGTTAATTTTCTTCTCATGATTGTCTCTAATATTAATGTTTTGGAATAAATATTTTTTTAGGTAAAGTATTTAAAATTATAGATTTTATTCATTTCCTTCTATATTTTATGCTATGAAATTTTTGGATTTTATCCATTTCCTTCTATACTTAAAATTATAGATTTTATCCATTTCCTTCTATGCAATGGGTTTTTTTATATTGTTCATTAAAATATTATTGTTGCTAATTTTCATACTTTAGTTATTTCTTAACATAAACTTTTTGCTTTTTACTTTTAACTAAAAAGTATATTACATTACATTAAAGAGAACCATATTACTATTATTTTTTTATTATGCCATATCTTAAAGAAGTCTATCTTAAACATTTCCTTTATTACTCTTCAATTGTTATATATGTCATTCATTTATTACTCTTCAAATGTTATATATGTCATTCCATTCAACTTAGTCGCTTTATTACTTTTAAATTGTCACAATATTTTTGAAATGCAATTTTTTAAATTCCTTTATACATGTAAACTATAGCTTATTTCTCTTTCCTCCTATGTTTATACTTTCCATATGTTGTTATGTCTCATATTATTCATAAATTTTTTATATGATAAACAAAACTTCATTACACAATTCAATATTAAAATTATTTCTCTTTTTACATTTAAATTGTCACAATATGATATAATTTATTAAAGTTGAACTTTTAATTTATGAAAGTTAAACATAATCTTTTGGATTTTTATTAATTTATTTAATGTCAACCTTAAATGTCAAATCTCTCAAATAATATTAAGTTACTAAAAATCAATTATTTACTTTTAAATTTCCAATCTATCAGAATGTTTTATAGTAAACTTCTTCAAGTTTTGTTATTGAACTCTCTCTTTATGCAATAACATTTTCATTCAATTCAACGATAAGGTTGCTTATGTAATTGTCAAAGTAACGTGAAATTTTCTTTAACCCATCCTCCTTTTTTGCTCATAACATATGACAATGTTTTATAACATTTATCTTTCCCATAGTTTAAACTTCTTCATGATGAAACTTAACCCTCACTAAAAAACATAAATTTATATAACTCATAATGAAAAACTCAAATTTATATAACCCTTGATGTCATGCTCCAATGTTCCTAAGCCTAGCATCATTCCACCAACATTGCAATCAGGCATGCCAAAATCTCAACATGTTACTAACTTTTTGCTTTGTGACATTCTGTTGAACATTGTCCAACGTTGTTTTGTGACAAACATTCCTTTCGTCACTCTATGAAAAATAGATCCCTAAGTCATATTGTGACAAACATTCTCCCACAACCATCGCAATGTGATGAGCATGTCGAAACCCCACTATGTTACTAACTTTTTTCTTTGTCACATTGTCACGATCATTGTCCAACGTCACACACCCATAAACAACATTCTTGACGTCAATTTCTTACAGCACTTCCGATGTGGCATTGTGACGAAAATTTCTGCCATCCCATTGTGATGAACATTTCTCAATGTCGCATTGTGGCAAACATTTCCCAACATTTCATTGTGACAAACATTCCTACCGTCTCATTGTGACGAACATTTCCCAACATCGCATTGTGAAGAATACTTCGCAACGTCGCATTGTGATGAACTTTTCCCAACATCACATTGTGATGAACATTCGTACCGTCCCAATGTGACGAACATTTCCCAACGTCACATTGTGACGAACATTTCCCAACGTCACATTGTGACGAACATTTCCTAACAATGCGACGCTCGAAATGAATGTTAATAATGCATCACCTTTTGATTTTGTCGCACATCATCTTAACGTCGCATTGTGACGAACATTTCCCAACGTCGCATTGTGACGAACATTTCTTAACATCACATTGTGACGAACATTCGTACCATCCCAATGTGACAAATATTTCCCAACGTCGCATTGTGACGAACATTTCCCAACATTGCATTGTGATGAACATTCCTAACGTCCCATTGTGACGAACATTTATGAACGTCACATTGTCATGAACATTCCTACCATCCCATTGTGTCAAATATTTTCCAACGTGGCATTGTCACAAACATTTTATATCGACATTACATATATTTAATAATTATTAATTTATTAACTTTATACATATTATTAATTAATTATGAATTTCAAAATTAACTATATAGATATTATCAATTATATTATATTTACAAAGCTTATAATGATAATTTATATAATAATATTTAGTAATTAATGTTTGTCAATTAATTATTAATCATTAAATATTTTTATTCATAAAGTTTAATCTCTATATATATTACTACTTTAGCAATGGATTTATTTATTAATATTTTAATAACTTATTACTAAAGTCATTCACTTCAATGTATTGTTACTTTATTAATATATTATTTTATCATTGTATTAATACTTTGTTAATGTCTTTTATGTACTGATATTTTTATTATATTTTTAATGTATTATTTTGTTAGTGTATTAATACTTTAGTAATGTTTTATTTATTCCGTAGACTTTACCAGTCAAATCGTTGGGCGGAGGGGGTCCCTTGTCCCACAAACAAGGGGGTCTCATACACCAATTTGGTGTGGCTTGGTCATGACCTTAAAAAAAAATAGAAATAGAAATTAATGTATTAATACTTTAGCAATGTATTAAAAAATAATGCAATAGTGTAAAAAATTAATTATTACATTACATTGTTAATATATTAATTAATTTATAAGTTACTTTGTACAATAATGAAATTAAACTTTAATTTACACATTACATTAATATATTAATGTATCATTACATTATTAATGTATCAATAATGTTACATTACAATTTTAATTTATCAATCAATCAATAAAACAATATATACTTTAATGTATTAATAGTTTAATATGTAACATTACAAATTAATGTATTAATATTTTTACATTAGTCTAATGTATATATAAAAGTACTAATAAATTAATGTATTAGTAGTC
>ML785918.1:472016-500985 GCA_009831015.1 Picea engelmannii | reverse complement strand
ACTGTTAACAGAGTTGTTGTCCCAAAGAGGAGGGTTGTTACAGTATACTTTTCTATGAGGAAGGTAGTTAGTTAATACATAATGTATGTATGTCAAATCACATGTAAAGAACAAGTAAACAAAGAAAGCAGAATACTCAAGACTTCCATTCAACATGTCTTTGTAAACTAACGTTTTCTCTCCTTTCTCAAAATAAAAAAATAAAAGCCAATGAGCTCGGGAGGTTGTTATGATGAATGTTGTAAACTAACATTCACTCTCCTTTCTCAAAATAAAAAATAAAATCCAATGAGCTAAGGAGGTTGTTATGATGAAGGAGAGACACCAACTTGATGTCATTCTTAAATCCAATCCGAGGACCTTTGTTGTATTTTTTTAATAACTAATGTTTCCATATCCAAAATATTATTTTGTTATATTCTTTTGATAAGTAATGTTTCCATATCCATAATATTATTCATTATTTCTAAATGAATAGATGCACTAAGGATTTAATATGAAAATAGAAATGATAATTCATTGAAGGTGTACAAAAAGTGTTAATTCTATAATATTATACCTTGCCATAACATACTAAATCAATGAATCTTATGAGCCTCAAAGAAGTTATTGGTAAACATCATAAATTCTTGACATGAAAACCATTTAGCTCCATTGGATTTGGGAGTGCCACCACTATATAGGTCGCTTGCTCCCCAAAAAACTGTTGAAAGAATCCATTCATAAATCAAACATGGAATATAATAGTGATAAAGGAACAAGGAATGTGAAAGTATGGTAGGGTTTTCTTAATTTTATTGCCTAATCAACTCATAGATTTTGCATTAATGAGTAAAAACTCACACTAAGAATAGAAAGTGCCATAGGTTAAATCAAAGGTAGCAAATGTATGCATGGCCTGGAGGAAGGCTTGGAACTGGAATTGGAAGCCCTTTAAATAGATTTGAAAATGAGGTAGCTCCATAATCGCATTCACTTGAAAAATATATAAAAACACAATTCTAAATGCAAAATACATAAGGTAGAGGAAAGGAATTAATTTATTATGGTTTTTTTGGTGAGTAATAATATTGCCCATGGTGTTGAGCACATCAAAATTGTTGTAAAAGGTCACGGAGTTGGACTTCCATCCATCGTTGGTGTGTAAGGATACGAAGTGGGCATTATTATTAATTGATCTAATATCTTATCACCACTTACAATCTACAATCCAATAATTTATAAAATGTCGGCCAGAGAAACATGGCCATAACATGCCACAGGTCATAACAACAAAATGAAAAGCAAACCACTTGTCATCTGCATAAGAAATAGGTGTATTAAGAGATATCGTGATGGGTTAAATGAAAAATATTAATAGTGAAGAAGTAAATGTTAAAAGGTAAGTAATGATCAATTATGTATGCATTTATAAATGCAATGATGTTAATGTTGGCAATGTCATCCATTGATTTAGAGACAATGACAAGAATATGCCTAACATATTTAATTCATTGCATTATCTTGATATTTTTACTATTATATATTATAGAATTTTTTTCTTAAATAATTTATTTAGTATTGATAATCAAATTATAAGATAGGAGAGTGATTTCATATGTTTTTTTTTTTGTTATTATTGATAATTTTATTTATCATTCAGTATTTTATTTTATTTTTTATGAAGGTTAAAATGTGATGAAGAAGATTAAGTGTTTTAAGATTTCAAACTTTTCAAGTTTACCATACTTGAATTTGTTAAACAATCTTTGTCACGATCACAATTTTAAATTGATGAAATTGTTATTTTAATGTAAAAATGGATTCAACACTTCAAATACCTCCAATGCAATAAGATTGTGCAATGATACCTCTAGTGTAACCAAATTGTGTAATGTTCTTATATATGCAATTTCATTAATCCAAAATGATTCTTGTTGGATTTTACGCCAAAAACACTGATTTTCCTTCCTATTATTTGAACTGTCAGAAAAGAGTCAATTCTTAAACATTTAGATTACACCATTACTACAAAAACGATAATAAATTGGAGGTTTGTTTTTAAATCAATTGCATCTACTCAACAATTAAAATTATAAATCTACAATATTTTGGTTCAATGGAGAATTTGATGTTTGTACTTGGTATTGTTGTAATGAATTACACCCAAGCCCACTGATCATATCTAAATTTTAAAGTAATGACACAAAATGTACATAAATTCTTCCCTCTCGAACCTTACCACGTAATCAACTTCTTCATTAAAGAGCATGTTTAGTATATTCTTGTGTGACATTGTTGGGAGCCCCCAAAGCATAATATGGGAGTAGGGAGTAGTATCTCTAGCTGAGCTAGCCCCACAATTGTGTTGCCTCCCATCGATGTTGTTTGTAACAAGAGCACTCAAAGAGGGATAATGCTAGGCCTAGTTTCCTTTGGTGTTTGAAGACGCTTACAAAGAATGATGATCAAAGAACTTTTAGTTGCTCTATAATAAGGAGATTGAAAATCTTTAAACATTGATCAACCAATTTGTAAAACTTTAGACTACATCGTTATTACAAAATGTTGAATTCCCTATCCTGGCACCTAGGTATCTTGTTATCTATTGATTTCCTTGTTGTAAATAAAATTAGCAACTCACAAAATAGAATACATTTTTTGGAATCAACTCAAATAAATATAGTGGAAGCAATACTGGAAACCAAAATCTCATACACAATACACAAAAATAATGCCCATCAACTAAGCTTATCATTCAAATAACTTCAAATCTTACAAGGGCTCCCTTACTGAGAAAATGTCCCATAGAGAAATACAGAAAACTTTAGACATCACCCGCAAACCCTAGCAACTCTCGGTATGTTGTATGATCCCGAACTTTCATGTTTCTCGAGATGTACATGCCTTTCGTTAAGCAAACCCGTGTATCTACGCTTGTCTCCATTGAAACCCACATATACGTGCACAAAGATTGTACGAAACAACTTTGTACAACATGACCTTGTTGCTACGGCTATAATATGTTGAAATCCACTTGTGACTACCTTTGTTCTCTCTTCTCCCTGAACTATATTGATCACTAGATGGAAGTCCTTCTCCACCTATCCAAGATCTCCTTGGATCACAATCCTTCGTGATCCAACCTTCTTGATCAAAAGTCCTTATTTGCTCTCTGAAGTATCAAGTGTCTCATCCTTCACCCTTGCCATGCTTTTATAATATTGAGTTATGACTCAACCCTAATCTTCAAAGTGATTGATGGTTGAGATTTCTTCTCACCTCACTTGAGATCAAGGGTTAATATTTAGTTTACTAATGCTAATTACTTTGTCATTTCATTAAATAAAACTCAACTCACTCATAAAAGCACTTTACTTTAGACTGGTTCTTTCTCTTCGCAACCCCATTTTGCTGAGGGTTGAAGTCATTAGAGGTATACTCTCCCCCATTATCTGACCTCAAGATCTTGATCTTCTTTCATGTCTGGTTCTCCATCTCAATTCTAAACTCCCAAAACTGACTAAAGACCTCATCCTTGGTCTTCATAAAGAAGATCCAGGTTTTCCTAGAAAATTCATCAATGAATGTCACATAGTACAACGCTCCCTGCACTGATGCTATTGACATTGACCCACTCACGTATGAATGTATAAGATCTAAGATCCTCTTGAACCTACTCTCACTGCTTGGAAAAGTAGCCTTGGCATTCTTTCCAAGTGCAAACCCTTCACACACTCTTTGTTGCTCAATAATGAACTCTAGAAGACTTGTAACAATCCTCCTCAGAATCGACAATGCCCTGTAGTGCAGGTGTCCCAACCTCCTGTGCCATAGCTCACATAGGTTATCATTGTCATGTACCAAATCCTAAACAGGCTTTCCCTACAACCTGTATAAAGTGATTTGTCTAACCCCAACAACCATTGTCGTGTCTTGTAACATCTCCAACTCTGCTCAAAGGCCATGTCACATCAAAATTTGAGCTCTGATACCACTTTGTAACGTCCCCAACTATACTTAAAGGCCATGTCACATCAAAATTTGAGCTATGATACCACATTGTGACATATACAGCCTCCTAGTTGAGTCTCGTTACCACATTGTAAAGTATCCACCACCGCAACTTCGATATATAAAGCCCCGATATCAATTATTTCTTATGTGGGAGCAACTCATTGAAACCAACAGCGCGCACAATTGGCCTTATCCTATGTGTCGCTATGTTTTCCTAGTGCGTGCAACTGATATTGTACTGTGCGCAACAAATATGTCTTAGCAAATCTGCGTGTTGAACCATCATTGTGTCAGCCACGCCGACTGTCCCTCAACATGCATGTCATTTCTAGCTTTGCAACTAGAACCCATACGATTATTGATGAAGTTAATTAACAAAATAGCAACTATAACAGTGGAAAGAACTCATAATACAACTACACGCACAATGATTCCTATGTCGTGCGCGGGATCTGTCTCATTCGCAAGAACAGAGTAATACCACTTTGCATGCACGATGATTCAAGCCTTGCCTCAAAATTCCATAATTGTTACCACGGAATTATCTAACATGAAACACTTAAACTACCATGCTCTACATCTGCGACAGTGATGCATAACCAACAATATATGCACAACCAGTATAATTATGTACCAATTCCATAACAGAAATAGCATAAACGTTCACATGTTAAACAATATATAAACACATATAAGATGTCATGGCCCATGCCCTGCATATGCAACAAACATGCATTTCTACAGCATATATAATCCACACACAAATACACACACACACACACACACACACAACTGTAACACATAATATATTTAACATGTATATGCACATTACTCAGAGAATAATACACATAAGAAGATAATTATATTTTGTTATAATCCACCAACTGCGCATAGACCTTAGACGTTCCTCCCAACCATAGACTATGCCACTCAGAAACTCTCAGCGACAAATCACCCTCGAGCTCGGGCTAAAATTCCACCTGGGAAAAGGATTCCTAAGCCAAGCTAAGGTCTATCCATAGTCAAAACACTCAGACAAAGGTGCCAACCCCAACAAACAAACTATAGTCCCTCATTCCCCACATGCATGTCCCACCCTAGGAAGTGTGCCCCTTCTCTGCTCAACAGTCCTTCGGCTTCCCCACTTCCCTTCCAAGGCTTCAATAACAGGCTGGACAGGAAGTCTTAGAGCCCTGTAGTTGCAACTGTGAGCCTTGAGAAAACAATTCCCAACAGTTCTCTCACCTGGAGAGAATGTTTACGGGCCTGACAACTCGCTTCTTCAACAAACACAGGCCTAACAACTTGCTTCTTCAATCATGCACAGGCCTTCCCAAGCACATGTTTACATGATGTCAACAAGTTACAACAAGATGTGGATGCTTAGCAGAGGGAAGTTGGTCTACCTCATCTAGGAAAATGAGTGAAAACCCCCAAAATATACTATGGCCCAACAATATATTTGCATGATTATAACTCGACACTTGTCACTTTAAGAGCTAACTTAGCTCCAGTTGGTGACTCGTTCCCATTCCTTAGGAACTTAGGATAAATATATATCCCATAAATATACTTTTGGAAATATTATTAAAATATTCCCTTTAAGCTTCACACCCCTTTCCCATTCTAGTGGAGTTTTAAACCCCCCTGACTCTTTTCGTCTGATTGGTCTGCGCATAGTGATATGTTTTCTAAATATCTTATTGCAATTACATTTTACAAAAATAGGCGCACTGGCCTTTGTTGCAATCTAAGCTCTCTAGCCTAATAACCACATAGACATTATGCCTCAATATACATATATACAAAGGCTCTTCAACCCCAAAAATATCCTGGCTACAAACACGATCTAGTGCGAACTTTGAAGCAATCCTTGTGCACTTACTCATGTGCGTGAAAATCCATGAAACGAGCATGCACTCTTCCCTTGGTTCGCTCACACAACAATCCTCGTGCACTTACTCAGGTGTGCACAAAGCTATGAAACAAGCGCACACTCTTCCCTTGGTTCGCGCACACTAAATTGTACCCAAAAATTGTGTGCCCGTGGCTCACTAGCCTATATGTACATTTACATTTACATTACAATAGGGGTTCATCCTAGGGGTATTACATTCCCCTCCCCCTTATTTATGCATTATCCTCAGTGCATTATGTACAATCAAAATTTCAAAAGTCTTCAAAAAGATATGGAACTATGTGCGCATAGTATCCTAGTGCTCCCAAGTTGCATCCTCAGGACTATAACAGATCCATTGGACCTTTACCAGTCCTATTGCTTGATTCTATTATCACATAGAATTGTAGGGTTAAAGAATCATGACACAGAAGATCTTATTGTTTTCAGAGCTTGTATTTTAAACAAATTCTTAGGGATTATGTCATACCATCAACTGATATCCTCCTCGAAGTGTGCAAGCTATATTTGAGTTGTAGCTGCGAACTAGTTAAGGAAGAGGGTTGGAGGTTAGGCAACTTGCAGGCATCTGAGTGCAAATCTGAAATTACCAGTATCAACCTCATAGCCATCGGGTACTCCATGAGATTGTGTGTCTTGTTTGGAGGTCAGGAAGGGTTTGGCTACTTGATTTTCCTTTGGGACTATGAAATGGCTCGAACAATACAAATTCAGACAGGCACTACGAAATGTGTTATGGAATGGGCTGTGGAAACTCTATTCTAAGACTGTTGAACTGGTATTTTTGACCAGTTGACTTCCAGGAGGATTTCTGGGTGAAACGGGATTAATTTTCAAAATCCAAAGGAGTTTATTGTGAAGAACGGACCCATGAACATTAATCTCTTTCATTTTTCACACAAGTGTCACGGATTGGGAGATTTGAAAGAATCTTTGAGCCCTATTTTTTCAGTTTTCATGATTTCTTGTTTAAGACATGTTTTTGCGACACGTATTCCGGCCAAATGGAGATGAATTTAAAGAAACCGAGAGAGGTTTTTCTTTACAACGAGCTTATATACAAAAACCGTTCTCAGATTTTACACAGTTGTTATAGTTTGATAATTACAAGTGGCATTTTGAAGCCTATTTTTCATAATTTCGCCTCCTGAAAAGCAAGAAATCAATTAAAACGTGGCATTCTCTGTTTGTAACTGTTTCTATTTTGGAAAAGGGGTTGGAGTTCAAATTGTTGAGATGGAAAGAAACTATAGTGATATCATATTTCCTGGTACAAGAGTATAGTGGGGTTGGATTCATGAGCCAAGAGAGGAGAGAGCTCAAGGAGCAGTTTTAGTTGCTCATTTGTAAGCCTGAGGGCCTGTTTGTTATGACATTTTCTGCCATTAAAGATTCATGAGAGTTGTTATCATATTGTCTTCTTTATTTTCCCACTTCTTTGTTATCTTATTGCTTAAACATATTGCAGGTTTTGAGGATCATAGTGAGTTCAAATTGGTGAGATGGAAAGAAACTATAGTGATATCATATTTCATGGTACAAGAGTATAGTGGGGTTGGATTCATGAGCCAGGAGAGGAGAGAGCTCAAGGAGCAGTTTTAGTTGCTCATTT
The DNA here is from genome assembly GCA_009831015.1 of Picea engelmannii. Lineage (NCBI taxonomy): Eukaryota > Viridiplantae > Streptophyta > Pinopsida > Pinales > Pinaceae > Picea > Picea engelmannii. The sequence goes on along the minus strand of ML785918.1, from coordinate 493,459 downwards.
GTAAGCCTGAGGGCCTGTTTGTTATGACATTTTCTGCCATTAAAGATTCATGAGAGTTGTTATCATATTGTCTTCTTTATTTTCCCACTTCTTTGTTATCTTATTGCTTAAACATATTGCAGGTTTTGAGGATCATAGTTTCCATTGATTGATGGATTCATGAACAACAAAGGATCTTTCCCATTAAATCATTGTTCATTGTTTAAGAAAATCTTTATCTATTGCGGAAAGAATCTCTGTATAATGGATGTTCTTCCTTTTTTCATATTCACCATTATTCTACTCATCATTATATATCTCTTTGTCTGATATACAGTTTGATTGCCTTTGATCTATATGATGTTATGACTCCATGCCCAATGGAATGCCTCTGCAGACATTTTGTTGTCCTCTCCCTTTCTTTCCTAGTCTTGTTGATCCACCTACTCAAACCATTTTAATCCATTTACATTTTGATGGGTACTGGGCTTATCCTCTAGCAGTTTGAGGGTGACTCTCAGTGCTAACATTCTTGGCGCTGTTGTCGTGGACAAAGTTGAATATTTTCCCTGGGAGGAACGACAAAGATTACAGCCAGTTCTTGATGGTGAACAAGGACTCGAGACAGAAATGACTGCATATTTCACCTGGCGATTCCACTCCATGAAGAACAAGATGTCAAATGCTATGGAGGCTATATTGGAAAGGAGATTTGCTCCTCTAAACTTTTCAGCCATCTCTGGTTTTCCAAATCCAGTACCTCATCTATCATAATGAGGATATTTACTACCTATCTTCAGAGAAGAAAAGGATGATGATCTTGTTCAGCATCTCATTTATTTTCATCAATGCATGGAGCAGTTGAACTTGCATCAGCAAGATGTCTTAATGAAATTTTTTATGTTCTCCCTGAAGGATGATGCCAGAGACTGGTACTTTTCTCTCCCTGTTGCAAGCATATCCACCTTGAGAGAACTCCATGTTGCTTTCAATTTGCACTATAAAAGGTATTATTCCTCTGAGTTTCTTTTTCATGATTGTTGTGAGGAATATGAGAAAAGTTATCAAGCTGCATTAAGTTGATCTCCTGACTGTGAAGTTCAAGAAGATAATATAGGCAAGGAAATCAATGAAGGATTGACACTTTCTTCTTCTTGTTCCTCTATACTGGATGCAGATTTAAATGATAGTTCTAAACATAAAAATACAGTAGACATTTCTCCTGACTATGAAGCTGAGATAAATGATAAGTTAGTTAAAAAAAAAAACTAGGGAAGTTTCCTCTTTGTTTTTTACTAGCTTTTTAGAATTGAAGGCAGATTGTGTTTGTTGCTCTTATGAAGAAAATGCAGAGGATATTTATGTTCTTGAAACAGATGTCTTTAGTAGCCTTGCTTACGATGAATAAGTTGTTTCAAATAACGACCAAGAACAACCTATTTTTGATGACTATCCCAGCGAAGATGATGATGAGCAGAATTTTTTCATAGCTTCTATGGGACCTCTTAGCACGGTTCATGTATATGATAATTATGAATCTGATCCTTGGGAGAGTCATGGAGGAGAAAAGGAAGAGCTAAATGTGCATTTGATCTCTTATCCATCACCAACAAATGAGCATCCATGTTTTGAGAAAAACCATGTGTATGAGCAACAAATTGTTCTTACAGTACATGCAGAAATGATTAGCAGACAGCCCATAGGCAGTTCTGAAGATGAGGAGCAACCATTCAACCAACAAATGCTTTCATCGGTCCTTTATCCACCTGTAAATGTTGAGAACATCAAACAACATGTGAGCAATGATGAAATAAAGGAGGTAATTTTTTACCAGTTTAGTATGCCTTGCCAGCAGTTTCATGACCCTGTCAATGAATACATGGAATTGCACTTTTCAAATGCTTTGGAGCATGCAAATTTAATCATATTATCATCATTTGGAGGTATTGTCAGTGTTCCAAAACATGTATTCAGTCTGTTTTCATACTTCCCTTAACTTTTACTGATCAACTGCAGAGAAGAAAAGAATGTTACCAAACACTTTGACTGGCTATGGTGGAAGTTTGTTTTCACCTAACCAAATTGTAAAAGTTAGTTAGAGTAGGGTCATGTATATAAATAAGCTCGTGTTCAAGCATTTCAGTTTTTCAGTTTGCTTTAGGTATTTGAATAAGGCACTAAACTGCATGTTCTTGGCAGCTCACAGGGAGCATGTCATCCCCTACGGAGTTAGATGTTATCACATAGAATTGTAGGGTTAAAGAATCATGACCCATAAGATATTATTGTTTTCAGATCTTGTATTATAAACAAATTCTCATGGATTATGTCATACCATCAACTAATAGCCTCCTCTAAGTGTGCAATCTATATTTGAGTTGGTTCTATGAACTAGTTAAGGAAGAGGGTTGGAGGTTAGGCAACTTGCAGGCATCTGAGTGCAAATCTGAAATTACCAGCATTAACCTCATAGCCATCAGGTACTCCATGAGATTTTTTGTCTTGTTTGGAGGTCGGGAAGGGTTTGGATACTTGATTTTCCTTTGGGGCTATGAACTGGCTCAGGTGCTATGAAATGTGCTACGAAAACTCTATTCTAAGACTGTTGAACTGGTATTTCTGATCAGTTGACTTCCAGGAGGATTTTCGGGTGAACAGGGATGAATTTTCAAAATCCAAAGGAGGTTATTTTCAATCACGGACCCATGAATATTAACCTATATCATTTTTCACACAGGTTTCACGGATTGGGATATTCAAAAGAATCTTTGAGCCCTATTTTTTCATTTTTCATGATTTCCTGTTTGAGACATGTTTTTGTGACACGTATTCCGGCCAGCTGGAGATGAATTTAAAGAAACTGGGAGAGGTTTTTCTTTATAATGAGCTTATCTACAAAAACAGTTCTCATATTTTACACATTTGTTATATTTTGAGAATTACAAGTGTCATTTTGAAGCCTATTTTTCATAATTTCACCTCCTGAAAAGCAGGAAATCAGTTAAAACGTGTCATTCTTTGTTTGTAATTGTTTCTATTTTGGGAAAGGGGTTGGAGTTAGAATTGGTGAGATGGAAAGGACCTATAGTGTTATATATTTCATGGTACAAGAGTAGAGTGGGGTTGAATTCATGAGCCAAGAGAGGAGAGAGTTGGAGGAGCAGTTTTAGTTGCTCATTTGTAAGCCTGAGGGCCTGTTTGTTATGGCATTTTCTGCCATTAAAGATTCATGAGAGTTGTTATCAGATTGTCTTCTTTATTTTCCCACTTCTTTTTTATCTTCTTGATTGAACATATTGCAGGTTTTGAGGATCATAGTTTCCATTGATTGATGGATTCATTAAGAACAGAGGATCTGTTGTAGCTTGCCCATTAAATCATTGTTCATTGTTTAAGAAAATCTTTATATATTGCAGAAAGGATCTCTGTATAATGGAAGTTTTTCCTTTTTTCATATTCACCATGCTTCTACTCATCATTATATATCTCTTTGTCTGATATACAGTTTGATTACCTTTGATCTATAGGATGTTATGACTCCATGCCCAATGGAATGCCTCTGCAGACATTTTGTTGCCCTCTCCCTTTCTTTCCTAGTCTTGTTGATCCACCTACTCAAACCATTTTAATCCGTTTACATTTTGATGGGTACTGGGCTTATCCTATAGCAGTCTGAGGGTGACTCTTAGTGCTAACATATTCTAGAGCAGCTTGACTTTCCGATCCAATATGCACACCGGTTGAACTCGAAAGTCGTCTTCTTGCTCCACCTTAATCACATTCCAGTCAATTACATTATTAGCATCATGCACATACTTTTTAAGTAAACATACATGAAAAAAATTATGAATGCATGGGGATGTAGGAAGCGCTAGCATGTATGTGTTAGGACCAATCTTCTCCAGGATTTCAAATGTCCCACAATAATGTGTTGCCAGCTTTGAACAATTTCTGAACTTAACTGAACTCTTCCTAGCTTTCACTTTCAAAAACACGTGGTCACCCACTTTAAATTCTTTGTGAGTTCTACATTTATCTACATAATTTTTCTGTCTATCCTAGGAAGCCTTTAAATTATGTTTTATTTTCACCACCTTCTCTTCCATTTCCCTAAGTAAATCTGGCCCAACCATTACTCTATCTATTGGGTTGTCGCAGATCACTGGTGTGTTGTACCTTCTGCCATAAAGTGCCTCAAATGGATTCATCTTGAGAGATGCTCGATACCCATTGTTATATGCAAACTCAACCAAATGTAAATATTTTTCCCACTGCATCAGTTTGTCCATCACATACATTCTTATCATATTTTCTATCACTTGATTTACCCTTTCTGTTTTCCCATCTGACTTTGGATGGTAGGTTGTGCTAAAATTCATATTTGTCCCAAATCCTTTAAATAATCCCTTCCACAAATTGGATGTGAACTTGGGATCTTTGTCAAACACAATTGTCTTAGGCACACCATGTAGCCTAGCAATTTCCTTCATGTAAATATCAGCAATGTTTGTTGCCTTGTGATTGACCCTTACTGGAATAAAGTGGGAAACTTTAGTAAGCTTATCCACCACTACCATGGCAGAATCATGTTGCTTGGTAGTTCTAGGTAGCTTCATGATAAAATATATTGTTACAACTTCCATTTCCACTCAGGGATGTAGTAAGCCAGCTAGGTGTCTGTGCTCATCCTTTACCTTCTGACATTCCAAACACTTGGCAATAAAATCAACCACTTATTTCTTTATACATGGCCAATAGTATTGAGTCTTGAGAGCAGTAATTGTCTTTTGGTAGCCCGGGTGCCCAACATACGACACATTGTGCATTTCTTTTAATAGCATATTTTTCAATTCCTGAGAGTTTGGCACATAAATTATGCTTCTATACATGAGGATTTTATCCTCTTTTAACTTAAAATTGTCAATGGTTTGTTGCAAAATACCTTGTTGCACCTTTGTCTTTATTTCCACATAGTGTTGATCTAATTTTTCAACTTCTAAAATTTTGTCCTTCAAATCTGATTTGTACATGCTAATGGTTGTAGCATGCATCTCATGCACTCTCCTGTTGAGTGCATCAGCCACCTTGTTCTCTTTACCCTTGATATGTTTTATATCAAAGTCATACTCACTAAGGAATTCTAACCACCTACTTTTCCTGACATTTAGAGTTGGATGTCCAAACAAATATTTCAGACCATCGTTGTATGTCCTTAACTCAAATCATCTTCCCATGAGGTAGTGCCTCCAAATATTCAAGGCATGCACTATGGCTGCCAATTCCAAATCATGAGTAGCATAGTGCCTTTCATGCCCTTTTAATTTCCTTCATTTGTAGCACACCACATGCCCATTTTGACTAAGGACTCCACCAAGCCCTTCCTTGCATGCATCAGTGCACACAACAAAGTCTTCATTAGGATCAACAAATTTCAAAATCGACGCACTTGTCAACAAACTCTTCAAGTGTTGGAAACTCCTTTTACAATCAGAAGTCCACTCAAATATCACACCTTTGTTTTGCAAGGATGTGATTGGGTATGAAATCTTTGAGAAGCCTTCAATAAACCTTCTATAGTACCCTGCAAGTCACATGAAAGATCTCACCTCTGCGACATTCCTTGGTGTTGGCCATCCTTCAATGGATTTTATCTTCTCTGGGTCCATTGCTATCCCTTCCTCTGAAATGATATGACCCAAATAATGAATTTGCCTCTGGTAGAATGAGCACTTTCTCAACTTTGCATACAATTGATGTTCTCTCAATACTTGGAGCACCATCCTCAAGTGATGCTCATGTTCTTCTTTAGATTTTGAGTAAATAATTATGTCATCCAAAAATACAATGACAAATGTATCTAAGTATTCTCTGAAAATACCATTCATTCATGAACTCATAATGGCCATACCTCATCATGAAGGTTGTCTTGTTGATGTCTTCCTCTTTAATTCTTACATGATGATAGACTGATATGAGTTCAATCTTAGAGAATATTTATGCATCCTTCTGCTGATCAAAATGGGCATCTATCCTTGGCAAAGGATACTTGTTCTCCACTATTACCTTATTTAGGCGTTGCATAAAGTCAATGCAAAGTCTCAATGTTCCATCCTTTTTCTTCACAAATAATACTGGGGCACCCCAAGGTGACACACTTGGTCGTATATACCCCTTCTTCAAAATTTATTCAAGTTGCATTTGCAATTCTTTCGGTTTGGGTGTACTCATCCTATAAAGAGTCTTGGATATTAGGGTTGCTCCAGGCATTAGATTTGTAGAGAAATCAATATCTCTCTTGGTAGGAAACCCTAGTATTTCTCTAAATGCATCTTCAAACTCCTTTACGATTGCACAATCTTCAATATTTGACACTTTATCCTTAGGTGCCTCCTCCATATGCGCTGCAAATACTTGACATCCTTTTCTGAAGCTTTTCTTCAGCTGCAAGGTTGAAACTTCTCTAATAGTTATAGCCCTTGGAATACCCTGTACTGTTTTCAAGTTCCCTTCTTTATCCAAGCAAGTAAAATCCTTATTATAATAGTCTAGGACAACATGATGCATGTCTAACCAATCCATACCAATTAGGCAATCATATGAGCCCAAAGGTATAATAGTCAAATATGCTTGTGTGCTCAATCCATTCATGTCCATTGGACATGCCTTACTTATCTCATTAAGTTTCCTTTTTTCTCTTGTAGCTAGATGTACCAACCAAGGTTTCCCAAGCTTGCTTTTTGGCAATTGAAATATTTCCACCATCTTAGGATCTAGATAACTATGACTAGCTCCCAAATTAATTAAAATAGCAATGGGTTGGTTGTTGATCTTACCTTCCATTTCAATCATATGTGACTGAAAATCATCTTGCTTGTTATCCAGGGCTACATATATCTTAGGTACATTTATTCCCATGTCCTCAACTATATCATCCTGTTGTACATTGTGAATAATCCCCACTTTGTCACCTCTGCAAGGACAATCTATGTACATATAATCTCCCTCACAACCCCAACACTTCATTGGTTGTTGCCTTGGTCTTTGCCCCATTGCCTCTGTCATTCTGGACTTCTTGGGAGTTGGTTGTCCTTAAAAAATATTTCTAAAGAATGGTGACTTGGCCCCCTTCTTCCTCTACTCCATCTTTCCTTTTTTCTTGTCTTCGCAAGCCTTTTGGTAAGTGGATCTTCCTCTATGTTGTCATAAAGACACTTGGCTCTCCTTATAGTTTCCTCCAATGTCTTGGGATCATCATATTATATCTTATCATTGATAAATGATGGAAACCCACTCAAGTACCTCAGAATCTTAACATGTTCATCCTTGATGAAAGAAACATACTTTAGTAGCTCTACAAATATCCTCTCATACTCATCTATGGTCATACTTCCAAGATTGAGTTCAAAGAATTCCTTCGTTTTCCTATGATAGTAATGTTTGGTTAAGTATTTCTTTTGAAAATACCTCCTAAACTCCCTCCAAGTAACATTTATCTCATCAATGTGTTGTACTTGCACAAACTGGTCCCACCACATTGATGCTTTTCCCTTGAGCTGGTAGATGGCAATTCTCCCATCTGCCTGTGAAGAGTAATTATGTAACTGAAAGTACTTTCTCATGCCTAGTAGCCAAGTCTATACATCATCATCCTTCTTGTGCTCACCATCAAAAGTAGGAGGCTTAATCTTGTTCATTTCTCCTTGTAGCTCATCCACCCCAGACCTCCTCTTATGCTTCCCGATAGGAGATGGACTTGAACTACTGCGCACTCTCCAAGTTGAATGTCTTGGAGAGTGATGGTGATGCCTACCAACACTTCTTAATTTTCTTCTCTCATCATGAGACTTGCGTCTCCTCGATTTTCTTGACTCGATCTCCTTATCCATCTTTTTCTCAATTCCTTCCAAGCTTTGTAGCAACTTGATGTTGAAGCCATATTGTTCCTCTTTGGCTTTCATAATCTTATCATTATCAACTTTATAACTTTGGACGTCATTTTGAAAAAAAATTATGGTATTCACCAAATTCATGCTTTCTTCCTTATATTGTCGTACATCCTTCTAACCTCATCTTCATGGTTGTAGGTTCTTTGTGCATCTTCCATGCTTCTCATATATGTGTTGATCTTGTACTAATCAAAGTGTTATTAACTTTGCAAAATGTACAGGCAACAAGATTTGCTAGACTAAATAATTTATGAAAACCATCAATACTATGCACATTTTGTTCCGTAAGTGTATTGGAATCCTTTCTTCTGATTCCTTTTGAATTTAACAACCTAATTTAAAATTCTGGACGAATATTTGGGCTCCTTTGTCCAGGACTTTTCCACCTCTTTTCTATCATTTTCTTTCTTTCAAAGCTCACATGTATAGCAATTATGTGTTATACACCCATATCCATCACACATGCATGCTCTATACATGCAAGACCAAGCACACATACAACGCATCGGTATTCAATGTGCACAACTTTTATATTGGCACTAATATTTAACACACTCAATTTTTGGGTTCCGTGCATCATTATCTAGTGCGCACAACTTTTGTGTCACGCACCAATATTCCACACAAATTACATCTTTTCTTTGCACCACGCACCCGCTTGCACCCAATACTCAATGCTCATCTCCAATCCTGCCCCACGCAACGCCAATATTCCACGCACACACACTACACACCATTAATTCTACTTTGTGTGGTGTTCATATTCCATGCGCACTCACTTCGCATCACCAATATTCAATGTGCACCCCCGGTGGACTATTATTATGTATGCACCCATCAATTTTGCATGACATCCATATTCATCATGCATGTAATGCACTCCCATATTATGTGGGCTCCACCAATTCTATACCCCACAATTCCAATATTTAGTGCGTACACTCCACACACGATATCTTTCGTGCACAATAAGTCATGCATCGCACAGTGCCAAAATTTAGCATGCACACACTGCGCACCAATACTTAGCGCACGCGATTCCTTTCTTCACTCATCTTATTTTTCCATATTTTCAGCTCGCGACTATCATAAAAATGCCCATCTCGCCAACTTCATGTGGATCTATGGCCCATACAAGTCTAATGTTGAACCAAGAGCTCTTGCACCACTTTGTAACGTCCCCAGCTCTGCTCAAAGGCCATGTCACATCAAATTATTTGAGATATGATACCACTTTGTAATGTCCCCAACTTTGCTCAAAGGCCATGTCACATCAAAATTTGAGCTTTGATACCACTTTGTAACATCCCCAAATTTGGTCAAATGCCATGTCACATCAAAATTTGAGCTCTGATACCACATTGTGACGTATCCATCCTCCTAGTTGAGTCTTGTTACCACATTGTAAAGTCTCCACCACCGCAAATTCGTTATATAAAGCTCTGATATCAATTATTTCTTCTGTGGAAGCAACTCGTTGAAACCAACATCGCGCACAACTGGCCTTGTGCTACGCACCACTACTTTTGCCAAGTGCATGCAACTGGTGTCATACCGCGCACAACAAATATGTCTTAGCAAATTTGTGCGCTCAACCGTCATTGTGTCGGTCGCGTCGACTGTCTCTTAGCATGCACAACATTTCTAGCTTCGCACTAGAACCCATGTGATTGCTATTGAAGTTACTTAACAAGATAACGACTATAAGAGCGGAATGAACTCATAATACAACTATGCACGCAACCATTCCTATGTCGCGAGAAGGGTTTGCACGCACTGATATGTTTTATTAATATTTGATTGCAATTACATTTTACAAAAATAGGTGCATTGGCCTTTGTTGCAATCTAGGCTCTCCAACCTAATAACCACACAAGCACTCTAACCTCAATATAGATCTATAAAAAGGCTCTCTAGCCCCAAAAATATCCTAGCTACAAACATGGTCTGGTGCGCACTTTGAAGCAATCCTCATGCACTTACTCAGGGGCACACAAAGCCATGAAACGAATGTGTACTCTTCCCTTAGTTTGCGTGCACAACAATCCTCATGCACTTACTCAGGTGCATGTAAAGATATGAAATGGGTGCACACTCTTCCCTTGGTTCATGTGTGCTAAACTGTACCCAAAACTTGTACGCCCATGGCTCACCGGCCTATATGTACATTTACATTTACATTACAATAGGGGTTTAGCCTAGGGGTATTACATGTCTAAGCTAGCTTTCTCTAGACGTATGAGTACTTTTCCGCTTTGAAAATTAATGGAAAAACCCTTGTCCTCCATAGCTCATATTGAAAGCAAATTCTTCTTCAGTCCCATTACATAAAGCACATCTTGGGCATCAAACGAACCTCCTGACTCAAGCTGGAATAAAATTGTTCCCTCTCCCTTCACTACATACTTGGCATCATAACCAAGCTCCACACGAACCCTTGAGTCCCTCTCCGTCAGACTGTTGAATAACTCATGTGCTTATGTCATATGACGAGATGCACCATTGTCCAAGTACCATGCACTCCTAGTAGTTGTGTTGGTAGAAAGGCAAGAAACTAGTGAGAAATCCTTCTCAAACTTCGTTGCAAGCTCCTCTAGTTGTGTCTCTCATGATGTTGTTTTATGTGTCTTTCCTCTTCCCTTCTTCTTCTCTAGACACTGAGATGCACAATATCCATTCTTATGAAATGAGAAGCACTTGATTTTACTCAAGTCCTTCTTCTTCCCTAGTCGGGATGTTCCTCCATCACTGTTACCCTTCTTGTTGGAACCCTTTCCTTTGCCCTTCCTTGTCTTACTGACAAGGGCCAAGTTCTCATCACTACTTCTATGCTTGTTGCTTTCAGACTCCTCTTGAGTGATCCAAGTGGAAATAGATGGCCATCCACCTCTTCCATCACGTCACCATGGTAATTGTTTCTTTTTACCATCGAGAATATACACCCATGGTATTTGGTGGGAAAATAATAATAATAAGTGGAGAAAAGTCATAGGTTTTTTTAACCCATGAAATTCACCCATGGTTTTTTTTGTAAGCCATGATATTTGAAAAATAAAACAAATAACAATTAATTAATGAAAAGACATGACTCCTACCACCCCCTAATTACTATATATACGGGCCTCTCATTTGTAAAGGAGATCATTCCATTCATGATGTAGTTCTAAATATTCTTCCATTTAATAAAAAAATTATTTCTTGCCATATTATTATTTTTATTTGATTTTGTTGTATTTACTTTATTTTGTCACATCTACTCTATTTTGTCACATTACTTTCCTATATTCTGTTTCACTCCTTTTACAATCTGGATTAGTGGTATTAGAGCAATTTGCTCCTTGTCATTTCTCAATGCATGTCCCTGAGAAGGTTAGGGTATAAAAAGTTGGGTCTTGCGCTAGTTTCACTCAAGGATGACCGTTCTCACCAACCTAAGAGACCTCCCATGGTGGAATAAAAGAGAGATGATGGAGCCAAGAACTACCGGGGGTCATCTCTACAAGGTATTGGAGGTAGTTCCGACTACTACCACTTCATTCGATCTCAAACCACAAACTTTATACTCATCATGATTCGATCGGAAGGTGAACAAAAGGTCACTGCAACCACTATATCCCAAGCCCAAGACCTTTCTATACAACAAAAGTAGGTCAAGGATATTTTAGAGGAGCACAAATATATTTTTTCACCTACAGAGGTGCCTCTACACATCCAAGTCAAGCCTTCCATTGACTTAGTTCCCAATGCTCCCTTACCCAACGGTCCTATCTACAGATGTTCCCTCCCTGAGAATGAGGAAATAAAGTGTCAGATCAAGGAAAATCATGCATCCAAATTTGTTGAAAGGATTTCACACATCTGCTAATGATTCCAAAGAAACTTGCAGAAATCCCATGCCAAGTATAAGTGACGACATGACCAACATCAATTTCCACACCAGTTTCACGTTGATGATAAGTTTTGGTTACATTTGCGGAAAGAGCGCCTTGCAAGACCCCATCAGAAGCTTCGACCACTTTGATATGGGCCTTACACCATCACCAAGGTTGTAGGTGAGAATGCTTTTGAACTAAGTATTCCCCCATTCCTTGGCCTGCATCCAGTCTTCAATGTGGAGCTCCTTCGCTCATATTTTCCACCTCTATTGGAGACCTCAGAGGTAGATAAGCACTTGGCCCCTACAGAATTTAACTCTGACTACCTTGGGCAGGCTATAGTTGATCAAATCATGGATACACAGATGAAAGGCACCCACCAACATAACTTACAACTCTATCGAGTCAACAAAGCAAACAAGTGGCTCACCAGGAGACAAATTCAACATAAGTTCCCCCATCTATTGAGATCACTTGATAAGTTTCCCCAAGTGGGAAATCAGTGGTCATCCACCTCTTCCACCAAAACACCATGGTAATTGTTTCTTTTTACCATCGAGAATATACACCCATGGTATTTGGTGAGAAAAAAATAATAATAAGTGGAGAAAACTCGTAGTTTTTTTTTAACCCATGGTATTTGAAAAATAAAAGAAATAACAATTAATTAATGAAAATACATTAATCCTACAAGGCACCCCGTAATTACTGTATATACAGACCTCTTATTTGTAAAGGAGATCATTCCATTCATGGTGTAGTTCTAAATATTCTACCATTTAATAAAAAAATTATTTCTTTCCATATTATTTTCCTTATTTGATTTGGTCATATTTACTCTATTTTGTTGCATTTACACTATTTTGTCACATTACTTGCATATTTTCCATTTTGTTCCTTTTACAATCTGGATCACTGAGTCTCTTCATGTATGTAATCATCCCAAAGCCTTTGTCAATCTGGGAGCTTTTCCCAAGCTCGGATTCCCTTGACAAATGATCCCCAAGACCTAAGAAACCATTCAATGCCACATTAACAAGCTCTATGTCATCCAATTTCTCCCCTGTAGTTGCAAGCTTGTCATGAATCTAAGTAATCCCCATGAAGTAGCTGGTAACATTGTCATCTAGACATTTGCATAGATCTGAGTTTATTTCTTAAGATCATCTTGTTATTCATGTTAGTGCTCTGAAATAACCCTACTAGGGCATCAAACATCTATTTGGCCATCTTCTTCTCAAATAATTGAGGAATGAGATGATCCTTCATTAAATGAAAGATTACCAACTCAACCTTAATCTCCTTCTTCAGGTGAACTGCCAAATCTTGTGAATCTATCGATCGAACAACTACTTTGTCCACTAATTCCCAAAGGTCATACTCCTTCAACGACAAAGCAACTCTTGTTTTCCAAGACAGGAATTTGGATGCTCCATCCAATCTATCTTCAACTCTCAGACTTGTCAATGTCATCCCTTAGAGTTGATAAACTACCCTAGAAATAACTTACCCTCGTACTGACCTGTATGATCCTGTATGCATAGGTCACCATTGAAACCCGTGTATGCACAAGACTTTCCTTAAGCAAACCCACATAGGTACGTGATTGTTCTTCCTACAACATACGTACATCTTTGTACGACTACAAACCCTAGTTTTGCTTCAATATTGTTGTTTCCCTTGAATACAATCCTTGGTTTCATATTGTTGGTTATAGATCTACTAAGATATTCTTGTAGATTTGATAGATCTGTTATCAACTGTCGTGGATCCGAGATCTAGCTTCCTCTCATAGCATATGCTCTGATACCATGTTGAATTCCCTATCCCAACACCTAGGTATCTTGTTATCCAGTGATTTCAAATTAGCAACTCACAAAACATAATACACTTGTTGGAATAATCAACTCAAATAAATATAACAAAAGCTATACTCGAAACCAAAATCTCATACACAATACACAAATATATTCAGCCCATCAACTAAGCTTATCATTCAAATAACTTCAAAGCTTACAAGGGATCCCTTACTAGGAAAATGGCCCACAAAGAAATGCAAAAAACTTTATATAACACCTGCAAACCCTAGCAACTCCTAGTCTATTGTACGATCCTAAACTTTCATGTTTCTTGAGATGTACACACCTTTCCTTAAGAAAAATCACATATTAGCACCTATCTCCACTAAAACTCACATACATGTGCACAAATATTGTACGAAAAACTTTGTACGATGCGACCTTGTTGTTGTGACTCCATTGTACTGAAACCCACTAGCAACTGTCTTTGTTCTCTCTTATCCTCGACATGTATTGATCTCTAGATGGAAGTCCTTCTCCACCTATCCAATGTTAGTTGTAAACTCCAGTTTGTCGACTATACACTGCCAGCTATTCTGGAAAGCTATACAATCATCTAGCATTCTAATCTTATTTTTTTATTTTCTTGTTTTTGCTTTCACTTATATGTTATGTTTTTTCCTGAATACATATGTGCTCTCTTGTACATTCACCTCCTCTGTTTATTGCTTTGTCTCGTACTCTATTCTTGTCTGCACATTTATCATGGTATCAGAGTGCAAGAAGCAAGTCTCTTCACATTGCATGGAGAGCAGTCTTCTCAGATCCAATTGAAGTAGATCGTGCTCATTTTTTTGACAAAAAGGCGGGAGCTCGTGGAAAAGGGGTCGAAATTTTTTTCCACCCAGAAATTACAAGGTCCCTCAATTGACCAAAAGGGGGTTCATAGTGTGTAAGATCATGAGCTTGGATAGCCAGATCGAACCAGATCTAACCTAGGAAACACAAAATTTCATGTAGATCTAATTTTATTTTGGTTTTTAAGCGATAACTTCACTTTTACCAACAAATTGCAACTACATGAGCCATTCTTCTGCGCAAATTTTATTATCCATATGTTTTTAAGGTACTCTTGCACATTTTTTTTCTATAGGTGCTTTTACACTCAGATCTATAAAAAAAAATTAAATAATGGCCACTCTTATTAATTCAAAGCCCAATCAGGGTCCCATTCTTCTAGGAAATAATTATGAACTTTGGTCCCTGATAATGCGATTTTTCCTACAAGCACATGAGTGTTGGGATCCAGTGCATCATGGCTACGTGCAACTAGATCCAACAGATCTGACAACCATGAACAATCAACAAAGAAATGCACAAGTAGAACAAAGGAAAAGAGAAAATAAGGCTAAGTTTTGGATTCAGAACTCTGTTGATGACTTTATTTTCTCAAAGATCACAGGTGTTGTTACCTAAAAATAGACCTGGGACATTCTTATCATAACCTACCAGGGAAAAACCAAGGTGAAAATAGTCAAGTTGCAGACCTCAAGAACACACTTTCAGAGTTTAAAGATGCCTAAGTCAAAAAATGTTGATACATTCATGACCAGAGTTATGGGAATAGTAAACTAGATCAGGCTGACTTGTGAAGCCATTCTAGATCATATGATTGTTGAGAAAGTCCTCAGAAGTCTTCCAAAGAAATTTGAGATGGCTTTTACAGCCATCCTAGAATCCAAGGATCTGTCAATTTTTCAGTAGATGAACTAATGGATTCTCTGTTGTCACATGAGACTAGACTAAATATGGAAATGAGTCAATGGCCCATGCCTTCAAGTCTTAATTCTCCTTCAACAAAGGTAGAGGCAGAGGGAGTAGAGGAAGAGGGAGCAACCCGAGTAACCATCGCTCAAGTGAAGGGCACAAACATTAGAATCAACAACATCAGTCTCAAAGAGGAAGAGGGAGGAGATCCAATGACAAAGCCAACATACAATGCTATTGCTGCAAAAAGTATGGCCACTATGAGTCTAAATGCAGGAAGAAGCAAAAAGATAAAAACTCAGGCAGAGTACATGTTTCAAATCATGAAGGATAAATCTCAAATGGGATGTTTCTCTCATGCCACAATTCTGAAGAACAACACAAGGACCTCTGGTTTTTGGACAGTGGATGCAGCAATGACATGATAGGTAACCAAGATTTAATTTGATGCATTGATTATTTTGTTTCTTCTGATATTTCACCTAGAGATGACTCTTTAGTCAAAGTCCAAGGCAAAGGAACTATCCTTGTTCTAACTAAACAAGATGTAAAGAAAGACATACATAATGTCTATCATGTTCCAAATTTGAAACATAATTTGCTCAGTGCAAGGAAACTAATTGAACATTGATATAAGGTACTTTTTGAAAGATCAACCTGTAGGATCTATGACAAACCACCCAGTAGAAAATTGATTTCTGAAATCCATATGACAATAAATAGAATATTTCTGCCAACTCTTAGAACTGCAAATATGATCAAACCCTATGCACAAAGTGTCTCCACCCCCAATGAAGTTGTGTTATGGTATACAAGATTTGGACATCTACCTTTTCAGAGTCTAAGTCTCCTGCATAAGCACTCCATGGTCAAAGGTCTACCTATTTTCAAAGAGAAAAATACCCCATATGAATATTGCATTCTTGTAAAACATAAGAGAGATAGTTTCCACAATCCTCCAATCAAGCCAAACAACACTTAGAGGTGGTTCACACTGACCTTTGTGGACCAATGCAAACAAACTCAATAGGTGGTAGTTTTTATTTTCTAACATGTATTGATGACTTTAGAAGGAAAATATGGATCTATTTCCTCAGGCACAAGTCTAAAACCTTCACCAAGTTCAAGGACTTCAAGGCTAAAGATGAAAAATAGAGTAGGAAGTATGTAAAAATACTCAGATCAGATGGAGGAGGAGAGTATTGTTCCAAAAAAATTGCAGATTTTTACAAGTCACAAGGCATCATCATGCAAGCCACATCAAGGTATACTCCACAACAAAATGGAGTGGTTGAGAGGAAAAATCAGACCATAATGAATATGGCAAGGAGCCTGCTTAGAGAGAAAAATTTACCAAATTTGTTTTGGGTTGAAGTTGTAGCATGTTCAGTTTATCGTCTGAACCAATCTCCAACCACCAGTGTCAAAATGAAGGTCCCTCAAGAAGCATGGAGTGGGACAAAACTAAATGTTGCTCATCTCAAATTTTGGATGCATTGCATTCACTCACATACCTTCATAATTGAGGAAGAAGCTTGATGATCAAAGTGAGAAATGTAGTTTTTTTTGCTACACTGAAACATCCAAAGCTTATCGACTGCAAAATTCGATTTCAAAGAAACTTATTCTCAACGGAGATGTAAAATTTATTGAAAATTAGTTCTGGAGTGAGTCTAAAAATCGCCCCATGGACAGTCCAAATCGACTGTTGCCACTTCCTGAACACACAAAAAATTCAGGACAACATACACGTCGGCCTGTCCTTCCAATATTGTAAGCGCAAGGACAACTTGAAAGTTCCCAAAGTAGCTCTTCTTCAAGCATAAATTCATCCGTTGAAGTCCAAAATCAAAGAACTCGATGCTTGAGAGAGATTTATCAGTAGTTGGATGATCATAATCAGCACAATCTTTTTGTATTATTATCATGTCATCCCACATATTTCAAAGAGGCAGCTAAAGAGCCATATTGGGTTCAAGCTATGAACCAAGAAATTGTCTTTATTGAGAAGAGCAAGACATGGGATCTTGTTTATCTGCCAAAGCATAAGACCAACATTGGTGTTAAGTGGGTTTACAAGAATAAACTCAATGAAAAGGGGCATATTGAAAAACACAAAGAAAGACTTGTTGACAAAGGATTCTCTCAACAACCCGACATTGACTATGGTGAAACCTTTGCTCCAGTAGCAAGGTTGGATACTGTAAGGACCATTTTAGCAACAACAACCCAACACAAATGGAAAGTATACCAGATGGATGCCAAATCATCCTTCTTAAATGGTGTCCTAGAAGAAGAAGTGTATGTGGATCAGTCACCACGATTTGAATTCAAAGAGCACCCAACCAAAGTGTATCGGTTGAAGAAAGCCTAGTATGGATTGAAGCAAGCTCCAAGAGCTTGGTACAACAGAATTGAAACTTGCATGATCAATAGTGGTTTCAGCAAAAGCCAAAATGAGCCAACACTATACACCAAAACAGATCAACAAGGTAAAATTATGATTGTATATATGTATGTTGATGACATGATATATACTGGAAATATTCAGTTAGAAAGATTTAAACATGCCTTGCAATCTGAATTTGAGATGACAGATCTTGGCATCATGAAGTATATTTTGGGTATTGAGGTTGATCAATCAACGAATAAAATTTTGTCTGACAGCAAAAGTATGTTACAGACATCATCAAGCAATTTTGAATGGAAGATTGCAATCCAGCAGAAACTCCTATACCCCTAGGCACAAAATTGAGCAAGAAAGATGAAGGCCCTACAGTGGATTCTACTCTATATAAAAAGTGTAGTAGGCAACCTACTGTATCTTACAACTACTAGACCTGATATTATGTATGTAGCCAACTTTGTTTTCAAGTTCATGGAATCCCCCAAAGAATCTCACTGGAAAATAACCAAAAGGATCTTGAGATATGTTGCAGCCACACTCAATTTTGGTTTATGGTACACATAGTCTGAAGATGATCATCTTACTGGATACACTGACAGTGATTTTGCAGGGAACTTAGATGACCAGAAAAGCACTTCGGGGTAGTCTTTTCACTTGGGCACAAATGTGATTTCTTGGGCATCAAAGAAGCAACCCATTGTCTCAATATATTTTGTAGAGGCATATATATATAATGGGTTGCTTCATATATATATATTATGTTATTAAATAAAAAATGGAAAATTGTGGCATAAATGTTGAAAAGAGGTAGCTAGTATGGATCATGATGCATGAGAAGAATGGTAAGGGGAAAGAGTGATGGTTGAGATGACCCTGCCAAACTAGTACGATGTTGGATATAAATTGCTCAAACCCAAACAATCTTCTAGCCCAGAAAATTTAATTACCACTCAAGTTGGTAGTTGGTATGATTTCTTGGGCATCAAAGAAGCAACCCATTGTCTCAATATATTTTGTAGAGGCATATATATATAATGGGTTGCTTCATATATATATATATATATATATATATTATGTTATTAAATAAAAAATGGAAAATTGTGGCATAAATGTTGAAAAGAGGTAGCTAGTATGGATCATGATGCATGAGAAGGATGGTAAGGGGAAAGAGTGATGGTTGAGATGACCCTGCCAAACTAGTACGATGTTGGATATAAATTGCTCAAACCCAAAACAATCTTCTAGCCCAGAAAATTTAATTACCAGTCAAGTTGGTAGTTGGTAAGTCTTCCTCAAGAGTAAATGAGAAGATGGGCAGAGTACCCATCTGGAAACTTCCTAATCTAACCCACGAAATCTTGCTGGAAAAGGAAAGAAAATTCAAGAAAATCGGGGGTAGAGGGCAGAAGATACACACGAGTAGGTCAGAAGACCATTGGAGAGGAAGTAGAGCGTGTGAGGCTCTCTAGTTCTCACGAGAACTAATAAATATATGTTATTTCAGGTACAGGATCGCTTGGACAATGTTTTCTAATCAAGTTGATAAACAGAGATGCAGTGATTGAGTGAGCAATCACAACAAGCTCCCTTGCTTAGTGGAAACATGTTGTTGGTAGGAAATAACATGGATGTTATCAAGGAGGTGAAATCGCAGCTATCCTCCAAATTTGACATGAAGGATCTCGGTGCTGCTAACTTCATTCTGGAAATGGAGATTAAGAGGGATCGTGCAAACATGAAACTATGGTTGAATTAGAGAAAATATGTTGAGACGATATTGCAAAGGTTTAATATGCATGGAAGTAAATCGGTCAAGGTTCCTATTCCTATAGGTGTAAAGTTATCTGGAAATCAGTGTCCCAAGACACAGGAAGAAGAAGAGGACATGTCTCATGTTCTGTATGTCAGTGCAGTTGACAATTTGATGTATGCAATGGTATGTACTACACCGGACATTGCACATGCAGTGGGAGTTTTGAGCAGGTATATGTCAAAACCAGGGAAGGAGCATTGGACAACAGTAAAGAGGGTCTTCAGGTATCTTCGTGACACTACCAGTTATGGATTGTGCTACCAAGGAAGACCGGGATTGGACAGAGTGGTGGACATACATGGCTTTGTTGATGCAGACTGGGCTGGAGATCTAGATCACAGAAGATCTACAAGTGGGTATGTGTTTAACCTATTTGGAGGAGCAATCAGTTGGATGAGCAAAAGACAAGTTGTAGTGGCACTCTCAACTACAGAAGTTGAATACATGGCATCCACTCATGCAAGCAAGGAAGCAGTATGGTTACAGAGATTGTGTTCAGGTATTGGGTTGGTACAACAAGCAGTAAGATTAGATTGTGACATTCAGAGTGCAATATTATTGGCAAAGAACCCAACTTATCATTCGAAGACAAAGCATATTGATGTTCAATATCACTTTGTGAAAGACATGGTTGAAGAAAAGAAGGTGTTGCTGGAAAAGGTTGACACTTTGAAGAATGTTGCAGATTCATTGAAAAAGTATGTGAGCACATAAAATTTCTCTTGGTGTAGAGTAACAATGGGCATTGTTGCCTTGGATTGTTGACTATATAATCCTGTGGACCCCTGGATGCAAAGAAAAGAACAAGTGGGAGAATGTTGGGTATGTGTTATATTCTTTGCATGTGTGTGTGGGCGCGTCAGATTCGATAACTGCATTTGACGATCCCTCTAGTAGTTCTCTTTGTGTTGTGTGCTTCAGGTGCTTCCTAGGGGGGGTCCCGGGGGGGGGCAGGTATGCCCCCCTCGGGTTACTCGCAACGCCTTGAAAATTTTTTTTGGGCGGTATTTGCTATTTTTAGCGATTTTCTAAATTAATCCCGGATTAAGGGATTAGGGTTTTGGTATCTACGGAATACCTAAAAACATTGTATATATATATATATTGTATGATGAATGGTGAAATTAATACAATGAAGCGTTGAAAGGTTTTCTCCCGGTTAAGGGTTTCCGGTATAAATCTCTGTGTACTATGTGTATGAGCCATTGATTAATTTATGTTTTGGTTAAGAATCTATATGCATTGCTTTACTTCACGGGTTTAAAACTTACAGGGACACATTTCCTTAGTTAATTTGAAATGGCTAGCCAAAGGTGTACTAACTGGTTTTTCATTCTGCATTCTAAACCTCTCCAACACCTTCTCTATGTACTCACCCTGAGATAATGTCAATTTGCGATTTTTCCTGTCTCTTGTTATTCTCATACCAAGGATTTTATTTGCAACACCCAAATCCTTCATCACAAATGAATTAGCTAATTTCTTCTTGAGAACATTTATATCCTGCATATTAGACCTTGCAACAAGCATGCCATCTACATACAATAGCAAGATAATATAGCTTCCATTTTCTAGCCTTTTAAAATAAACACAGTGATCAGAATGACATCTACTATAACCATGTTCTATCATAAGCATGTCAAAATTCAAATACCACTGCCTTGGAGCTTGCTTCAGGCCATACAAACTCTTCTGCAACCTGCATACCAAATTTTCCTTCCCTTTGACCTCATACCCTTGTGGTTGTTGCATATAAATCTCTTCCTCCAAATCCCCATGGAGAAAAGTTGTTTTTACATCTAATTGTTCAAGATGCAAATCTTCTACTACCACAAGACTTAAAATAGTCCTAATTGA
>ML785918.1:456333-471966 GCA_009831015.1 Picea engelmannii | reverse complement strand
CAGGAGAAAACATTTCATCAAAATCTATACCTTTCTTTTGTGCAAACCCCTTTACAACAAGTCTAGCCTTGTACCACTTTTTTCCTCCATCTTCTTCCTTCAACTTGTAAACCCATTTATTCTGCAATGCTCTTTTTCCTGCAGGAAACTGAACCAAGTCCCAAGTCTGGTTATTTACAAGGGAATCCATTTCCTCTTTCATGCCTTGCTCTCACTTCTTTTTAGTTTCTACCTGCATTGCCTCTTCATAACATTTTCGTTCACCATAATCAATCAACAATAAATAATACAATGAAGGAGAGTATCATTCAAGGGGTCTACTTAACTTGGTATATCTTCTAACAACACTTGCAGGAGTTTGTGGGACCATTTTCTCCTATTTTTGTACATTTTGATTTTCTGGTACCTTTGGAATTTCTTTTTCAATGATCTCATCAAGCACTGTGTATTTTGGTTTTTCTTTTTCCTGTTTCTTTCCCTGCAACTGATCTTTGTACATGACCTTCTCATTGAATATGACATCTCTACTCCTAATGATTTTGTGATTTTCATAATCCCATAAGAGATAACCAAAATCATTAACACCGTATCCAATAAAGGTACACTTCTTAGATTTTTCCTCAAGCTTTGTTCTATTTTCTTTATTAATATGGACAAATGCTTTACAACCGAAAGTCTTCAAAAAAGAATAGTTTACCTTTTTACCTGTCCATGCCTCCTCTAGAATTCCACCATCCAAAAAGCTTGAAGGTCCTATGTTTATTGAGTAAATAGCAATATCTACAGCATCTGCCCATAATTGTAAGGGAAAACCAGCATGCAATCTCATATTCCTTGCATGCTCTATGATTGTTCTATTCATCCTTTCTGACATGTCATTTTCTTGTGGTGTTCTTGGAACTGTCTTCTCTCTACGAATCCCATGGTATGAATAGTAATCATCAAACTCTTTGTTGTAATATTCACATCCATTCTCTGATCTGAGACACTTCAACCTTTTTCCTGTCTCATTCTCAACCAAAGCTTTCCATTTCTTAAAAATATCAAAAACATCATATTTTTGTCGAATGCAATAAACCCAAGTTTTTCTAGTTGCATCATCAATAAAAGTAACATAATAATGAGAGCCACCAAGAGATGATACCTAAGTTGTTCCCCATACATATGTATGCACAAGCTCTAACCTTTCACTCTTCTTTTCTTTTTCGATTTTGAGAAATATGATTCTCTTCTATTTTCCATAAACACAATGCTCACAAAAATCCAAATCAATTTGTTTAAGATCCGGCAACAAATTTATTTTGTGAAGTATCTGCATCCCCTTCTCACTCATGTGTCCTAGCCTATGATGCCACATTGATGTATCCACTCCTGTAAAAGCTAAAGATATAGAAGAGTCGGTATTACCAGTGCATAAATACAATGTACGTACCTTCTCTCCTTTTGCTATCACCAGTGATCCTTTGGTGACCTTCCACACCTTATCTGTAAATATGGTTATACAACCTTCACTTGCCAACTGCCTTGTTGAAATTAGATTTTTCCTTAGATCTGGAACATGTCCTACCTCTTTCAACAACCATTGGTTTCCATTCCTTTTCTTTATTTTTACCTTTCCCATTCCAACAATTTTGCATGGTGTATCATCACCCAAATGAACCTGTCCAAAATCACGTTGAACATAATCTAGAAAATGTTTCCTATGGGGTGTGGCATGAAATGAGGCCCCTGAATCTACTACCCAAGAATTAGAAATATTATCTACAGAAAGAATCAAAGCATCTTGTAACACATCACCTGTTACATTTGCTTCTTGATTTTTCTCTTGTTGTCCATCTCTTTGTTTCTTTGGAGCTCTGCAGTCTTTCTTCAGATGTCCTTTCTTCCCACAATTCCAACACTCTATCTTTCCCAGTCTAGATTTGGATCTACCCTTCCTAGAATTCACGCGGTTCCTTAAGCACTTTCATCTATCCTTTTGTCTTCCCATGTTCTCCATGTTTAACGCATTACCTGATGTCTCACCTGTGCTTTTCCATCACATTTCCTCACTAAGGATAACACCAACAACAACATCAAATTTTAAAGTGTTTGAACCAGAGACAGAGTTACTTACAGCCATGACCAAGCCGTTCCAACTTTTTGGCAATGAGCACAAGATTAAAAGAGCATTGACCTCATCATCAAAGTCCACTTTTGCAAAACTTAGCTAATTAGTAACTGTATTAAACCCATTTAAATGATGTGCAACAGACCCACCTTCTAACATCTTCATATTAAATAATATCTTCACTATAAATACCTTATTGGATGCTGAGGATTTTTCATACAGTTTAGCCAATGTGTCTGTCAACTCCTTCATTGTCTTTTCTTTTGAAATATTGAAAGCCACCGATGTTGGCAGGCTCAATCGTATCGTTCCTAGTGCCTTTCTATCAAGAACCTCCCATTCTTCGTCCTTAATGGTCGTCGGCTTCTCTGTTATTCCACCCAATGGTAGGAATAGATCCTTCTAATATAAATAATCTTCCATCTGCATCTTCCATAACTGGTAGTTTTGGCCGTTAAATTTCTTGACCCTAAACTTTCCATCTTCCATTATTGCTCCCACTCGAAACATGAACCCTCTTTTCCTGCAAGTTACCTTTCACTCTAATACTAGTTGTTAGAAAAATAGGATCACAGAGCAATAAAATAAAAACAAATGCAGAAATAAAACACAAAAGATAAACTATACAATAGAGACACGGATATACGTGGTTCACCCAATGTGGGCTACGTCCACCAAAGAAATTTACAGTTCCTTCCTTTTTATTATCCAACAAATGAAAGGATACAACCTACAACACACTCGTTGTAACTTCCTCTTCTTTCTCTCACAGTCTCCTCTCTTAGAATACAATATCCGCAATGATGCATAGACACAATACATTTCCCTCATAAAAGAGGGTTGCATTCTAGGGAAAAAAACCCTAACATAACTTCTATCGTCAGATCTACAACCTTATAATGAACGATCTAGATTTACTATGAAATTACAATATACATTTACAAGGCAATTTTTCCTTCGGGGGCGAAGCCGGGGGCCTGCTTGCCCCCAGACCCCCCAGCCGGGGGGGTGATCCCCCCAGCCGGGGGGGTGATCCCCCCGAACCCCACAGAGGGGGCAAGCCTCCCCTGTAACCTATTGAAATATTGTAACTGCGAAGAATATTCTAAATGTAATTGAGTTATTATTATATAGATCAATACCCTTTTGTGGATTGGTCAAACCCCATTCAAATGATGTTAATTGAGAAGTCATCTTCTAGGGATAATTAAAGTGGTTTTAACAACTAGTTGGAGAAGTCGTCCCTCCTTGATGAAATGACACAACCCTAGCGCTCCTCAGCTAGTATAAATAAGAGAGGTTAGTGCCTCATTCACTCACTCACTCAAGTAACTCATTTAATGTGCAAGTTTGAAGGAAGTTGCAGTTGCAAGAATAAGGAGAGAGAGGCACATTGCTCAGTCTTGGATATTCTCCAATGTTTGGTCTTTTATCTTGACATTGTATTGGTAATCTATATTAAACAATTTTTTGTTGGGTTTTCTCCCCCACAAAGGTTTCCGAAGATAAAGTGTTGTGTACCTTGTGATTGTGTTTCTCTCAGTGATCCTGCTTATGCTATTATTGTCTAAGTATATTGAAAAGAACTTAACAACAACTCTAAATTTAACATGGTATCAGAGCTTGACTGAATATAGAACCTTTCGCTGGGCAACCAAAAACATCATTATTGTCGTACAAGAAAATTAGGGTTTTTTGTTGGAAGGGAATTTTAGCCTAAAAACCATCTAAGGAAGTGCACCCTAGCCTAGCGAACTCATTGGTAGCTTAAGCGCACCTTTTCAGTGGCCAGAGCCTCTGGAAAGTGAAACCCTAGTTTTCACTGATATCGGAAAACTAGAAAACTAGGAAACTAGAACCAATACCAGAAGTACCAGTTCAGATTTGCGTAGGTTCAATTTCAAGGGGTAAAATTTGGATTTGTTGAAAACGGACAGTACCAGCCTACTCGCCTCAACCCATCGCACCTCATGGTAAGTTCAGATTTAATTTATGAGCACTTTCATTTTTTGGTCATTTTCCCAGTTCCAGGTCAAGATGTCTGCAAGCACCAAGCTTGTTGACATGTTAGAAGGTGTGGAAAACTTTCATTCCTGGAAGTATAGGATTGCACTCATTCTTGAAGATAATGACCTTGCAAAATTCATAAAGGAAAATGTATCGGAACCCGCAAAAGTTGCAGCCAAAGAAAAGTACCAAAAGGATATGGTTAGGGCCAAAAGAATCATTGCAGACTATATTAAAGACCACTTGATCACTCAAGTGTCTTCTAAGAATACTCCAAAGTAAATGTTTGATTCCCTAACCAAAATGTATGAAGGAAGGAATATCAACTAGAAGATGAATCTGGGAAAACAACTAAAGAATACAAAGATGCAGAAAGGAGAAACCGTTCATGACTATTTCTCTAGGGTTTCTCAATTCAAGGAACAACCAGAAGCAATTGAAGACAACCTAGAAGAAGATGACCTCATAATGACATCTCTTAATGGTCTCACAAGACCTTGGGATGCCTTCATCCAAACTATTTGTGCAAGAAAGGAGAAACTCCAATTTGACCGTCTTTGGGAAGAATATGTGCAAGTAGAAGAAAGAGTAGCTAATCGAGAAGCAATACTACTAAGGGATGAATATGAAGCCCTAGTTGCTCATGCTAAAGGAGGAAAGAAAATGTCTCACTTCTAGAAGGAGACCCACCTACATAAGGAATCTCACTCCCCAAAGAGATTAACCCATTTCCATAAAGAATCTCACCCTCCAAGGAGATTCAAGAAGTTTCAAAAAGGTCAAAGAAGAGAAAAGGATTTCTCCTCTTATCAATGTTACCATTGTGACAAGATGGGACATATTGCTAAGAATTGTTCGTCTAGAAGAGAAGAATACAATAAGAGAAATAACAAAAGACACCATGCCCATGCAGTTGAAGGTGATGAGCCACCCACAAAGATGATTAAAGAAAAGATTGAAGACTATGTTTTATTCTCAGACCTCTCAGGGTCTGTGTCACCCGAAGAGGATACTTGGCTCATAGACAGTGGTGCCTCTAAGCAAATGACAAGTCAGAGAGACATTCTCTCTAGCCTTACATAGAAGAACTTTCCCCAGAAAGTTACACTTGGAGATGATTACCAGTACCCTATCAAAGGAGTAGGAGAATCCACCTACAAACTTGATTCAAGGACCCCGATGAAAATAAAGGATGTACTCTATGTACCAAGTTTGACAAAGAATTTGCTTTATATCTCAGCCTTAGATAAGAAAGGTTTCAGGGTTGCATTCATAGATGGTGAAGTCCTTATGTGGCCTAAAGGAAAAACCATAGAAGATGCAATTGTTATTGGAACAAAAGAAGGTGGCCTATATTAATTAAAAGGTCACTCAGATGCAGCCTTGACTCACTCCACTGAGAGTCCATGTGAACTTTGGTATAGAAGACTAGCTCACATCAACTGCAAAGCCTTACCATATGTAAGCAAGGTAGTGACAGGTCTACCAGAATTCAAGGTTGATCATGAAGATGTGTGCAAGGGATGTGCACAAGGAAAGAACATAAAGAATCCTTTCCCGAAGAGCGACAATAAAGCATAAGGAATCTTGTAGCTCATCCACTCAGGTGTATGTGGCCCAATGTCATCAACCTCTCTTAGTGGGTATGTATACTATGTGTCATTTATTGATGATTACTCTGGTATGACTTGTGTTTACTTCTTGAAATCAAAATATGAAGTGTTTGGAAAATTCAAGGAATTCAAAGCCTTGATAGAGAATCTCTCTGAAAGAAAAAACAAGATACTTAGGTTAGATAATGGATGAGAATACACCTCAAAAGAATTTGTAAGATTTTGCAGAGATGTCGGGATTAAGAGGGAGCTCACCACTCGCTATAATCCTAAAAAAAATGGTGTATCCGAAAGAAAGAATATAACTATACTGGAAGTAGTGAAGACTATGATCCATGATCAAGATCTTCCAATGCACTTGTGGGTTGAAGCAATAAGAACAACAGTATATGTCCAAAATAGAGTATCCCATAGTGCACTTGGATTCAAAACCCCTGAAGAAATATTCTCCAGAAATAAGCAAGAAGTAAGACATCTCAAGATATTTAGGTGTCCAGTGTTTGTACACATTCCGAAAGAAACGAGAACTAAGATGGACCCTTTAGGAAAGAAGGGTATATTTGTTGGATAATGTGAGGTCTCTAAGGCCTTTAGAATTTACATACCAGGTTACCATCATATTGAGATCAACAGAGATGTAACCTTTAATGAAGATGCATTACTCAAGAAATCAAGGAGATGTCATCTTGAAGAAGTATACGAAGAAGAGCATGTAGCTCCCATAGTTGCAGAACTAGTGAAGGAAGTTACAAATACCCCTGATGATGAGATTCCAGAAGATCATGATATGACAAAATCTCAAGAACCTCCCCAAATGACGATCTCTCACAAGAGAAAGCCAACTTGGGTAAGAGAGATTATTCAAGATGGAGAGAAGTATGGTGTCCCAAAAGGAACCATGAGAAAAATCAAGAAACCTAAGCCATTCTCCAGTTACATGGCTTTGATGTGTGATATCATAGAAAAGGAGCCTACTTGCTTTGAAGAAGCCATTTAGAAGAAAGAATGGGCAGATGCCATGACAGAAGAATACCAATCAATTAT
Source organism: Picea engelmannii (assembly GCA_009831015.1). Lineage (NCBI taxonomy): Eukaryota > Viridiplantae > Streptophyta > Pinopsida > Pinales > Pinaceae > Picea > Picea engelmannii. The sequence continues at coordinate 465,192 of ML785918.1, read as the reverse complement.
AAAGAATGATGTATGGGAAATAGTTCCCAAACCGAAGAACAAAGATGTGGTATCTTCCAAATGGTTATACAAGATAAAACATGTTGTAGATGGAAGTACTAAAAAAAATAAAACAAGGTTTATAGCTCATAGCTTTTCTCAAAAGGAAGGCATTGATTATGAAGACATGTTTGCTCCTGTAGCCAGATACACTTCTATCATAACCATCATAGCTCTTATTGCCAAGATGAAGTGGAAGTTACACCAAATGGATGTGAAAACAACCTTCTTAAATGGTGTTATTGAAGAAGAAGTGTATATAGAACAACCTCAAGGGTTTGAAGTTGAAGATAGAAAGACTCATGTATGGAGATTGAAGAAGTCTCTGTACGGGTTGAAGCAAGCTCCTAGAGCTTGGTATGGAAGAATTGACAGTTTCCTGATGAGCTTAGACTTTACCAAAAGTAAAGTTGATTCTAACCTTTACTTCAAAGTTATGAATGATGAGCCAGTTATATTATTGATGTATGTGGATGGCTTATTCTTAATCGGAGAAGAAAATCTCATCACTGATTGTAAGAAGAAGCTCGCTGTAGAATTTGAGATGAAAGAGCTAGGCCTGATGCACTATTTCTTAGGCCTTGAAGTTTGGTAGAGCCCAGAGAAGATCTTCCTTAACCAAGAGAAGTATGCAGTTGAAATATTGAAGATGTTTGATATGTTGAAATGTAAAGCCATGAACACACCCATGGAAACAAAGTTGAAGCTCCTGGTTGATACTTCGTCAGAATTGGTTGATGCTACATTGTACAGACATATCATTGGATCGTTGATGTATCTAACGAATACCAGGCCAGATATATGTTTTTTTGTGAACACCTTGAGTCGATATTTGGTAGAGCCCATATGTGTTCACCTTGTTGTTGTAGGAAAATATCCCTGTGGACAGGTGGATTACCTCAAAGAGCTTGACCCTAACTCTAAGACAAAAAATGCTTAACGTGGACACTGACTTCCTTTCAAATCTATACAAACCAACACATGAGAAGGAAGGAGAACAGAAGTACCTCTTTATCGATGTTTGTCCCTGCACGCTTCGAGTTGCGCTCTGATCCTTTGCTCCTCGCTGAGTCCTGTAGACAAACAAGATACGACCACTTCCTACTCTATTAATATTAGTTTGAAAACAGATATATCTATCAATGATAAGTTCATGTAACATTAGACACAAACTAGAAAGAAACAGGCCAAGCATGTCATATTAGTGAGAATAACGACAACAGTACTTACAATCGTAGATGCGAATGCGACAGCTTCGTCAAGTCCCCTTTGTCTAACCCTTGCTCGAAAGATCCACAACCTGGATAACAACAACTTCACTGATCACTCTCCTTTGGCTGACTGTGTGTTTCCTATGAGATCATAGGTTTCATGCTAGCAATTCTTCCCCCAATCAGCTCCAACACCACTTATGAGATCATAAGTTTGGTGTAATTCTCCATTTCCCATTCTCTTTCACCATTAGAGAGCTTGCTTATATAGCCTTGGAGAGGCTCAACAACTTGAGATATCCTTGGGGAAGGTGAGGATTTTCCTCCTTCAGTTGAGGATTTACCCTAAGATCATGGCTGGACTAGGGATTCGAATCCAACTGCCTTCCAAGAATGAAAAGATGCTTCCCCCATTCATCTCAACAGCTTAACAACTGCCCAGAATAGGTAGCGCTCCCTCAAAAGGGCCATCAGGGCATTGTAGCGCTCCCTAGTAGGCTTTAGGGGGGCGCTAGCGCTCTTAAAATCTATAGCGCTCCCTCAAAAGGGCTAGGGGAGCTTTATAACGCTCCCTGACAGTGTAAGGGGGAGCGCCAGGGCTCCGAGATAGTGTAAGGGGGAGCGCTCCCCTCCAAAAACTCAGTTTTTGAGGTGCTTTTAGATGGCAAAAGGTTTGCAAGCTTGCTGACTCATTTCTCCTCTTCCAAATCAAATGTTTGAGGTGTTTCAAGTGTCCTTCTCATTTCGTTATAGGCGCGACATAGGCATCATGGCAGTATGCTTTCTTTGACACCTGCGACACTTGCGACCTTGTGAGCAAAATGCGACACTTGCGACCTTTGTAATGATGACACTTGCGACACTATCAAAGTGAGAAATTTTGATGTGTAACACTTGTTTTTGCAAAACATGTGATGAGATACCTTAAGGGTACGCTGGACTTTGGTTTGTTTTATAATGGAGATCATGACTTCAAATTGATTGGTTATACTAATTCAGATTGGGCTGGAAGTGTTTCTGATAGAAAGAGCACTTCAGGATGTTGTTTCAATCTAGGGTTAGCCATGACTTCATGGCAGAGCATGAAGCAATCCAATATTGCTCTCAGCATGACAGAAGCTGAATACATTGTTGCATGTTCTGCCAATTGTGAAGTCATATGGATTTGGAAGTTGTTGATAGGTCTATTCGATCTGGAGATGGAAGCCACTGTGATTCTATGTGATAACCAAAGTTGCATAAAGATGACGGAGAACCTCGTGTTCCATGACAAGTCAAAGCACATAGAAATCCAGTATCACTACATTCGTGATATGGTGCAGAGGAGAGTTGTAAAGCTCCAATATGTTGGCACAAATGATCAGGTTGCAGATGTATTGACCAAACCTATGTCTCGTTTAAAGTTTAAATACTTTCGAGACAAGCTTGGTATAGTCCGAAAGGACCTCCCTTGAAAGGGTGAGTGATGTTTATGATACTATGGTATCCTTACCAACGACGGGTAGCTCAGTTAAGATTTTATATCCTAGGGGGTTGATCATCCCTGAACAGATCCCAAAGGTCTGGTAAGGATGGTCTGTCAGAGTACTTGTGCATGTATATGCCAACTGTGGTGAGTAGTGGTAGCTTCGTTAGGATTTTATATCCTAGGGAATCTTTTGATTCCTGGGAAGATCCTGAAGGTCCGGCAAGGACGGTCTGTCAGAGTATGACGTGGTATCTCCATTAGGATTTTATATCCTCAGAAATATTTTGATTCCCGGGTAGATCCCGAAGGTCTGGTAAGGACAGTCTGTCAGAGTACCACGTGGTAGCTCCGTTAGGCTTTATATCCTAGGGAATCTTATGATTTCTAGGTAGATCCCTAAGGACTATCAGAGTACCACAAAATGTTGTTGTTACACTTGCCTCATTTTGTTGCTATATGATGATGATGTTATCTCATCCTCGTGTTGATGATGTTGTTGTTCTAGCTTCGTGTTGTTGATGATGTTGTTGTTCCAGCCTCATGTTGTTGCTCCGGCCTCATGTTGTTGATGATGTTGTTGTTTCAGCCTCATGCTGTTGTTGTTGATGATGTATCGACCTTGTGTTGTTGTTGGTGAAGTTATACTAACCTCATGATATTAATGATGGTGTTGATGTTGTTGCCTTAGCATTATGCTAATTGATGTTGATGCATATGATGATGATGTTACTCTAGCTCCATGTTGTGAAAGATGATGTTGTTGATGATGAGAAAAACTTTTGATGATTTATAGATATGTCAGTCAATGTTCAAGATGTTGATGATGTCATTGCCCTCTTTCTCTCTCCTGATGATGTTGTATTATAGAATACCCTTCTTGTTAAGGGGGAGTGTTGAATATTGTAACTATGAAGAATATTCTAAATATAATTGTGTTATTATTAAATAGATCAATCCCTTTTTGTGGATTGATCACGTCGAGACTTATGCATGACTAAATCCCCTTTTGTGGATTGGTCAAAACCTAGTCAAATGATGCTAATTGAGAAGTCGGGCCCTAGGGCTAATTAAAGTGGTTTTAACCACTAGTTGGAGAAGTCGGCCCTGCTTGATGAAAAGACACAACCCTAGCGCTCCTCGGCCAGTATAAATAATAGAGGTTAGTGCCTCATTCACTCACTCACTCAAGTCACTCATTTAGTGTGCAAATTTGAAGGAAGCTACAGTTGCAAGAAGAAGGAGAGAGAGGTGCTTTGCTCAGTCTTGGATATTCTCTAGTGTTTGGTCTTTTATCTTGACATTGTATTGGAAATCTATATTAAGGAAGTTTTTGCTAGGTTTTCTCCCCCATGAGGGTTTCCCAGGATAAAATGATGTGTACCTTGTGATTGTGTTTCACTTAGTGATCATGCTTATGCTATTATTATCTAAGTAAATTGAAAAGAAATTGATAGCAACTCTAAATTTAACATAACCCCCCGCGTGGAGGGGTGTACAATATTCAAGGGTGTACAGTCTTCATGGGGTATAAACATAGCTGAAAACAAAGACTTATGAAACAAGAATATAATCAGGATCCACAACCAACAAACTAGCCATTGGGACAAAAACAAAAGTAACATAGGTCTTGCCAGCAGGCCAATTCATTTTGAGTGGGTTTTCCACCCAAGCAACTCTAAATATACTTTATTTAGGATCTTATGACCTGCTGATTGATATGGACTGGTTGGATGCTCATAAACCCAAGTTGGACTATTATAATAAAACATCGGAGTGTGAAGATGAGGAAGGGAGGAAAAGAACCCTACACGGAATTCAAAAGCATGTTTAAGTGATACAAATATCAACACTTCAAGTGAAGAAGTATTGCAGAAAAGGATATTCTTTGTATGCAATACAAGTGTTGAACTCTGTTGAGAACAATAAACCAATCCTAGGGGACCATCATATATTAAGAGAGTATAAATATGTGTTTCCATTAGAGGTACCAGGTCTACCTCCAAGAAGAGATATTGATTTTTCAATAGAACTTGTACCCAGAGTGATGCCAATGTCTAAAGAACCTTATAGAATGAGTACATCAGAGCTAGTTGAGCTCAAACTGCAACTGAAGGAGATGTTGGAAAAGGGTTACATCTAGCCTAGTGTGTCCCCTTGGGGAGCACCAACCTTGTTTGTGTAAAAGAAGGATGGTACACTCAGATTGTGCATAGATTACCAACAACTCAACAAGATGACCATTAAGAATAAGTATCCTTTGCCGAGAATTGATGACATGTTTTACCAATTGAGGGGTGCTACAATATTTTCTAAGATTGATGTAAGGTTGATGTACCATCAAGTCCGAATTAAGGATGAATACATCCATAAAACAACCTTTAGGACAAGATATGGGCACTATGAATTTGTGGTGGTGCCATTTGGGCTTACCAATGAACCAACCACCTTTACATACTTGATGAATAATGTACTCAACAAATTCTTGGACAAATTTGTGTTGGTCTTCGTAGATGACATTCTGATCTATTCTAAGAGAAAAGAAGAGCATGAAAAGCATCTCAAGTCAGTACTTCAAGTGCTAAGAGCACAAGCTCTATGCAAAGTTTTGTAAGTGTGACTTTTTTCAAAGGAAGGTCCATTACTTAGGCCATTTCATCACTTAGGAAGGAGTGGTAATTGACCCTAACAAGATCAAATCCATCATGGGTTGGCCTACACCAAAGGATGTATCTGATATTAAATCCTTTATGGACCTAGAAGGATACTATAGAAGGTTCATAAAGGGGTTTTCCCAGATTGGTTATCCAATCACCTCCCTACAGAAAAAGGGAGTTAAATTTGTTTGGACCACGAAATGTGAAGAGAGTTTTCACCAATTGAAACACCTTTTAACCAATGCACTAGTACTAAAAATTGCATACCCACATAAGGACTTCGTGGTGTGTACAAATGCTTGCAAAGAAGGACTTGGAGGAGTCCTCATGCAAGAAGGGCATGCAATCTGTTATGAATACAGGAAATTGAATGCACATGAAATCAATTATGTGAAACATGACCTAGAATTGGTTGCCATAGTTCATGCTTTAAAAATGTGGAGGCATTACCTCCTAGGCCTAATATTTATACTAATGACCAACCACTGTCGGTTGAGATACTTGTTTGACTTTCCCAAACTCAATGTATACAAGCTAGGTGGATGGCCCTCCTCAATGGATTTGATTTTGAAATCAAACATATTAAGGGAAAGGAAAACAGAGTCGTTGATGCCCTCAGTAGAAGTACACAAGTGATTCATTTAGAAGTTGTAAGTACCTGTGAATCATACATCAAGGATAGAGTTAAAAATGCACATGAAACAAATGAGTTTTTCAAAACTATGAAATCATAATTAGAGTAAGAGCCCACAGGGATGAAATATGAGGGCTATCAACTGTTGAATGATGGTCCGCTAACTTACAAAGGTAGGTCGTATATTCCAAATAGTGACGAATTGAGGAGGTTCATACTGGGTGAACTACATAAAATACCATACACGTGTCGCCTTGGTTATTAGAAAATGATCACAACCACCAATAAACCATTTTATTGGCCGAGAATGAAGAAGGACATAGTTGACTACTTAGCTAAGTGCTTACAATGTCAGCAAGTTAAGGTGGAACACATATATCCAGTAGGGCTGTTGCAACCCCTACCAATTCTAGAATGGAAATGGGAAACCATCTCCATGGATTTTATCACTGGACTACCTAAATCAACTAAGCATAATGACGTTATTATGGTAGTTGTGGACAAGATGAGCAAGGATGCTCACTTTATCCCCTTAAAGTCAACTTGCAAGGCGATAAACATTGCCAATATTTTCATGAAATAAATATTTATACTGCCTGGCATGCCTAAGGAGATCATATTAGACAAGGATACAAAAATTACTTCAAACTTTTGGAAATCTCTGTTTGCTGGTTTTGAAAATAAATTACTATTTAGTACGACTTATCACCCTCAAACTGATGGACAAACATAAAGGGTAAACCAAGTGCTAGAGGGCATGTTAAGGATGCATGTGATGCATCAGCCCAAGAATCCTTGAAGATGAGTCCTTGAAGATGAGTCCTTTAAGATGAGTCCTTTTGAGGCTCTCTATGGTAGGAAATGCAACATTCCAATCAACTGAAATAACCCAGTGGACAGAATAACACTCGGGACATACCTAATAAAAGAAATGGAACATCAAGTAGTTCGAATAAGGCAAAATCTGAAGGTGGCTCAAGACCGACATAAGAGCCATGCAGACAAAAATAGGACTTCTAGAGAGTTCAAAGTAGGGGATCATGTGTATCTCCGAATTAGACCTAGAAGAAGTTCCGTGAGAATGGGAACTTGCACCAAGCTAACACCTCGATTTTGTGGACCCTTTGAAATTTTGGACATAGTGGGACCTGTAGCATATAGACTAGCACTTCCTCCCACAATGAAAGCACACAATGTTTTCCATGTTTCATTGTTGAAGATATATGTACACGATTCTAATCATATAATTTACTGGTTTGTGATCCAGGTGGAACCAGAGGGAGAATTCCCACCAGAACCCCAATGCATACTAGACATGAAGGACATTCCACTCAGGAACAAAACCATTACACAAGTCAAGGTGCAATGGAAACACTTTGGTCCAAATGAAGCTACATTGGAATTGGAGGATACAATGAAACATGGATACTCATTTTTGTTCCCTGTTGTACATAAAGACCACAATGGTAGGTAGAACACTGAGGACAATGTTCTTTTAAGGGGAGGGGATTGTAATACCCATGTTTCCCCCAGCTTGTAAATATAATTATATTTGGACAAAATACTATGGACAGACCCGTCACAAGAATTTTGGAAAGACAATGAACCTTGTTATTAAAGGTATTGTGTGTGTGTGTGTGTGTGTGTGTGTATATTCTGTTATTAAATAAAAATGGAAAATTGTGGCACAACTGTTGAAATGAGGTGGCTAGTATGGATCATGATGCATGAGAGGGGATGGTAAGGGGAACCAATGATGGTTGAGATGACCTTGCCAGACTAGTACGCTGTTGGATATAAATTGCTCATACCCAGAACAATCTTCTATCCCAAAAAATTTAATTACCAGTCAAGTTGGTAGTTGGGAAGTCTTCTTCAAGAGTAAATGAGGAGATGGGAAGAGTACTCGTTTGGAAACTTCCTGATTTGACCCACGAAATATTGTTGGAAAAGGCAAGAAATGTTAGGAAAATATGGGGCAGAGGGCAGAAGATACACACGAGTAGGTCGGAAGACCATTGGAGAGGAAGCAAAGCACGCGAGGCTGTTTGGTTCGGAGGAGAACTGAGAAACATATGTTATTCTGGGTATAGGAGTGCTTGGACAATGTTTTCTAATCAAGTTGATAAACAAAGATGTAGTGATTGAGTGAGCAATCACAACAGGCTCCCTTGCTTGGTGGATAGAAAACTAAACTGCTAAGGCCCTGTGGGAAAATGAGAGTAACCTTTGTCCCTTGTTGTAACTGAGCAAAAAATGAAGACTTCATCTATCTCATGTGTTATCACTCCAAGGAACCCTCTGTGGTTGCAGACCAGAGGTGCTTGGTAACTTAAGAAATGAATGTTTTTGTGTTTTGTGAATGTGGGTCAATGGGACAACTCAATACAGTTTATAGCATTCAAACATGAACATGATAAACAAATAAACAGTGCTTTCAAGTATTGATTAATCAGCAAGTAACTTAAAGGTGGATGGAGAACAAATTGTAACTAAACCAATGCATAGCAGGGTCTAAGAGACAATCAATAGGCTTATTATCAGGTTATGAGCTAAACAATGGGATAACAGCCATTCAAAGCTTAACAACACAGATAAAAATGCTGATGGAAAATGGAAAGCTGACAATCAAAACTAAAAGAAAACTGTGATCTGTATTAGCATAATAAGTCTGAGCACACAAAAGAGTATATCTCTGTCCAAAATCGACCCTCATCTTAGTCTTCAGAATGTAGCTTTATAGCTTATACAAGATGTTCTCAGATCCTAAAAATATGGATCTGTTTTGCTAAAATTAGTAAAGAAAACTAATTTACATAAATGTAGAGATAAATCCTCAAAATATCTGTTCAA
>ML785918.1:421147-455737 GCA_009831015.1 Picea engelmannii | reverse complement strand
TCTGTTAGCTGTTGATAATCTTGACTTTCCTCAGCGTGCCTCTTTGTAAGCCCCTGTTAGCTGCGGAAAGTATGCACTTTCCACAGCGCGCCACTTTGTAGAAGACCCTCCTTAGCTGTTGAAAGCATGTATCTTTGACAACATGCCACCCGAGAACTGATTTTAAGAACCTTTTAATATTTGACACTTTCAACAGCGCGCCGACTGATGAAACGATCTCCTTAGCTGTTGAAAGTGGGCACTTTCCACAACGCACAATGAACCTTTGAAAACAAGTTAGCTGTGGAAAGTAAAAAATGACAATATTGAAAAAGAAGACTTTACAATCCAAATTTAAGTCAAACCAAAATCTAAAATTTTGCAGCTAAAAGACTCAACAATGAATTGATGAAACTATCAATAGCCATGCTATCCACCATAGAACCCGACCAAAATGACGGTGCTATTTTGGGAGTTAACATCATGGAATCATGGTCTAGCTAGGGGGTGGCTAGTTGAGGAATACTCAAAGAGAAAACTGTGCCTATGGTTGGGTGGAAAAGAGCACCCCTTTCAACAGTTGCCAACTAATTTCCAATTTCAGATAAGCGTGACTCTGAGTTTTTATGTTGTCTTGGTTGTTTTGTTGTAATATGCATTTTATTCTTGAGCTAGATGATGGCAAATTCTTTTACCTTGTTTCAATGGTAGAATTCGTGGCTCTGATGGCCTAGCGTCCTGGGAAATTGGAAGCAAAGGTTGAATATCATATTTTGTAGATGGTTTTCTGCCTACCTCTGTTTAGAGAAGGATAATTGTTAGTAATGAGTTTTAAATGAATTTGGGAGCATAATACTTTCACCCTTGTGTAGATTGGAAAGTCTTCAAGGGACTATCTAGGTACCAAGCTTGGAAATATAGAGTTGGGGCAGACTCTATGGGATAACTCCAAACCTGTCAATCCCTTAGAATTACCGTTGTCTTGTTATAGGATTTGGATTCTGAAGTGAAAGGCGCTTCCTTCAAACCATTCTCCCTAGTGACTGCAGGCTCAAGTTCGTGGCCTTAACCAAATCTCGGATAAGATCTGAGAGTGTAGCCCTCGGGGGATTTTCAAAGCCCCATCCCTGCGCTACGCTAAAAGGGCACTAATCCTTCCAGACTTCGGAGGTCCAAGACTTCAGGATGTTGGAACCTCACAACATTTAAATCTCGCCGAAGGTAACCTGTCGAAACGGTGATCAAATGATTGACCGACAACTGACAGTTTCCTATTCGTTGCCATGAGATCTGCTTTATCGTTAAACCCCTACCAACTTCTCAAATGCGAAGTTATGCGAGTCGTCGATCCAAGAAACATCGAGATCTTTCCTGATCGTTAGATATACGCTACAGTCAAATTCGACGTGGACCTACTCCATGAGTGAAAAGGTATTAAATGGCTGGAATCCCCGAATTCCGAAGTCGTGAAGTAACGTGAGCCGTAGATCTAAGGATCCTTCGGGACCCTCCTCGACCGTTAGATCGAGTATAGTGGAAGGGTAGAGTAAGTGGTATCATTAACCAACAACAAGTCAATCATCCCCACTTTATGACCCCTTTGATAGGTAATCCTTTGGGGAATCAAAGGGTTAAGAATGATAAGGTTTGCAGACTCGTGAATGGCTGAAGTGGAGAAATCCTGCCAACCGTTAGAACATGGGGAAGAATTCGAGAGCAATGTGAGTCGTTGATCTAAGAATCCGTTGGGGACCCTTCCCAACCATTCGATCAACTAGTGGAAGGACAACATAAGTACTTCAATGAAGTCTTACTTCGGGAGTTTGGAACTTCAAAACTCTGAGACTTTCGGGCTTCGAGAGATTTGACATGTTGGTGCATATGCTAAATGCCGAAGCGCTGAAGGCCGGAGTACGTGACGAGAGTTCTAGAACTTCAGAACTCTAGGACTTCAGGAGATTTGAGGATGTAGGAAGGTGTGTTAAACACCAAAGCACCGAAGTGCCGAAATTTCCCTCATTGAAGTGTCCAGCTTCGATTGGATGAACCGCGTATGTTAGGGTGATGTGGCATGCTTGGATAGCCCCACGTGGCATCATGGAACATGACGCAAATTAAGTGTGGGACCCCCCCCCCCTGTCAAGTTAAGCTATGTGTCGAGCACAAATGAATCTCAGTCGTCAGATCCAAGGGTGGATAGAATCTCCACCATAGATTCTGGAGTGGAAGGAGTCCTTTGGATTTCAGAAATCCGAGGAAGTTTGTAGACCTTTACAAGAATATTGAAGGGGTCGAAGGTCTGTTACCCACGAAGGCCCCAGAGATATCCCTTGCAACCGCCCCTCCAATGGCCATGTCATTGCTAGATGATGACAACCGAGGTCGTGTCAGTTCCACGTAGGATGATATGAATGAGGTAGAGCCACATGGCCTTCGACCAACATTACCTCGAGAAGTTCAGGGAGCCATAACTTTTGACTCATAACTCGGTTTTGGACGAGTTTATAGTCGTTGGAAAGCTCTCAGAGAGCAGAAGGAAATGGTTCCCTTATTCGAGGAACTCAGACAAGCTGTAGGAAGGCGAACAATTTATACCCCATCCCTTAAAAGGGTACTTAGGGGTTGGGTGTGTGACATACCTCAACTTCCTATCAAATTGTGTGGTTATGAAGCATTATTGAACGACATGTCACATATTGAAAATGAGCCGTCTCCTATTTTCTGTGACAACACTTCAACAATTTCCTTATCGAAAAACCATTTTTTCACAAGAAGAGAAAGCACATTGGCACTCGCTTTCACTTCATACGCGAGCTAGTCAATAATGGTGAAATATCTCTCCAATTTTGTGGCTCACGAGATCAGCTCACATACATCTTTACAAATCCATTGGGCAAAACCATTTTTGATTTCAACGACAACACTTGGGGATTATAAGTGTTGGTGTTTGTAACTGTTGAGTTTAAGAGGGAGTGTTAGTTGTAAACTGCGGTTTGCTGACTGTACACTGCCAACTGTTCTGGACAACTATACAATCAGTTAACATTTTAATCTTGGTCTTAATTTTCTTGTTTTTGCTTTCACTTATATGTTCCATTTTTCACCGAATACATATGTGCTCTCCTGTTCATTCACCTCCTCTGTTTTATGCTCTGTCTCGTACTTTGTTCTTGTCTGCACATTTATCATCCAAGATCTCCTTGAATCACACTCCTTCATGATCCAACCGTCTTAAGAAAAAGTCCTTCTCTGCTCTCTGAAGTATCAAGTATATCAAATGTATCAAGTGTCTCCTCCTTCACCCTTACGATGCTTTTATAATATTGAGTTAGGACTTAACCCTAATCTCCAAAGTGATTGACGATTGAGACTACTTCTCACCTCACTTGAGATCAAGGGCTAATATTTAATCCACTATTGCTAATTACTTTAGCATTTCATTAAATAAAACTCAACTCATTCATAAAAGCACTTTACTTTAATAATTCCTTCAATTAAAATAAATTACAAAAGTAAAAGGTTTTGAACTACTTCCACATGTCTATACACTTACACAAAAGCTATAAAAACAATAATAGATTGAAAATTTGTCTTTATATCAATTGCATCTACTCAACAATTAAAATTACATAACTACAATCAATAAAAAAATATAAAATTTAATATTAGTATTATCTATTATTATTATTATTATTATGAAATATAATTCATTTTAATTATAATATCTTCCAAATTAATTTGATGTCTGTATTTGTTTTTTTTTAAATAAGAAAAAAAATTGTAATTCAAAAAAAATATACATATATTTTTAATTTTTATTATGTTATGAATTGCAATTCATTTTAATTATAATATTTCCCAATTTTTTTTGTATTTTTAATTTTTATTATGTTATGAATTGCAATTCATTTTAATTATAATATCTCTCAAACTTGTAACTTTTTTTTTTCAACATTAAATTTGGGGAAACTCACCAATACTTCCTTACTTTGTCCTCACTTTGTAAATGATATGAGATGCTAAACCACAATCCTAAAAACACAAAGCTAACTTCTCACCAACTACACTATGACATGGTACTTTCCAAAAAAAAAAAAATTCCCAAACTTACAACTTTCAACTTTCAAAGCAATGACACAAAATCATGCATAAATATTATAGACACAAAATCATGCATAAATATTATAATTGATGGTGCATTATGATGCAATCACAATCCAAAAAATATATATATATATAATATGCACTCTTATTAAAAATTTGTTTTCAAAGCTTAAAAATTCGATTGTTAGAGATCTTGACATACGCCTTGTTCCACTTTACAACTCTAACAGAGATATCGACGATACTTCTGAACAAACTTGCAAACCTTCATCTTGTGGTTCATATTTCTTAATGGCCGACATTTGGATTGTAGACGGAATCTGTCCGTACAAAGAATAGCTGAATCTGTCACATATCTGTCAAATGCTAAATCTGTTCGATTTTGTGTCTAATCCATCCACTGACAACAATTTTTTTCCAGTCAAATAATTTTCGGCAGCAGTAGCAGTAACCGAAGTCGAGGCTCATAATAGGTTTTTGTGACAGTTAGGGTTTTAACGAAGCTTAGGGTTTGTCCGTGGCCATGTTGATAAGCCTTTGAAGATGCGACTGGGATTTCCTGTAGATGGGAAGTTTCGTCCAGATGTTTTAACAGGCATGACCACCTTTCAGTGACCTGAAGTTTTGAGTTAGATTTGGGTTGGGGTTTCCGGGGATATGCATGCTGACGAGGCCTGAAAATAGAAACTTGGGTTTTCTGTTCTTGTTTTCTTACAGCTCGGAATTTCCAGTTTAGGGTTTGTTAGGCCTAGGGTTTTGGGGATGTTAGTTAGCTCTTGGTATTGCAGTTAGGGCTTACGGTTGATGGCAAGTTTCGCATATATGGACCAAGGAAACAGTCATGACCTCCTTCCAAACCTGGTTACAGCTGAAAACGACAAACGTTCTAAAAAAGTAAAATACAATTACGAAAGCTTCAAGAATGGTGCCCTACATGATCTTTTAGATTCATATGGCGTCATAAATCTCAACGACAGAGTGGAACATGTAAAATTCCCAACTCAATGCAAGAAAAAAGTTGAGAAACATCATTCTGAAGCTGCGGCGAGTTGCAGTAACAGCAGAAGTTGTTCCGATTGTCCATCCCTGTGTAAAGTTGGAATTCCCGGTGGCATGGATGCGGGGTGCCAATCCGGAGTCAATGAAGGGGATTGGCAAAATGATGGCAAGGAAGTCACTGCGGTAAAGATTGCCGAGTTCTTCAGCGATCAATCTCCAATAGAAAAATTAGGTCAAAATCTTCACATTCTCCAGCAATATTTTGAGAGAGAACAGAACTTCCATATTCAACAGGATTTTGTAACTGGGCAAGATGACAAGGGAAGTGGTGCTGCTGCTGCCCCGGAGACTGACACAAGCTCTTGTCCTATGATAAAGATGGATGAAACTGAGAACAATGCAAGCAAAGCTAAGCTCTATAAGCTTATTCAACATGACGTTGCCATGAACATAAGGTCGTTTGCTGATTCGATATTGAAGCTGGAGCAAGCCAAGATGGAAATGTACCGAGACACGGAACGCTTGAAAGCGGAGGCTGAGACTAGACGAGCAGAATTAGAGCTTAAGCGAACTCAGATTATTATGGGCACTCAGTTGCAGATTGCTAGGCTTCTTTCAAGTAAAAATCAGAAGGGGAGAGCCGGTAATTTATCTCAGGTCTCCAGACAAAATAGTGTAGTTGTAGACAAGAGGTGTATATCCGGGGTTCGGGTCAATGGACAGCCTGATGCACAGTCCATGAATCCGGAAAACATCTATCTATTGTCAGAACCATTTTTGAGGGAAGAATAGTGGGAAAAAAGGCTAATGGATAGATAGATACATTATGCGAGCATCTATCCATGATGGGAGTAAGTATTCTATACCTGAATATGGGCATTTTCATGTGTAGATGTTAAGTTATATTCAAGGCTTCTTTGTGTCTGTACCAATCAGTTCAGAAGAGATGAGTTTCTTTTATTTGATTTCTTGTTTTTCTCCTTCTATCTCTCAATCATCTTAAATTATCTATTGAGATTTACCTTCCCAGTTTTCTGAACCATCAATTCAAAGAACACATCTTATATCTCTCTTGTTCTTATTTACTTCTTTCAGGACTGATCATGATAACCTTTTCAATATATGGGCATGCTTACTCTCTTTGATGAGATCGTAATTGTGGGCTTTGGTCTATCATTGTGTCTCCATGGTATCTTTTTATGCTAGAAAAAAGACATTTGTATCACTGATCACCAAATGAAGTTGAAATTACATTAACATAGATCCATCTTAACTTGTGTCTTTTAAGCACCAAGAGGGATACAAATTTAAAAACTCTTGAGATCAGAACCTCTTGCGCTTAACAGATCTGGGGTTAAGATGAATCTTTTTTGGTGTGTGTGTGGCCTTTACCTTATGTCAATAGGAGTGTTACACACACACACGAAGTAATAAACATCCCCCCTGTTAAAATTAATGCAGCTGCAAGAGCCATTCTCTGGGAGGATGGCAAAGACCCTAGTTGAGATCTAGGGACCCCCGGTACACTCCTAGGGTTCTTGGTCTGGGACCAAGCAGTTAGAGCCATGGCAAAAGACCCTAGTGAGGGTCACCAGTGTATTGTTGGGGTTCTTGGTCAAGGACCAAGCAGTTTGATGATATAAGTCCCTAGATGTGTTCTAGGGCCCCTAGGTGTGTTCCAGGGAATCCTTGCTCGTGCTTGGATTGATCCTTGGTTGTGTACCTTGGTGGATAAGACCCTAGTTGTGATCTAGGGCCCCTAGATGCGTTCTGGGGTATCCTGGTCTGGGACCAGGCAGTTTCTTGGTTGAGTACCAAGCCAAGATGATGTGTGACCTTCTTTTCTCCCGGGATGGTCCATGTGACCTAGGAGCAGTTAAGGAGAAGGAAATGATCACATCATTGACCTTCCTCGTATGCTGGGATGATAAAAACTTATAAGTTATATCATGAGACTCATGTGGACATTCTGCCATTAAAGAAGAATTGACTTTGTCTTGAAACCCCCCCTTGCTTAAGTTACGTCCCCCTTAATTGTTGTGTGGGTTTTGGCTTGGTTCCTTGCTTCTTTCTAAAGAAAGCTAGCTGCCTTGTTTTTGGATCCTTGACTTGTTTTATTAATTTAACATTTAATATTTTATATTATAAAATATTAATTGTTTATTTTTTAATTGTTAGGGTTTAAACCTAACCCTAATTTGAAGTCTTTTTGAACTAGCCCTAACCTACCTACCGAAACTAAATTAAAGAGACCTATCCTCCTCACCTCACTCACACTCTCCTCTAGCCGAGTTCTGATCTAAGGTTTTCTGTGGCTCCTTCTTGTTCAGTTTATTGAGTGGATGCGATCCCTTTAGGATAGGTCTTCCTCTCCAAGCTCTTGTTGCCGCTGACCCCCAAGGGTCTTTTCAGCCCACTGCAGGTATCTTCCGGTCGCTGTTTGGGGTTTCCTCTTTTCCTTGCTGGTGTCGCCCTCCTCTTCTCCTTGTTGGTGCCACCCTCCTCATCTGTTGTTGGTGCCACCTGTGTATGCTGCTACTTTCTTTTCTCTGTTGCTGGTGCCACCTGTGTATGTTGCTACTGTCTTTTCTCTTTGCTGGTGCTACCTTACCTTACAACACTTAGTACCCTGAACAGGGTTTGATAGGGCAGCCTTAGAACTCTTATTACTTTTGTCTATTGCTGTAGCAGTTCGGTATTTTTTTGGACATAATTTATTAGGGCTGTTAGTGGTCTCTCTTTTAGCCACTAGGCTAGACAGTGGTGTCCTGTTTCAGTGCTTTTACTTGATGATTGACATGTTGGTTTTTTCTCTGATATTTTTACCCTAAAAGATCTTGGCAATTTGTTCTACTGGTCATGATGAGATCTTCCATGAGGGTTTGATAAATGATTCCTTAAAGCTTTTTCTGAGCATACATCTAAGAGAATAACAACAACATAACATGTAATATTGTTTCTTGTTTCAACTAAGACAATGTTTTGTCATTTATTGTTTTTATGCTTCCAGATTATGGATAAAAAGTTTTAATGTCTTGCTGATACAGTAGCTAATGTTTAGAAATTAAAATAAATATTTATGTTTTAGCTACCTATATTTTTTGCCTTTAAATTCTAACATAGAATCAGAGCTTAGGGTGTGAAAAGAGCTCAATTGTGACATAATTTTGAGCCTGCGTAGATCCACACTTAAGGGTTTGTTTTGTAGATCAACAGTAAATTTACTTTATATTAGATCTCTTTTTTCAGTATGGCTTCATCTTCAGTCAAAGCAAAAGATAGGCTTGAAGGGGCTTCAAACTTCAATGCCTGGAAGGCTAGGGTCTTTAATATCCTAGAAGAAGGTGACTTGGATGAGCTAGTTACCAGGGTGATGGAAGAACTTACTTCAAATGCGGGAAGAACTTCCTATAAGAAGAGGCAGACCAAAGCCAAGAGGGTTATTTTTGACTCAGTTAAAGACAACATGATGCCTTTTATTGCTCATCTAAGGACAACAAAGGAATGCTTTGATGCCCTAGCAAATTTGTATGAAAATAAGACACCAACTCGGAAAATGAACTTGAAGGAACAACTACGTACATTGAAGATGAGAAAGGATGAAACCATCTCTGCCTTCTTTTCCAAAATTGCCCAAACAAGAGATCAACTTGCAGCAATTGGAGTTGCAGTAGATGATGATGACCTTATACAAACAACATTAGATGGTCTTCTCGACTCATGGGAGACATTTCTCTTATCAGTTAATGGAAGAGAAGTTCAACCCAACTTCGAGAGATTATGGCATGATTGCTTGGAAGAAGAGGACAGACTTACAAACATAAATGAACCCTCAACGGTGAAAGACCATGCTTTTTCACCCAAAGCCAAGAAATGGAAGAGGTTTCCTCAACACAAAGGCAAAGGTAAGAAATCTCAAGGTAAGCACTCTCATTCTCACTCTCATTTATCTAAAGTAAGCTGCTTTAACTGTAACAAGCTAGGTCATTATGCAAAAGACTGCAGGAACCCTCCTTCACAGCAGAAACGAAAAGGCAGGTTCCATGCTTTAGTTACAACTGAGGAAGAAGAGTCTCAAAGAAAGAGAACCAGAGCTGCAACTAAAGAACAATAACAACGCAGAGAAAGTTATCTTGTTTCAGCTTTCTCATGTGTTGTCACCAAATCAGAAGACATCTGGTTAGTGGACAACGAGGCCTCCAATCACATGAGATGCTTCAAACAAAAACTTGTGAACTATCGAGATAAGAAGTTCAATGTGAAGGTAGAATTGGGTGATGATGACACTTATACCATCAAAAGAATTAGATCAACATCTTTTCAGCTTTAGTCTGGTAATGTATTTCATATTGAAGAAATTCTTTATGTTCCTGGATTAAAGAAAAATCTTATCTCAGTTGTAGTTCTTGAAAGTAAAGGGTACTCAGTGGCCTTCTCTAAAGGAAAGACTCTTATGTGGCCCTCAAATGAAAGTATGAGCTCAACCATGACAATCGGAGCTCAAGAAGGTGGACTTTACAAAGTCATTGGTCAAGTTATTCAAGCATTAGCTCACGAGATGATCAACACCTGCGAACTATGGCACAAAAGGTTTGGACGTCTCTACTATAATGCTCTCCCAAGTTTGCAAAAGATGGTAATAGGTATACCAGTCTTTTATTTTGAGCATGATAGTTTTTGTAGAGGCCGTGCTCTTGGTAAAAATACAAATAAAGCTTACCCTCACAGTGATAGAAAAACTAATGGTATCTTAGATTTTATTCATTTTGATCTCTGTGGACCTATGACTGATTCGTTCATGAATGATTGTCTTTATTATATCATTTTTATTGATGATTGTTCTCGTAAAACTTGGATTTATTTTTTGAAAACTAAAGAAGAATCTTTCAATAAATTTCAGGATTTTAAGAATCTTGTTGAGAATCAGACAAGTAGACATATCCGTATTTTCAGAACAGACAATGGAAAAGAGTTTGACTTCCACAAGTATGATGATCTCTGCCGGGCTTCTGGGATTAAGGGGGAGCTGACCGTGCCCTATAATCCCAACAGAATGGGGTTGCAGAAAGAAAGAACATGACGCCGGGCTTCTGGGATTAAGAGGGAGCTGACCGTGCTGTATAATCACCAACAGAATGGGGTTGTAGAAAGAAAGAACAAGACAATTTGTGAAGCAGCCAAAGCTATGATGTATGATCATAATCTTCCGTTGTCTCTTTGGGCTGAAGATGCAAGTACTGCAGTCTATATTTAGAACATGTGTCCTCATAAAGCCCTGGAAGAGAAAACTCCAGAAGAAGTTTTCACCGATAAGAAACCTTCAGTTGATCATTTGAAAATTTTTGGTAGTCTTGTTTACATTCATGTACCAAAAGAAAAAAAGG
Organism: Picea engelmannii; assembly: GCA_009831015.1. NCBI lineage: Eukaryota > Viridiplantae > Streptophyta > Pinopsida > Pinales > Pinaceae > Picea > Picea engelmannii. The sequence goes on along the minus strand of ML785918.1, from coordinate 445,271 downwards.
ACTAAGCTAGAGCCCTTTCGAGAGAAAGGCACCTTTGTAGGGTAAAGTGAGACCTAAAAAACTTATCGAATCTATGTACTAGGGAAAAAGTATATAGAGGTCAGTAGATATGTGACCTTCCATAAGGAAGCTGCCTTTCGTCGTTCCAGAGAACTTCCATGTGATACAAAGGAGCAGGAAGCTCCATCTCCAGAACCTTCAGATTCAAAACTCTCAGATGAGTAGAGGGAGGAGGCCAGAGAGCCTTCAGTGGATCCCATAAGGGATTCTGTTGAGTTTCCCCTAGAGAAACCTCTTGTCAAAAGGAAGCCAGCATGGTGCCGTGAAATTTTAAAGGAAGCAGGAAAGCATGCAACACCTAAAGGTACTTTCAGAGAAAGCAAGAAGGCAGATAAATACTTAGGCTTGATAGCTCAGTTGAATCTTGTGATTGACTAAGAACCTTCCACCTTTGACGAGGCTACCAAACATAAAGTGTGGAAGGATGCCATGATAGAAGAGTACGAGTTAATATTGAAGAATGATGTATGGGAAGTGGTCCCAAGACCTCAAGGCAAATTAGTAGGAACCTCTAAATGGATTTACAAAATAAAGCATGCAACAGATGGCAGTGTTGAAAAATTTAAAGCTAGATTTGTGGCTTGTGGTTTCTCTCAGAAAGAAGGAATTGATTATGATGAGATATTTGCTCCTGTTGCCAGGCATACCTCTATCAGAATCATCATCTCTCTTACTTCAATTTTTAATTGGAAACTTCACCAAATGGATGTTAAGACTGCCTTTCTTAATGGTAATGTTGAGCAAGAGGTTTATATCGAGCAACCTGAGGGTTTTGTGATCCATGGGAAAGAATCCCATGTCTGCAAGCTCAAGAATGCCTTGTATGGATTGAAACAGGCTCCGAGAGCTTGGTATGGAAGAATTGACAGTTTTCTTCAGAGTCTTGGGTTCTCCAAGAGTATAACATACCCTAATCTTTATATAAAGATTGTGAAGAATCATCCTGTTATCTTGGTTTTATATGTGGATGATTTGTTCCTTACTGGAGAGGAACATCTCATAGCTCAAACTAAGAGGGAGCTATCAACAGAGTTTGAAATGAAGGACTTGGGTCTTATGTATTACTTTCTTGGCTTAGAGGTGTGGCAGAAACCTGGTGAGATTTTTTTCTCACAAAGTAAGTATGCAATTGATGTGCTTCGCAGATTTGGGATGCTGGACTGTAAGTCCATGACCACACCTATGATTTCTAACCTAAAGAAGTTACATGATCAAGCTACAGGTTCAGATCCAGAAGACCCTATAGTATATCGTCAGATTATTGGGTCCTTGATGTATCTAGTATACACTAGACCGAACATTTGTTACGCAATAAATGCCCTCAGCTAGTTCATGTGTGATTCGAAACACATTCATATGGTTGTTGCTAAGCATATTCTCATATATGTCCGGGGGACTATAGCCTATGGGCTCAGATACACTTCTAGTGGAGGTATAATGCTTCATGACTATACAGATTCAGATTGGATGAACAATACAATGGATTGGAAGAGCACTTCCGGATATTGTTTCAGTTTGGGTTTAGTAATGATCTCCTGGTCCAACAGGAAGCAGGGCTCCATAGCCCCAAAGCACTGCAGAGGCAGAATACATTGCTGCAAGTGTTGCTAGTAGAGAAACAACGTGGCTCAAAAAGCTACTCTCATATTTGTTCAGTGTTGAGTTGGAACCCACAGTAATTCACTCTGATAACCAGAGCTGCATAAAGCTCTCCGAGAATCCTGCGTTTCATGACAGATTGAAACACATTGAGATGATATATCACTATGTTCAGGACATGGTGCAGAAAAACATTCTGAGTATTCAGTATGTTCCAACGACGGAACAAGTTGCAGATATTTTGACTAAGCCCCTATCGTTGACAAAGTTTGTGTACTTTCGAGACAAGCTTGGTGTTGCTGAGAATGCCTCTCTTGCTGAGAGGGAGTGTTAAAATTAATGCAGCTGCAAGAGCCATTCTCCAAGAGGATGGCAAAGACCCTAGTTGAGATCTAGGGCCCCCAATACACTCTTGGGGTTCTTGGTTTGGGACCAAGCAATTAGAGCCATGACAAAAGACCCTAGTGAGGGCCCCCAATGTATTGCTGGGGTTCTTGGTCAAGGACCAAGCAGTTTGATGGTATAAGTCTCTAGATGTGTTCTAGGGCCCCTTGATGTGTTCCAGGGAATCCTTGCTCGTGTTTGGATTGATCCTTGGTTGTGTACGTTGGTGGATAAGACCCTAGTTGTGATCTAGGGCCCCTAGATGCGTTCTGGCATATCCTGGTCTGGGACCAGGCAGTTGCTTGGTTGAGTACCAAGCCGAGATGATGTGTAACCTTCTTCTCTCCCAGGATGGTCCATGTGACCTAGGAGTAGTTAAGGAGAATGAAATGATCAAATCATTGACCTTCCTCGTATGCTGGGATGATAAAAGCTTAAAAGTTATTTCATGAGACTCATGTGGACATTCTGCCATTAAAGAAGAACTGACTTTGTTGACTTTGTCTTGAAACCCCCCCCTTACTTGAGTTACGTCCCCCTTAATTGTTGTGTGGGTTTTGGCTTGGTTCCTTGCTTCTTTCTAAAGAAAGCTAGCCGCCTTGTTTTTGGATCCTTGACTTGTTTTATTAATTTAACATTTAATATTTTATATTATAAAATATTAATTGTTTATTTTTTAATTGTTAGGTTTTAAACCTAACCCTAATTTGAAGTCTTTTTGAACTAGCCCTAACCTACCTACCGAAACTAAATTAAAGAGACCCATCCTCCTCACCTCACTCACACTCTCCTCTAGCCGAGTTCTGATCTGAGGTTTTCTGCGGCTCCTTCTTGTTCAGTTTGATGAGTGGCTGTGACCCCTTTAGGACAGGTCTTCCTCTCCAAGCTTTTGCTGCTGCTGACCCCAAAGGCTCTTTTCAGCATGCCGCAGGTCTCTTTTGGTTGTTGTTTGGGGTTTCCTCTTCTCCTTGCTGGTGCTGCCCTCGTCATCTGTTGTTGGTGCCACCTGTGTATGCTGCTACTGTCTTTTCTCTATCGTTGGTGCCACCTGTGTATGCTGCTACTGTCTTTTCTCTTTGCTGGTGCCACCTGTATGCTGCCTTACCTTACAACACTTAGTACCCTGAACAAGGTTTGATAGGGCAACATTAGAACTGATATTACTTTTGTCTATTGCTGTAGCAGTTCGGTATTTTTCGGGACAGAATTTATTAGGGCTGTTAATGGCCTCTCTTTCAACCACTAGGCTAGACAATAGTGTCCTGTTCCAGCCCTTTTACTTGATGATTGGCATGCTGGTTAGTTCTCTGATATTTTTACCCTAATAGTTCTTCTTGGCAATTTGTTTTACTGGTCATGATGAGATCTGCCCTGAGGGTTTGATCAATGATTCCTTAAAGCTTTTTCCGAGCAAACATCTAAGAAGATAACAACAACATAACAGGTAATATTGTTTCTTGTTTCAGCTAAGTTAATGTTCTGTCAGTTATTGTTTTTATGCTATCAGATTATGGATCAGAAGTTTTAATGTCTTGATGATACAGTAGCTAATGTTTAGAAATTAAATTAAATATTTCTGTTTTAGCTAGCTATATTTTTTTCCCTTAAATTCTAACACCCCCACTTGGACTGTAAAGCACCTTACTTCTTTCTGTGCGAATAACCAAGTTCTGAGGTTTTAGGTGCTGCCTTTAAAAGCCATATGTATCGATGTCCAAAACCTATACCTACTGATATGCATTGATATCCATAACCTATACCTACTGCTACCAAAAAATGCCGAATTCAAGGTAGTCCAAAAGTTTTCATATATGATTTTAAAACCTACTAACTAATATCTTCTGGCTACCAACCTCATTGGCTTCTTTAACTTAACATATAATCATAACAAAACTAACAAAGATTGACAATCCCACCATGCAAGCTTATCTGGAATTTCAAGGCTCGCTAGGGAGGCATGGATTAGCTGCTTGAAGTGTTAGAGTTTATAGCTCGGGCATGTTCTTACACACTAGGGGTGCCTAGTAGTGTGGAAGAGGCCCATCTTATGTGTAGACATCACTTTAGTTGGTGGGGACCACTCTAGTCAACTTAAGATTAAATCACAGCCAGTGGATGTAACTTAAGTTGCCTCAATGAGTGATTAAGTCCCCACCGTTAGATTAAGATCTTGATGAGATGATACTAGGGACAGGATTGCATGAGAGAAAAGGCTAGGGTTACAAATAACCTAGCAAGCCTCATTATCTCATTACCTAAACAATAGAAGGAAGTCCACTGTGAGAGAGGAGGTGCTTCCAAGGGAGGTTAAGGGCTAGGTTAAGGATACTTGCTAGAGAGGTCGAGTTAGGGCCAGCAGCGAATCCAGTAAGGAGAAGTCGAGAAGCGCTGAGGCATAGACCGAGAATGGTCTTATTGAGCAGGACGAGGAGGCAGTTGGGGGTAGCAGCAAGCATAACAAAGAGAGAGGCCGAGTAGGGTTGTAATATAGACTAGGATGGGTCTATCTATACAGAGAGGAGGTTGTCTAGAGGCAAGAAGGCCGAGCTAGGGCCATTGCTAAGCAGAGGCAACAAACAAACAATTAGGAAGAGGAATTCGTACGAGCAGTACGGATATTGTACGGACTGTGCTTTCACCGAGACAAGAAAGGGAACCTTACCCAGGTCCGAGAATAGCTTATACATTGTTTATCAGGAAGAGGAGACTAAACAGAGATAAGAAGGCCGAGTCAGGGCCATCAGCAAGCCGAACCAACAAACAATAAGAAAGAGGAATCTGTACGAGTGGTACGGATTTTGTACGGATTGTACTATCAACCAGAAAAGAGAGGAAGTCATACCCAGGTCTGGAAATAGTATAGACAGTGTGTGTATCAACATTTTTGAGCAAAGAAAAACATAAATCGGGCTATATTACAGCCACAGTTTTGCTGTACGATCGCCCTGGGTACAACCTGTGAATGTACGGATCCATACAGGTAGTATGATCCCTGCAAATCCGTACTGGGCGAAATATATGTATGCACAGTTCCATTATAAATAAAATTGCTCTGTTAATGTCATTTTCAGAATTTGTGTTTTCATTGTGTGGCTGTCTCAAGTAACATGGAAACACTGGCTGTATCTTAGACCTGATAATTAAATTTATGAGTTAATTTCTTCATGGTATCAGAGCCAAGCTTTTGACAGCCCCAAAAAGAGGTGTGAATGTGAAGTTCATATCTTGGAGTTAAGTCGAGTAGGCCTCAACATTTTGGAGTAATCATCTTGAAGAGTAAACTGTGGAGCTTCTTTGGAGGTGGACATACCTATGAAAATGGAGCAGATTAAGGTCGAGAGGGCCTGCGGTTTTAGGGCTACGTGTAGGTGAGTAAACTTGTGTGTAAGTGTCTGTTGCAGGGGGTAGACCTGCGGCCCGAGGCAAGCCAAACCTGCAACCTGTGGCAACAAGTGTGTGGACAACTACAGGGATGCTGTGTGTGTGGCAACAGGTGTGTGGACAACTACAGGACTGCTGTGTGTGTGGCAGTAGGTGTGTGGACAACCACAAGTCTTGTGGCAGTTGGCAGCCAAGAAAGGGCGCTGTGGCAAGTGGACAACTAGGTGGACTATGCAAGGAAAGAGACCGTTACAGCCATCCCTGAAGGGCTGCTACAAGCCAGAATTTGGGACAACCCCTTGAGGGCTGATTTAGTGATTTTTGGACCAACTTGCAGGGGAGATTGAGGACAGCCAGGAAGGCTGTTGTAACAGTATCCTAAGGGCAGTCTTGGACCAGGTTTGGCAGGGAAACCAAGGAAGGTTTCAACTGTATTGTGTAAGTGAATTTTGGCATAATTTCTGCGTAAGAAAACTGGGCCATAGCAACAAGAAAAAAAAGAGGAGGAACATGATCAGTACCAAGAAGCTCCGTACTGTAGTACAGACTCTCCTAGCTAAAGAAAGAGGATTTCTGAGGAATGCCATTTTGTTTAGTTTAAGAGGGAGCAGGCCCAAGATTGCCTCTCAGGATCCTGAACTAAGAAGGGTCTCTAGAAGGAGCTAGAGTTAAGTAGCAAGATGGCTACAAATCTTAGATATGAGGACAGATTGGATGACGCCTCCAACTACGTGCAGTGGAAGATTAGATTAGTTGAGAACAGGAAATTGTGGAGTATCATAGTAACCATAGCCCGGAGTGTTCTGTTGACATGGGGGTTCTCAATTCCGGGCAAGAGTTATCAACAACTATGGGATTCGGGAGGGATCCCAAAGCAAAGCAACAACAGAAGCTTGCAGGGACTTAGAGAGAGACAAGAATGGCATCCAGTGACAGTGAGAAAGTAGGAGGCTCATCTCAATGAGTTGTCACAGTTGGATGAGCAGCAGAAGGCTGCAGAAAGTTGTAGCACAACAGAGGGGCAGGGTGCTCTAGTGCAGAGGGAGCAAGTTGTTGAAGTACGAGTAGCAAGTAGTTCCAGCACAAGAGCAGGGCGCTATGGTGCAGAGGGAGCTGGCCACTCAAGTACAGAAGGAGCAAGTGGCTCCAATCCAGAGGGAGCAGTTGGTAGTTTCCGTGTAGGACATCAAGATCTAGACAAAGTAGGATTTCTAGATGCAAAGGAAGCAACAACAACTCAAGATGTTGATCATGGAGGCGGTAGCTCCAATGGCAGTACCTCTCTCGCTAAGAGGGAGTTTTAGAGTTTGTAGCTCGGGCAGGTTCTTCCACACTAGGGGTGCCTAGTAGTGTGGAAGAGGTCCATCTTATGTCTAGACAACACTTTAGTTGGTGGGGACCACTCAAATCAACTTAAGATTAAATCACAGCCATTGGATGTGACTTAAGTTGCCGCAATGAGTGATTAAGTCCCCACCGTTAGATTAAGATCTTGATGAGATTATCCTAGGGACAGGATTGCATGAGAGAAAAGGCTAGGGTTACAAATAACCTAGCAAGCCTCATTATCTCATTACCTTAACAATAGAAGGAAGTCAACTGTGAGAGAGGAGGCGCTTCCAAGGGAGTCAAGGGCTAGGTTAAGGATACCTGCCAGAGGGGTCGAGTTAGGGCCAGCAGGGAATCCAGTAAGGAGAAGCCGAGAAGGGCTGAGGCATAGACCGAAAAGGGTCTTATTGAGCAGGACGAGGAGGCAGTTGGGGATAGCAGCAAGCACAGCAAAGAGAGAGGCTGAGTAGGGCTGTAATATAGACTAGGATGGGTCTATCTATACAGAGAGGAGGCTGTGTAGAAGTAAGAAGGCTGAGCCAGGGCCATTGCTAAGCAGAGGCAGCATACAAACAGTCAGGAAGAGGAATCCGTACGGATATTGTACGGACTGTGCTTTCACCCAGCCGAGAAAGGGAACCTTACCCAGGTCCGAGAATAGCTTATACACCGTGTTTATCAGGAAGAGGAGACTAAACAGAGATAAGAAGGCTGAGTCAGGGCCATCAGCAAGCTGAACCAGCAAACAGCAAGAAAGAGGAATCTGTACGGATCGTACTATCAACCAGAAAAGAGAGGAAGTCATACCCAGGTCTGGAAATAGTATAGACAGTGTGTGTATCAGCATTTTTGAGTAAAGAAAAACAGAAATCGGGCTATATTACAGCCACAGTTTTGCTGTACGGTCGCCCTGGGTACAACCTGTGAATGTACGGATCCGTACAGGTGGTACGGTCCCTGCAAATCTGTACTGGGTGAAATATATGTATGCACAGTTCCATTATAATTAAAATTGTTCTGTTAATGTCATTTTCAGAATTTGTGTTTTCATTGTGTGGCTGTCTCAAGTAACATGGAAACACTGGCTGTATCTTAGACCTGATAATTAAATTTATCAGTTAATTTCTTCATGAAGGCTTGCTAGGGAGGCATGGATTAGTTGCTTGAAGCCTCTTTACTTGCTGTTGCCCGATAACGGGGTTCAGGATGCCTTTGCCTTCATTGAGGATGATAGATTTTATACTAATAAGTTATAACATTGCCATGGATTTGCCTGATGCCCAGGTTCCATCCATGCGCTGGTCTATGTTGATTATTTGGAGGCAGCTTCTAAGGAGCAATGTTTCATCTGTTACCTTTGAGTGTACATCAGAAATTTGTTGAGCTGCCAATTCCCCATATTCTTTTGACTGTTCTCATCAAAATCTCCAACTTTAGGTCTAAATTATGCAGAGTTAATACACTTGCTGCATTTTCTCTTTCCTGGCATCCAATCTGTCTTCTATGGAGTCTTTTATTTCTCCTGTTATATGCTCAACTGCTTCCAAATGTGGCTCAATATCACGATACATTATACAATTCTCCTTCAACTGATCCAAGGTGATGGAAGGTGGTGACAACCTTCTTCCACATCTTCTGCTCGACTCACTAAACTGCATTGACCTTTTGCTCTTGCTCTGCAACTACTGATTGTTGGTGGAAGAATGAACCTGGAGAATTCTCTCTCCTGCTAGTATTCACTCCCTGCAATGATGTGTGGTGAGAAGGTTATGGAGAATTCTCTCTACTGATTGTTGGTGGAAGAATGAACCTGGAAAATTCTCTCTCCTGCTAATATTCACTCCCTGCAATGATGCGTGGTGAGAAGGTTATGGAGAATATGGGGTGTGGCTAAGGGGTCCCACCTTAGGAAATACAAGTTAGATATTAACATAGGAACATCCTCCCAACCCCTTTCTTCTTCGACATATTTCAGAACATTAGTTATCGTAACTTCTTCCTGCTTACCAACAACCATGTTGGCTGACCAATCAACTACTCTGTTTCCTTCTCTTCTAGTGTGCATAAAATCATTTCTACTTTTACATGTCTAAGCCAGAGGACTTTGTTTTGAATATATCAAGAGAAATCTCTACTCTTATTCAGGAGTAGGTCAATGATGATTTTGGAATCTCCTTCCACTTGTATGTTCTGGCATCAAAGCTTACCACATAATTTTATCCCTTCCACAAGCACATCCGCTTGGCTATAGTTTTAGTAGATTTCCCTAGTAATTTATACATAACTTTTAATTACTACTTCCTTATCCTGAATTACTGCCGGAATTACTGCCCCTTCAGCAGTCCTGACTTCCTTTAGCCGACCCATTAAATTTATTTTAACCCAGTTTTCTCTATTGGGGGTACCATGTGCAAGGAGGGATTCTATGGTCCTTTGTGCTTTGTCCTTCAACAGGGGTTAAAGCCTGAGTAATACAATGAAGAACCCTGTTTTCCAGGATCTCTTTTTCCAGAGTCGTAATGTCTTCTTTTCCTTCTTCGTTGATCTCAGCTTTGATAGTTTCCTTTGTGGCTCTTTTAATTCCTCCCCATACTTTTTCGGTATTGACAATAAAACCGTCAAAGATATTTTTTGTTTCTTGCTTTCCATGGTCTCCGGAAGATGAATCAAAGGCTTACTCTTCATGACATTCTAATGAATCCTGACAACCATTCAAGATTTGTCCAGGACCTCAATGTTTCATGAACATATTCTACTGATGGGTTTTTTTTGTTGAATTGTGATGGCCAATTCCCCAAATTTGATCAAGCAATGTTCTAATTGACATCGGACCTCAATTTCTTTCTTTAGCTGATTGACATGCACTGCATCCTGTAGTCCCTTGAATACCTCCTCTTTGCAAGTTTTCTTGGGTTAGAATCTTTCTTTTGGCTGCCAATGCCGACCATAAAAATGCTGGTATCTTTGGCCAGTTTTTCAGGCTCTATATATGCTTCCAGTCTGGGTCCATAGATAACTCTGATCTTTTGTAAATTGTTACGGCTTGAATCTAAACTTTTACAGAGTATTACCCTTTGGTTTTGGAGTTCCAACATATTACATCATCCTTATGTCTGTATATAACTGATCTGAATTTTAAAGCCCATTTTTTCAAGATTTGCTTCCTCCTTTGTCACTTGGCTGAGCCAGTGCGAAACATCTATCCATTTAATTTCAGACCAAGACCCCGCTTGCAATACCCCTGTTTTGACCCCTGGAATGTATTGGATCATCACCAGAGTATGTATAAATTGCAAATACGTGGTTATATTGACCGGAATCAAGCCATGTGAGCTTACATAAATGACCCTGTGTGTAAATGTTGTAAATATGCTTGTATGGATTCTTAGTGTGGATCTCAAGGCCAAAGCCTGACTAGTGAATGGCTAGGTTGTGGATGATGTAAATTTACTTCTATGGATCATGTGGTAGGCTTGCCATGATGAAATCAAGCTATGTAAATATTAATGCTGGAATGTGTAATGGTCCAAGATGGCTGTGAGGAGCACGAGAGGGGCTATGATCCCATTGGAGGTGAAGAGGAAAGGGGGCCTATGGGAAAGTAATTCTTTGTTGCCAAGTTTCAACCTATGAACTCATCTCTCATCGATCATGTGCTTTAAGTGAACCCATCCACCTCCATCAACATATAAAGCCAATCATTGAATGCATGCAGAGGTTGGTGAGGAAGTCTACCTCGTGCAGTTATTTCGGAATGGGTTGAGTGCAATCATCATGGGAGAAATGTAAGAGTACTTCATTCTCTCGTTAGAAGGAAAGTCAACCATCACTCCCTCAAATCTCTCATTGACATTCATTATATCTCATGTTCGTGTTTTACACTCTCATGTTCCATTCTCCTTGGCTAACCATTAACCAACTTGCAATTGACCAAATCAATAATGTAAAAGAAGAATTTGTAGACCTTGGATGAGAGATAGATGGCTATAGGTGAGCATAGAGGCTGTGCAAGTTAGGAAGCCTTCACCCACTAGTTATTGTTGCTCATTGGCCCCTTGAGAGCCAAGTTTTGTTCTTCTAGGCTATTCCCATAAAGCAATTAGTAGATTGACTCTTTCTGCCTACATCGAAGGGCACTGGAAGGGAAGAATATCCCTAAGGGACTATCAAGTAGAGAAAGGGAAAACCTTCCTTGTGTTGTGTAAGAGAGTGGAAGAGAGTGCCATGGTTGGATGAGATGCCTGAAATGCTTTTTAGTGAGTAGATTGGTTGAGCCATGAGAGCAATTGGTCTGGTTGAGTGAGCTAGAAGCCTGTATCTTGGTTCCTTTGCCTTGGTAGCCTCATAGCCCAGATTGGGGGCGGCATTTGCACTGGCTACCTATGGTTGGGTTGAAAATTGCTCGTACTCAACCAGTTTCTTGGTCTATCTTCTGTTAAAATGAAGTGTTCTGTCCCTGCCTATAAATCTGCAATTGTATGTTATTTACCTGCTATGGAAATGTATGTATTTTACATGCTATGTGGTGATTATGTTTAATTCTCATAATGGACATTTGGTTGCCATGAAATCCGTTTATCCATGCTTGTTTAATTCCACTGCATTTTTATTATTGCAACTATGCTTGTATTTAAACCCAAATGGTCTTTAAGGACTAGGGACTTTAATAAATTGTTTAGTGGCTACTTGTCCCCTGGTTGGGAGTGCGTGGGATGGGGATGCATTTTGTAAGCAGCTTGGGTGGAGAGGTCCCATTTTGTTGTGAACAGTTAAGGTTTCACTCACCCAAGTGAGATCGACAGTCCATGTTGTTACACCTCATATTGTATGAGGTTCCACTTTGTGATTTTCATCACATTGATGGGATTTGCTGCTAGTTCCTTGGAGATCTATGGCTTGAGGGAGTTTCACTTCTCCTTGGTTGGATGATTGTGCTTGCTACTTGGTGGTCTTCTCACAAGTGGTTGCCTTGTTGATCACCCCTTGGTTGCACTTATGGATGGTTGTGGAGCATACTATCTCATTATAGTGTGGTGGTTCTAGCCCCCCAAGAGGTTAGATGATGGTGTGAGGAGGTAGATATTTCATCATGTTCTTGATGTTTCCTAGTGACTTCGTGTGTTGATGTAGGATGTTGGTGTCACTAGGAGGGGGTGGTCTACATTGTCCTCATGTGTTGGATGTGTGATGGGGAGCACACTTGATGATTGGATGGGTTAGCACTTTGTTATGTCCCCTTCTCTTATGATGTTGCTATGGTGGCATGATTCATGTTGCCTTTGCGAGATTTTTCTAGGTGATATAACTTAATGATGTAACATTTGCTAGACATCACCTAGGGGGAAATGTGTTTAATGATGTTAGTACCCTTATTGATGTGTTATTTCCTAAGTTTGAGTTAGAGAGGGGGGGGGGTACTACATATGATTTGATGGCGATCTAACCTTTTTCCTAAATTTGGATGATGACTTTTGATGTAATAATCCCTTGGTGGTGGTGCACCTTAGGTTGAGCTTTATGTTTTGTTGTTATCATGGTGGGGTTTTGCTAGGGAGAACATCTTTTATTTACATGGTATGGCAATTTATTAGAGTGCACCCCTCATTGGCACACATGTTCATGGTGATTTGATTTGTTGGCGACTAATTGGAGAGGGGCTATGGTTATATTTGAGCATTAACCTTTGTGCACATGTTGAGGTTGATTTAACTGTTCAATGGTTAAATTGATCTAATTTATCTGGATTAAGGTTAATTGCTTGGGTGCTTTACTACATTGGTTTCCTTTTCACACTTGAAGGGGTTAGTTGGAGGTGGTTATGGAGGCTTTTTATTGGGAGGCATGTGACATACTTTGAGGGCCACACTTGTGGCACATTACATGCATTTACTTGTTCATCTTACTATATTTGGGCATATCCTTGGATGGTGAACTTGTGGAGATGCTTCTTGCTATTCTTGGAGGTGTATATCTATTTATTCCATGGAGTTTTGGCATGGTCAAAACCCTTTCTGCCATATGACCTACTTCAAAGTAGTTGTTTGTGACACATTAGTTCTCTTATTTATCCAATGCCTTATGACTCCATTAGCCCATGATTGATAGGCTCTGGTTCCCTTCCATCTCTTTTCATCCCTTGTTTTTGTCCTTCATTTTCCTATCTTGTCCCTATCCCATTTCCATTTCCAACCCATTTCATATACTACAACTACCACTAGTTTTGCTTAGGTTAACTCTTCATTAAATCACTATGTGCCCCCATTCTATAGCCTAGCAATCCTACCTTTTAAGGAAGTTCTCCTTGAGTTGGAGAAGAGCCAACCTAAAGAGAGAGGAAGACCTACTGAGTTGATAGTGGGTAGCCTTCATGAGTTGCACAAACTAGACCCTCGATGATTGGGACTTTACATCATGTGGGGGTGCTAGATTTTGTTGTAACACACGTCTCTCGCAACATTTTGTATGCAATGCAAATGGAGAGGTATTATTTTGCTGTGAACGACTAAGATTTCACTTGCTCGAGAGAGATCGATGACCCAAAATGAAGGAGGGGGGTTCTCCTTGTAATGTAAAAGATTGTGACACAATACAATGTGCAACGACAGTGAGAGGTCTGATTTAACCATTGACCAGGGTCTTACTATCCCATAATTGGACAAAAGCGTGCCATGTGGAAGGACTTGAGTCTTGGGGGCACAATAAGGCTTGAGGTCCATAATAAGGCTCCAAGGAATTTTGTGTGAGGGCCATTGGGATTGATGTGACCAACATGTATGGTGTTACATATGGTCTTCGACCTTTGGAACATGGATTAGCTTGAAGAGTACAAGGGTGAGACCATCAAAGTGGATTTGGTCTTGGGAATTGGAAAGTACCAAAGGGGCATCACGCAACTAGTGAGAAGACAACAGGTGATAGTCGTGGCCTATAAAAGCAAAGGAAAATGGTTCAAATCCATGAGGCTTTGAGTTAATAGTATAATGCATAAGATCAATTGGGTCCAATGTGAAATTGCATTGAATCAATGAAGGATATACCAAAACAATTGAGGGTGCTACCCTCAACCTACCCTACAAATGAGACTTTTTCCCCCTTAACCCTTGCGGTGTTCCTTGAGAATTCGAACCCCATGAAAAATTTCTTAATTTAACAATGGCAAACGGGGAAGGCGCTTATGTTGTATTGGATTTGATTATCACAAGTTGGCTCAAGAAGACAACAAAATTACTATAATGATGATTTTTTTGTTGTCTAATAGAATTGTTGTTGTGCACAATTCTTGCTATTCAATCTAGGTATTAAAAGCTACGACAAAATCATAAAAGTTATAACAGGGAGTGATCTTCTAGAGTTTATAACTTTTGGCTCCGATATCCAAATTGAGAAAATTTATAGTGATGGAAAGCCCATTTAGAGGGGAAGAGAATTGAAGGTTCAGTTATTGAACACAGACTTGTGTTTTCTCAAAATAATTAAGATAACACGACCTTAATATTGGCTAAGACCAAGAAATTGTCATCATGGAAGATGTACAAAGCCTTTATAATTTCGTAGAAGATGCCATGGGTGAACATTTGTAGGCTGGAAATGTAGAAAGAGAGTCCAATGGGTACAAAAACCAAGAAACTCCTCTAGATATTGCACAGACCATAAGGAGCTTGAGGGTGGAACTTTAGAGTTGTAGAGTAGGCAATGAAAAACTAATCAAAGCTCAAGAAGCACAGAACTAGCTAAATGCAACCATGCTTCAAAATTTGGTAGACATACAAAGGCAAATGCATCATGGACAAAATTCAAATAATGTTGGTGGGAGAAGGAATAGCTCAAGAAGGCGAGTTCACAGGAGGCCCTATAGTGCAAGAAGAACCTGTCAAGATGGAACCTACAAACCATTACCATCAAAGTCTTCTATTAGTGAGTCATATACATGAAGACTCATTAAGAAGTCCAAAATCCTCCACGAGTAGTCATAGGAGGAAGAGGCCTTTCAAAGATAACTTGCAGGGAGAATTCCAAAAGGAAAAGCCACCTACATTTGATGGTGAAGTTAAATTTGGACAAGAAGCTAAGGCTTGGCTTCTCGGGATAAGAAAATATTTCCTAGTTCATGACTACTATGGAAATATGAAGGCCAATGTTTCCATATTCGATTTAAATTGCAAAGCTTCTACTTGGTGGGATAACCTCCAACTAGTAAAGAAGATCAATGAGAGGATGATTATATGGAAGCAATTCAAGGAATACTTTTAGTAGAAATACCTCTTTGATCATTACTATGAAAGTAAAGTCCAAGAATTCCATGAACTAAAATTGGGACATGTTATCACATAGATTGTAGTCTGGCACAATTTTTGAGGCATTCATACAGTCAAATCCGTACAGTTATGTACAGTATTAACAACCACTGCACGAGGGAGTTCTGTACAACATTTATTGCTGTAGCAGCTGTACAACAGTATGAAATTTTGGCACAAAATTCGAGGAGCAGTTTTGGAACAGATTTCAAGGTGTAGCTTGGCACGGTTATCGAGATAAATTTGTGTTTATGTTGCTGGAATAAATGGCTGTAAAAGATCATTTTCTCTGAGCTCAAGAAATACTAAAATCGTCCTCTCTCTACTGGTTTTCCCTTCAGGGTTTTTATAGGGGTATTGCCCGAAAATTCTTGTGTTATTTTTCTGTGGTTTGTTTCCTATTTCTGCATTCGGTGTTTGCAGAAAAGATTCATTGTGTTTCAGTTATAAATTTCTGTTTAAAGCATTTACATTTCAGCAGCAAAATAAATGTGGGTTGGGCATTAAACAATGATGAAAATTTATCAAGACTGAAACCGGGTTGGGTCTGAGAATTTTTACAATTCCAACCAATTGCCAAGAACAAGCATCCAAGAGAAGTCGCTAGCCTTATTCTACCAATAGACAAGTAAAAGCTTCCATTTTGCACCAAAGACAAGAGAGAGCGAATTGCCCAAGTAGGCCGAAAATTTCAGCCAAGAATTATGTAATTCTCAAGTGAGTTCTTTCTAAAATGAAAATGAGATGACCTCTATCTATATGAAGTCATCTAAAACCAATTTGTCCACATAATAAAGTCAACAACAAATTAAAAGAGGGTCGACCCTCCTTATTTGCCTTTACAATTTACAAAAATTAAATATTACATAAAGTAAATTCCTTAGAATGGTGATGTCATGCCCTAAAAGGGTGACGCTAGGCCCAAACAATGAGAGGCTGAGCCTCTAGATGCAAGTTGTTGGGCCTCCAAAGGCCATGTGTCCATCTCTCATGCTTTGGAGTGTCATGCCATGCATCTTTCTTCTTTAAACCACATCACCTCTCTCGGAACCATCAAGCCCATCAAAACCCTAGCCTTCAAGTGATGTCAAGGGCTTAGGGAGTGACATCCTAGGCCTCCAAAAGCCAACGTCCAAGTGCAAGGGGCTACGATGTCATCACCTAGTGTTGTCCAAGTGCCTCCAAAGGCCATGTCCATAATCTCAAGTGCACAATGGCTCCGGGGTCCTCTGCCCATACTGTGGGGTTTTCAACCCCCCATGAAGGTCAAAATGGCATAGTTCCTCCATGGAAAAGCTTACACCTGGCAAGGTCCTGCAAAGACAAACAAGTACACTCTCCAAGGGTCCACAAGTCACATGTATCATGCCAAGTAAGCCACATTTAATAAAAGAACCACTCAACCATGTGCATCAAATCCCCCCTTTTCAAACTAAACAAATGCTCAAAGACCTTATACAATTTGCCAAATTTAGGTATGAGTGTTGTCATGGTGCCCTATTGGGTAGATCAATCCCCAAGTTAAGGAGTGTTTCCCAAGAAGACCCTCTTTAAGTCATGTAGTGAATATGAGGTGGACGGGGATACGACTTTTGGGCATGGGGTTCTTGACATATCAAGGGCTCATATTGTCTCATTTATGGGTGCCTTTGTGGAGCATGTGTTGCATCCTCATTTGCAATGCAACATTTTAAAGAGCCCTCTTATTGCCATTAATTTATTATGGTCCAAAACATTGAGTGCTATGTGCAATGGAAAGTAAAGAGCACCATAGTGCCACTTGAAGTTAGGAACATAGTGAGTGCCATATACAAGGAAAGTAAAAGACACCGCAAAATGCATTCCCCCAACAAGCGGGACATTTATTAATTATGTGTTTTCCTTTTTTAATGGTCCTTGATTTTTTATGGAGAAGCTTTTCACTGCTCTCAGGACCTTAGGGCGAGCATCTAGAGGATACTTTATGGCTTTTGTCTTTTGCTAGCTACAACACCTTTGGGCCTTTAGCCCCTTCTTCCCATGAAATGAGGTACGTACAAGCCCTTCTTGGGGTCAATAAGCCCAGAAACCCAAAAGATGAGGAAACCAAAAGGGAAGAGGTGTGGAAAGTGATAAGTATGTGTGGGAATGGTACGATGACCCTTCAAGGAGACCCCCTAGTAGCAACCCTTTTCCCGAGGGTGACCCACTTACAAGGAAACCATGTCTACCACCAAGGTGAAATGAGGCAACATGCATAATTTCTAAGCAAATGTTTTCATAATCAAGAAATGATTCTTTGCAACATGCTCAAATGCTTCAATTATTAAAATGACCCTTACCATGAGACCAGACTTTTTGCCTCATGAAGCAAGACTTGCTGTCCTTTGTGGTCCAAGCTAGTGTGGTGGACGTTGTTGCTGTCGATCGGTGATGTGTGGTGAGAGGAGGGGCTTTGCCTGCTCATTTGGCTCTTGGGATTCCATGTCTTCAACCTGTGGGCCTCGAGACATCATCTCCTTAGTTACCCCTAGCCTGGGGGGGTAACAAGACAAACGACCATGGATGAGTTTGTAACCTACTTCTTGGAATGGCTAAGGTATGTCAAATATACTCGAGGCAATAGGGTAAAAATCTAGCGTCTCTTAAGTGGATTACCTCAATCCTATAGCGCCAAAATTGAATTTGATGAGTCACAGACACTTGAAGAGTCGATTAGAAAAGCTAAGTACTGCTATGAACAAAACAAAAGCAAGCTAGATTTCCAAAAGATATGGAAGGATAAGAAAAGAGAGAAACTTGACCAAAGGAAGAAAGGGTTCAAGCCGCCTCACTTTAGGAACCAACCAAAGCCCTTCTAGCAAATCTGGCCAATTCAAAGTGGGACTAAGCCAACGAGTGTTGAGAATTATAGCTCAGACATGTACTTTTGCACAGGTTCAGTGCGAACGTGTGAGAATTAGTTCGAGATATTTTTGTAAAAGTAATTCTATTTTGCAAATCACTTTAGTAAAAAAATGAAAAGTCTTATTTTTAGCAGTTTAGTCTAGAAAGTGATTTTCATGCATGCATGACTTAGATTAGTAGTAATCTCAAAAATAGATTAGGGTTTGGTCTTTAGTTAAAAGGGTAAAGACATAACAAAATAGAAGGTTTATTCACACATGAGCAGTTGAGTAGGTTGAGCAATCGAGAGAGGGGGGGGGAATCCAAGCAACTTTCAGTAGGTTGCAGTATAGATTCATACAGTGGTAGAGATAGTCCATACTCTCGGTTGTACAACAGGCCATACTTTCTTAGCAGGTTGTTTTGCTAAATTCAGGGTGATTTCGGTAACCGTGCAATGCTGTTTTTGATGGAAGCTTGTGGAGGTTTCCTTGTAAGTTTTTTGAAGGAATGAAAAGCTGATTTGAAAGAGTAATTACTTGTGTATGTGTGAAATCTACTTTATGCTTCCGCTATTTAATTTCCAGCTATTGTGTGATTGGCCGTACAACCATACAACAGGTTGTTCTGTTGAATTTTGGGTGATTTTGGTAACCGTGCAATGCTGTTTTTTATGGCAGCTTGTGGAGGTTTCCTTGTACGTTTTTCGAAGGAATGAAAAGCTGATTTGGAGTAATTTCTTGTGTATTCGTGAAATTGATTTTATGCTTTCGCTATTTAATTTCCAGCGAATGTGTGATTGATGCTATGGTTTGAAATTTAATTTCAAGATTAATTAAATTTAGCAATATACATGTTTGATTGAGATCATAAAGACTTTAGTCACCTAGGCCTAGAATTTTCACATGGTTTTAGAGCTAGATCTCTAATTGAGATTCTCTAGGATTTGTAGTGTTAAATCAAATGTAGTGAAGAAGGACCACCAATGAGAGGGTTTCAAAATTAATTTTCAGCTTTGGGAGTTTGTGCAATAGATCTCAAAGATGGCAACAACTAGCCTCAGGTTTGAGGACAGTGTGAAAAATCCCAAGCCCTAGTTGACCAAAGTCCTTATGAGCTCGATTAAACAAGTAGATCTTATTGGAGATTTGCAACTTCGGGCAATCATTCTCTACAAGAAAGAACAAGAAGACCCATCTACACCATTACAGAGGAAGAAGTTGAAGACCTAGGAAGAGAAGTCGACCCCACAGGAAAAATAATAATAAAATTGAAGACCCAAAAATAAGAAGTCGGCCCCAGACTGGCACCCAGATCAGTACAAATACAGGATTGGCTCATTTCATTTTGACATTCTGTCAGATCCTTCTATAGTGCGCACAAGGGAGTTGCAGTTGCAGTTTTGGCAATTTCTCTATTTTTGGGTTACTAGTTATCTTGGAGATTGCACCACACTTGGAGGAGCTCTTGCTTGGTTTCTCTTGGTCATTTTATTGAGGCGCTAGGTCTTGGTGATGCTAGCCTTGCAGAGGATCTTCTCTATATGGTATTTTGGCTATTGATGGTGATGTATTGGTAATATCTTGGACTGAATTCTTCTAGAGAAAGGTTGCTGGGTTTTCTCCCAAGTTTGGGTTTCCCAAGAGAAACTGTTGTGTTCTTGTGTCCACTGTGCATGGTTAATATTTCTAGATCTTGTTATTTCCGTTGCATTGTTATAGTTGAGATTTTCAGTGTATAGTTATTCTATGATAATTGTTGTATGAAAGTGAATCTTGTTATTAATCATAAGGCAATAACTATCAGATCTGAGAATTATGTAAACACCAACATGGTTTCAGAGCTAGTTGAAATATTGCCACTGCATAGTTACAGTTACAGTTGCAGTTGTAGTTGTAGTTGTAGTTGTAGTTGCCAGTTAAAGTTGTAGTTGCAGTTGCAGTTGCCAGTTACAGTTGCCTGTCGCTAGGTGTAGTTGCCAGTTACCGGTTGCGCAAACCTTGAGATTAGAAGACAAGCTGGATGGTGCTACAAATTTCAAAGGCATGCACTTATATATATATATATATATATATATATATATATATATATATATATCATTTAGCAGAGTATGAGGGTGTTTGCAGGGGATGTACAAGGGACCTTCTCCAAGCAATGACCCAAAGGGATCATTGGATCTAGTGCATTCAAAGGAATAACACACCCTCCCTAGCAATTAAGACTCTAGGTTTGCATATGAGGTTTGATATTTTTATATTGTTGCATCTTAAATAAATATTGTCTGAGACATCAGTGTTTAGAGATCTATCACTGCTAAGTACTTTTGCCATCAAATGTTTTGAATATTGTTAGTACAATGATCATTGTGTAAATGCTCACTGTTTAGTACTAATGATGCACTTATTTACAAGATGAAATTGATCTCTTCTAGAAGAGACGAATAACACACCCTCCCTAACAATTAAGACTCTAGGTTTGCATATCAGGTTTGATATTTTTATATTGTTGCATCTTAAATAAATATTGTCTGAGACATCAGTCTTTAGAGATCTATTACTGCTAATAAGTACTTTTGCTATCAAATGTTTTGAATATTGTTAGTACAATGATCATTGTGTAAATGCTCACTGTTTAGTACTAATGATGCACTTATTTACACGACGAAATTGATCTCTTCTAGGAGATGTTCTTGGTTGTTGTCTTTGTCTCGGGTAGGTTACTATGGAGGTCACAACACTAGAAAAGTGTTGCTCTTGTCTTTTGTTTTTGTTTTGTTATGGGCAGGTTACCACGGAGGAATGATTGGTAACAACACTGGAAAAGTGTTGTTCCTGTTTCCCATTTTTATTCTTGTTCCTATTTACTTATCGTAAGAATATTGTTCTTCTCTGCTATTTTTTTTTGTTATTATGCTTGTTTCAGGCAGGTCACATGTGATAGCTTTGAGAGGGAGCTATAGTGACGATTGTAGGAGGCAACATATTAGATGGTCTCTAGTTTGAGACATGGAGTAGGCTATCCGGACATGGAGTTGTATACATGACAATATACATCCATATATCAAAGGCGAAGAAGACAAAGTTAGAACCTTCCGAAAAGAAGGATACCTTTGTGGGATACAGATTGTTTCACATGGAGATTGATGAGGAGGAGCATGTGACTCCACCATTGGTGAGGCAGACAACCCTACCTACTACTAGTTCAGAGGAAGTTAGAGTTCAGAGGGAGTTATCCCTCAGGATCCAGTAGGGAGGAGTAGCCTCCCAGGACAGTTCATTGGAGATTAGATTTCAGATGATGCAAAGGGAGAAGATGGCTCCAGAGATTGTATAGATTCAGAGGGAGTCATGTTTCAGAGGGAGCATGGTACTCCAGGATCGATGGATACTTGATGAGCTTGGTTTTAATCAAGAATGTACAGACTCAGAGTGAGCTTGATCTTAGAGAGAGCCTGATCTCAGAGAGAGCCAATTATTTAGAGGGAGTTCCCCTCCCCAGATCCAGGTGGGAGAGAGACATCTTCCATGGCTGACAGACATGTGTCATGGTTTGAGGAGGTTTCGAGGAGATGTGAGATCTCCTTGAAGGATACACTTGTTTTAATAGATCTTGCTGCTGTGACAGAGGAGGCAACCAGTCAGGAGGACTGAGTATGGATTTTGTCTCAGTCGCAGAGGGAGCAGTCGGTGAGGCAGACTGGACAGCGGGACTCACTCTAGTGACAGAGGGAGTTGGCCTCAGAGTTCGAGATGGAGGATCCTGGCCAGATGTACTCTTGGGATTAGAGATGTGACGAGATCAGATGAGATCTTCCTCATTTAGGGGATATTGATGAGATTCAATATGATGGACCAGTGTTGCTAGAGCATGGGAGCGCATTTTTCAAAAAATGGTCGGGAGTGAAGCGTCTCTGGAGCGTTTATATATATATTCAAAAGAAAACATGTAGAATGCCAAACTAGATGCAAAATTTATGAAACATGTATGTTTGTGATACTTCCAATATATGAAATGCCATCTAAATTCCATATTATCTATCATTCCATGAATCTTACGTAGTACATTAATGAATAATCATTCAAGCATCAACCATCTAGCTGCTAACAATTACACATACAAAGTAAGAAATTGAAATACATTTTACAAATACAAATACAAACCATATAGATTCTAGCAATTACAAACATATAAACTTTAGAACCATATAATAGGGAGGAACATCATTAGCTTATGGAATGAAAAAGGTTATCCACCAATTGTCAACATGAGTCATGGCCAAATAGTTTTGTTTACAAAAATTGGCTATTTGCATAAGTACTACAATGATAAATAAACTAAAATCTAGTAAAATGAAAAACAATCTATTTCTCCTACTTCTATCTCCTTCCACCACCACGATTCCCTCGTGGGGGTACGCGTGGTGGTAGTGAAGATGAAGCAACCGAGTGTGAAGGTCCTTCTAATCCAGGTACTGGTGGAGTGCTAGTCAAGGGGGCCCGTCCATGGGACCTCGCACTGGGTGGTGGCATCTCAGCATGATCATCCTCATCCAAAAGAGCATTCTCCAACTTATCCAAAACCAATGCTCCATCCTCCAAATTGTCCTCCTCTGGATTGTAGTCCCACATCTTATTTGCTTTATCTATAGTTGGATCCTCGCAGTAATGGGTCAACAATCGCAAGTTCTAATGCACATAGACCAAGGTCTCTACTCGCTGTACATTCAACCTGTTCCTTCTGACATTGTGGATGAAATTGTATGTGCTCCAACACCTCTCTGCTGAAGAAGTGTTCACCACCTGTGAAAGAATCCACATTGCCATAGAACATAGCTATGGTGTATTACCGCCATGCATGTCCCACCACTGAAGAGAAGGCACATTCCCTCGATCTTTATATGCAACATTGCTCCCAAAGGCACCAGTGCAACTGATGTACTGGCTCAACTGTTGTCGAATGCTATCACACTCCTCAACATCTGGGTACATTTTTTCCAATGCTTGCATATAACCAGTTTGAACCTCCGGATCTTGGTGTGGTTTTCTCTTCGCCCCACCCCCTGGTGCTGGGGTTGAAAGCCATGACATATGATAGTATTTTGGTGTAAGCACATATGCTAAGGCATGTAGTGGAATATTTAGCTTCTCCCATTGTTTTTCCACATCTATACTGATAAAATCATACAAATTCTGATCTCTAGGCTCAACAATGTCTTTAATTTGTCCTAGCATATTATCCATTTGCTCATACACCTCCCCAATGACCAGTTGATCAGAATCTGCAAACCGAATCATGTTATAAATTGGCTTGGTGAACTATAAAACATACTTGACCTGTGTCCAAAAATGGCTATCAAGGACAGTGTGCTTTGCTGCATCCATGCCATCTCTATCAGTGCTAATGACATCCCACTCATCACTCATCACCATAGAACCCAAAGCCTGTCTTACCCTCAATAAGCGCCTGAAGGTGAGGAAATAGCTTCCAAATCTAGTCTTTGCAAGCTTAAGTAATTGCAATTTAGAGTAAGTGCCATAAAATGCATTAACCCTTGAATGCCCGGTGATAAATTTAATGAGTTTCTTCCCTCACTTGTACAAATCATTAATCCATGTGCATTCTTTATGCTTGATGATATCATGCATTAAAAGGTTCAATGTGTGCACCAAACAACTAGACCAAAAGATGTGAGTATATTTCCGCTCAATGATTTTTCCTGCTCGTTTACAATTTGCTGCATTTTCAGTGATTACTTGAATCACATTAGTAGGACCAACCTCATCAATAGTTTTCAGTAAGATGTCTGCTATGTTCTGAGAAGATGTCATCACTGATGAGGAGTCATGAGCTCCAAGAAACACTGCACCAGTAGACAAAACACCAAGGATATTTATCAAATGTTGGTTTCTAACATTTGTCCAACCATTAGATACAATGGATACCCCAACATCTGCCCACCCATCTGTAAACCGTGTAAGAGCTCTTTTGGCTTTTGCTTTTTCCTTGTCAAGTAACACAGTTCTAGCCTTTTCATATGCGGGGCTCTTGTATCCAATGGGGGCTTTGTTTATGGCTTTAACCATGGAATACCAATAAGGGGAGCGAAGAACATTGAATGGCACACCACATGCATAAAGAAACCTTGCCACTTTTGCATCCACTTCCTCCCTGCCAGTAATATCAAGGAAATCTTCTATGGTTCTCTTACTTCC
>ML785918.1:377481-397303 GCA_009831015.1 Picea engelmannii | reverse complement strand
TCAAGCGTTCCGTGTCTCGGTACATTTCCATCTTGGCTTGCTCCAGCTTCAATATCGAATCAGCAAACGACCTTATGTTCATGGCAACGTCATGTTGAATAAGCTTATAGAGCTTAGCTTTGCTTGCATTGTTCTCAGTTTCATCCATCTTTATCATAGGACAAGAGCTTGTGTCAGTCTCCGGGGCAGCAGCAGCACCACTTCCCTTGTCATCTTGCCCAGTTACAAAATCCTGTTGAATATGGAAGTTCTGTTCTCTCTCAAAATATTGCTGGAGAATGTGAAGATTTTGACCTAATTTTTCTATTGGAGATTGATCGCTGAAGAACTCGGCAATCTTTACCGCAGTGACTTCCTTGCCATCATTTTGCCAATCCCCTTCATTGACTCCGGATTGGCACCCCGCATCCATGCCACCGGGAATTCCAACTTTACACAGGGATGGACAATCGGAACAACTTCTGCTGTTACTGCAACTCGCCGCAGCTTCAGAATGATGTTTCTCAACTTTTTTCTTGCATTGAGTTGGGAATTTTACATGTTCCACTCTGTCGTTGAGATTTATGACGCCATATGAATCTAAAAGATCATGTAGGGCACCATTCTTGAAGCTTTCGTAATTGTATTTTACTTTTTTAGAACGTTTGTCGTTTTCAGCTGTAACCAGGTTTGGAAGGAGGTCATGACTGTTTCCTTGGTCCATATATGCGAAACTTGCCATCAACCGTAAGCCCTAACTGCAATACCAAGAGCTAACTAACATCCCCAAAACCCTAGGCCTAACAAACCCTAAACTGGAAATTCCGAGCTGTAAGAAAACAAGAACAGAAAACCCAAGTTTCTATTTTCAGGCCTCGTCAGCATGCATATCCCCGGAAACCCCAACCCAAATCTAACTCAAAACTTCAGGTCACTGAAAGGTGGTCATGCCTGTTAAAACATCTGGACGAAACTTCCCATCTACAGGAAATCCCAGTCGCATCTTCAAAGGCTTATCAACATGGCCACGGACAAACCCTAAGCTTCGTTAAAACCCTAACTGTCACAAAAACCTATTATGAGCCTCGACTTCGGTTACTGCTACTGCTGCCGAAAATTATTTGACTGGAAAAAAATTGTTGTCAGTGGATGGATTAGACACAAAATCGAACAGATTTAGCATTTGACAGATATGTGACAGATTCAGCTATTCTTTGTACGGACAGATTCCGTCTACAATCCAAATGTCGGCCATTAAGAAATATGAACCACAAGATGAAGGTTTGCAAGTTTGTTCAGAAGTATCGTCGATATCTCTGTTAGAGTTGTAAAGTGGAACAAGGCGTATGTCAAGATCTCTAACAATCGAATTTTTAAGCTTTGAAAACAAATTTTTAATAAGAGTGCATATTATATATATATATATTTTTTGGATTGTGATTGCATCATAATGCACCATCAATTATAATATTTATGCATGATTTTGTGTCTATAATATTTATGCATGATTTTGTGTCATTGCTTTGAAAGTTGAAAGTTGTAAGTTTGGGAATTTTTTTTTTTTTGGAAAGTACCATGTCATAGTGTAGTTGGTGAGAAGTTAGCTTTGTGTTTTTAGGATTGTGGTTTAGCATCTCATATCATTTACAAAGTGAGGACAAAGTAAGGAAGTATTGGTGAGTTTCCCCAAATTTAATGTTGAAAAAAAAAAGTTACAAGTTTGAGAGATATTATAATTAAAATGAATTGCAATTCATAACATAATAAAAATTAAAAATACAAAAAAAATTGGGAAATATTATAATTAAAATGAATTGCAATTCATAACATAATAAAAATTAAAAATATATGTATATTTTTTTTGAATTACAATTTTTTTTCTTATTTAAAAAAAAACAAATACAGACATCAAATTAATTTGGAAGATATTATAATTAAAATGAATTATATTTCATAATAATAATAATAATAATAGATAATACTAATATTAAATTTTATATTTTTTTATTGATTGTAGTTATGTAATTTTAATTGTTGAGTAGATGCAATTGATATAAAGACAAATTTTCAATCTATTATTGTTTTTATAGCTTTTGTGTAAGTGTATAGACATGTGGAAGTAGTTCAAAACCTTTTACTTTTGTAATTTATTTTAATTGAAGGAATTATTAAAGTAAAGTGCTTTTATGAATGAGTTGAGTTTTATTTAATGAAATGCTAAAGTAATTAGCAATAGTGGATTAAATATTAGCCCTTGATCTCAAGTGAGGTGAGAAGTAGTCTCAATCGTCAATCACTTTGGAGATTAGGGTTAAGTCCTAACTCAATATTATAAAAGCATCGTAAGGGTGAAGGAGGAGACACTTGATACATCTGATATACTTGATACTTCAGAGAGGAGAGAAGGACTTTTTCTCAAGAAGGTTGGATCATGAAGGAGTGTGATTCAAGGAGATCTTGGATGATAAATGTGCAGACAAGAACAGAGTACGAGACAGAGCATAAAACAGAGGAGGTGAATGAACAGGAGAGCACATATGTATTCGGGAAAAAATTGAACATATAAGCAAAAGCAAAAACAAGAAAATCAAGACCAAGATTAAAATGTTAACTGATTGTATAGTTGTCCAAAACAGTTGGCAGTGTACAGTCAGCAAACCGCAGTTTACAACTAACACTCCCTCTTAAACTCAACAGTTACAAACACCAACACTTATAATCCCCAAGTGTTGTTGTTGAAATCAAAAATGGTTTTGCCCAATGGCTTTGTGAAGATGTCTGTGAGCTGATCTCGTGAACCACAAAATTGGAGAGATATTTCACCATTGTTGACTAGCTCACGTATGAAGTGAAAGCGAGTGCCAATGTGCTTGCTCTTCTTGTGAAAAACATGGTTTTTCAACAAGGAAATTGTTGAAGTGTTGTCACAGAAAATAGGAGATGGCTCATTTTCCATATGTGACATGTCGTTCAATAATGCTTCATAACCACACGATTTGACAGGAAGTTGAAGTATGTCACACACCCAACCCCTAAGTACTTTTTTAAGGGATGGGGTATAAATTATTCGCCTTCCTACAGCTTCTCTAAGTTCCTCGAATAAGGGAACCATTTCCTTCTGCTCTCTGAGAGCTTTCCAACGACTATAAACTCGTCCAAAACCGAGTTATGAGTCAAAAGTTATGGCTCCCTGAACTTCTCGAGGTAATGTTGGTCGAAGGCCACGTGGCTCTACCTCATTCATATCATCCTACGTGGAACTGACATGACCTCGGTCGTCATCATCTAGCGATGACATGGCCATTGGAGGAGCGGTTGCAATGGATATCTCTCGGGTCTTTGTGGGTAACAAACCTTCGACCCCTTCAATATTCTTGTAAAGGTCTACAAACTTCCCCAGATTTCTGAAGTCCAAAGGACTCCTTCCACTCCATAATCTATGGTGGAGATTCTATCCACCCTTGGATCTGACGACTGAGATTCATTTGTGCTCGACACATAGCTTAACTTGGCAAGGGGGGGAGGGGGGGGTGTCCCACACTTAATTCGCGTCATGTTCCATGATACCACGTGGGGCTATCCAGGCATGCCACATCACCCTGACATACGCGGTTCGTCCAATCGAAGCTGGACACTTCAACGAGGGAAATTTCGGCACTTCAGTGCTTTGGTGTTTAACACACCTTCCTACATCCTCAAATCTCCTGAAGTCCTGGAGTTCTGAAGTTCTAGAACTCTTATCACGTACTTCGACCTTCGGCGCTTCGGCATTTAGCCTATGCACCAACATGTCAAATCTCCTGAAGCCCGAAAGTCTGGAGTTTTGAAGTTCCAAACTCCCGAAGTAAGACTTCATTGAAGTACTTACGTTGTCCTTCCACTAGTTGATCGAATGGTTGGGAAGGGTCCCCAACGGATTCTTAGATCAACGACTCGCATTGCTCCCAAATTCTTCCCTAGGATCTAACGGTTGGCAGGATTTCTCCACTTCAGCCATTCACGAGTCTGCAAACCTTATCATTCTTAACCCTTTGATTCCCCGAAGGATTACATGTCGAAGGGGTCATAAAGTGGGGATGACTGCTTTGTTGTCGGTTAATGATACCACTTACTCTACCCTTCCACTATACTCGATCCAACGGTCGAGGAGGGTCCCAAAGGATCCTTAGATCTACAGCTCACGTTACTTCGCGACTTCGAAATTCGGGGATTCTGGCCATTTAATACATTTTCACTCATGGAGTAGGTCAACGTCGAATTTGACTGTAGCGTATATCTAACGGTCAGGAAAGATCTCGATGTTTCTTGGATCGACGACTCACATAACTTCGCATCTGAGAAGTTGGTCGGGGTTTAACGATAAAGCAGATCTCATGGCAACGGATAGGAAACTGCCAGTTGTCGGTCAACCATCTGATCACTGTTTCGACAGGTTACCTTCGGCGGGATTTAAATGTTGTGAGGTTCCAACATCCTGAAGTCTCAGACCTCTGAAGTACCGAAGTCCGGAAGGATTAGCGCCCTTTTAGCATAGCGCAGGGTTCAAGGGTCCCGGTCGTATGGGGCTTTGAAAATCCCCCAAGGGCTACACTCTCAGATCTTATCCGAGATTTGGTTAAGGCCACGAACTTGAGCCTGCAGTCACTAGGGAGAATGGTTTGAAGGAAGCGCCTTTCACTTCAGAATCAAAATCCCGTAACAAGACAACGATAATTCTAAGGGATTGACAGGTTTGGAGTTATCCCATAGAGTCTGCCCTGACTCTATATTTCCAAGCTTGGTCCCTAGATAGTCCCTTGAAGACTTTCCAATCAACACAGGGGTGAAAGTCTTATGCTCCCAAATTCATTTAAAACTCATTACTAACAATTATCCTTCTCTAAACAGAGGTAGGCAAAAAACCATCTACAAAATATGATATTCAACCTTTGCTTCCAATTTCCCAGGCCGCTAGGCCATCGGAGCCACGAATATTACCATTGAAACAAGGTAAAAGAATTTGCCATCATCTAGCTCAAGACAAAATGCATATTACAACAAAACAACCAAGACAACATAAAAACTCAGAGTCACGCTTATCTGAAATTGGAAATTAGTTGGCAACTGCTGAAAGGGGTGCTCTTTTCCACCCAACCATAGGCACAGTTTTCTCTTTGAGTATTCCTCAACTAGCCACCCCCTAGCTAGACCATGATGCCATGAGATAGATGAAGTCTTCATTTTTTGCTCAGTTACAACAAGGGACAAAGGTTACTCTCCTTTTCCCACAGGGCCCTAGCAGTTCAGTTTTCTATCCACCAAGCAAGGGAGCCTGTTGTGATTGCTCACTCAATCACTGCATCTTTGCTTATCAGCTTGATTAGAAAACATTGTCCAAGCACTCCTATACCCATAATAACATATGTTTCTCAGTTCTCCTCAGAACCAGACAGCCTCGCATGCTTTGCTTCCTCTCCAATGGTCTTCTGCCCTCTGCCCCATATTTTCCTAACATTTCTTGCCTTTTCCAACAAGATTTTGTGGGTCAAATCAGGAAGTTTCCAAATGAGTACTCTTCCCATCTCCTCATTTACTCTTGAAGAAGACTTCCCAACTACCAATTTGATTGGTAATTAAATTTTTTGGGATAGAAGATTGTTCTGGGTATGAGCAATTTATATCCAACAACGTACTGGTCTGGCAGGGTCATCTCAACCATCATTGGTTCCCCTTACCATCCCCTCTCATGCATCATGATCCATACTAGCCACCTCATTTCAACAGTTGTGCCACAATTTTCCATTTTTATTTAATAACAGAATATATATAGACACACACACACACACAATACCTTTAATAACAAGGTTCATTGTCTTTCCAAAATTCTCGTGACGGGTCTGTCCATAGTATTTTATCCAAATATAATTATATTTACAATCTGGGGGAAACATGGGTATTACAATCCCCTCCCCTTAAAAGAACATTGTCCTCGGTGTTCTACCTACCATTGTGGTCTTTATGTACAACAGGGAACAAAAATGAGTATCCATGTTTCATTGCATCCTCCAATTCCAATGTAGCTTCATTTGGACCAAAGTGTTTCCATTGCACCTTGACCTGTGTAATGGTTTTGTTCCTGAGTGGAATGTCCTTCATGTCTAGTATGCATTGGGGTTCTGGCGGGAATTCTCCCTCTGGTTCCACCTGGATCACAAACCAGTCGATTATATGATTAGAATGGTGTACATATATCTTCAACAATGAAACATGGAAAACATTGTGTGCTTTCACTGTGAGAGGAAGTGCTAGTCTGTATGCTACAGGTCCCACTCTGTCCAAAATTTCAAAGGGTCCACAAAATCAAGGTGCCAGCTTGGTGCAAGTTCCCATTCTCACAGAACTTCTTCTAGGTCTAATTCGGATATACACATGATCCCCTACTTTGAACTCTCTAGAAGTCCTATTTTTGTCTGCATGGCTCTTATGTCGGTCTTGAGCCACCTTCAGATTTTGCCTTATTCGAACTACTTGATGTTCCATTTCTTTTATTAGGTATGGCCCGAGTGTTATTCTGTCCACTGGGTTATTTCAGTTGATTGGAATGTTGCATTTCCTACCATAGAGAGCCTCAAAAGGACTCATCTTCAAGGATTCTTGATGGCCATTGTTATAAGCAAACTCTACCAATGGTAGGTAGTTTTCCCACTTCTTGGGTTGATGCATCACATGCATCCTTAACATGCCCTCTAGCACTTGCCTTACCCTTTCTGTTTGTCCATCAGTTTGAGGGTGATAAGTCGTACTAAATAGTAATTTAGTTTCAAAACCAGCAAACAGAGATTTCCAAAAGTTTGAAGTAATTTTTGTATCCTTGTCTAATATGATCTCCTTAGGCATGCCAGGCAGTATAAATATTTCTTTCATGAAAATATTGGCAATGTTTATCGCCTTGCAAGTTGACTTTAAGGGGATAAAGTGAGCATCCTTTCTCATCTTGTCCACAACTACCATAATAACGTCATTATGCTTAGTTGATTTAGGTAGTCTTGTGATAAAATCCATGGAGATGGTTTCCCATTTCCATTCTAGAATTGGTAGGGGTTGCAATAGCCCTACTAGATATATGTGCTCCACCTTAACTTACTGACATTCTAAGCACTTAGCTAAGTAGTCAGCTATGTCCTTCTTCATTCTCGGCCAATAAAATGGTTTATTGGTGGTTGTGATCATTTTCTAATAACCAAGGCGACAAGTGTATGGTCTTTTATGTAGTTCACCCAGTATGAACCTCCTCAATTCGTCACTATTTGGAATATACAACCTACCTTTGTAAGTTAGCAGACCATCATTCAACAGTTGATAGCCCTCATACTTCATCCCTGTGGGCTCTTACTCTAAGTATGATTTCATAGTTTTGAAAAACTCATATGTTTCATGCGCACTTTTAACTCTATCCTTGATGTCTGATTCGCAGGTAGTTACAGCTTCTAAATGAATCACTTTTGTACTTCTACTGAGGGCATCAACCACTCTATTTTCCTTTCCCTTAATATGTTTGATTTCGAAATCAAATTCATCGAGGAGGGCCATCCACCTAGCTTGTATACATTGAGTTTGGGAAATTCAAACAAGTATCTCAACTGACAGTGGTTGGTCATAAGTATAAATATTAGGCCTAGGAGGTAATGC
Organism: Picea engelmannii; assembly: GCA_009831015.1. Lineage (NCBI taxonomy): Eukaryota > Viridiplantae > Streptophyta > Pinopsida > Pinales > Pinaceae > Picea > Picea engelmannii. The sequence goes on along the minus strand of ML785918.1, from coordinate 389,656 downwards.
CTCCACATTTTTAAAGCATGAACTATGGCAACCAATTCTAGGTCATGTTTCACATAATTGATTTCATGTGCATTCAATTTTCTGTATTCATAACAGATTACATGCCCTTCTTGCATGAGGACTCCTCCAAGTCCTTCTTTGCAAGCATTTGTACACACCATGAAGTCCTTATGTGGGTATGCAATTTTTAGTATTGGTGCATTGGTTAAAAGGTGTTTCAATTGGTGAAAACTCTCTTCACATTTCGTGGTCCAAACAAATTTAACTCCCTTTTTCTGTAGGGAGGTGATTGGATAACCAATCTGGGAAAACACCTTTATGAACCTTCTATAGTATCCTGCTAGGTCCATAAAGGATCTGATATCAGAGACATCCTTTGGTGTAGGCCAACCCATGATGGCTTTGATCTTGTTAGGGTCAATTACCACTCCTTCCTAAGTGATGAAATGGCCTAAGTAATGGACCTTCCTTTGAAAAAAGTCACACTTACAAAACTTTGCATAGAGCTTGCGCTCTTAGCACTTGAAGTACTGACTTGAGGTGCTCTTCATGCTCTTCTTTGCTCTCAGAATAGATCAGAATGACATCTACGAAGACCAACACAAATTTGTCCAAAAATTTGTTGAGTACATTATTCATCAAGTACGTAAAGGTGGTTGGTGCATTGGTAAGCCCAAATGGCACCACCACAAATTCATAGTGCCCATATCTTGTCCTAAAGGTTGTTTTATGGATGTATTCATCCTTAATTCGAACTTAATGGTACATCGACCTTACATCAATCTTAGAAAATATTGTAACACCCCTCAGTTGGTCAAACAGGTCATCAATTCTCGGCAAGGGATACTTATTCTTAATGGTCATCTTGTTGAGTTGTTGGTAATCTATGCACAATTTGAGTGTACCATCCTTCTTTTACATAAACAAGGTTGGTGCTCCCCAAGGGGACACACTAGGCTATATGTAACCCTTTTCCAACATCTCCTTCAGCTGCAGTTTGAGCTCAACTAGCTCTGGTGTACTCATTCTATAGGGTTCTTTAGACATTGGCACCACTTTGGGTACAAGTTCTATTGAAAAATCAATATCTCTTCCTGGAGGTAGACCTGGTACCTCTAATGGAAACACATATTTATACTCTCTTAATATAGGATGGTCCCCTAGGATTGGTTTATTGTTCTCAACAGAGTTCAACACTTGTATTGCATACAAAGGACATCTTTTTCTGCAATACTTCTTCACTTGAAGTGTTGATATTTGTATCACTTAAACATGCTTTTAAATTCCTTGTAGGGTTCTTTTCCTCCCTTCCTCATCTTCACACTCCGATGTTTTATTATAATAGTCCAACTTGGCTTTATGAGCATCCAACCAGTCCATGTCAATCAACAAGTCATAAGATCCTAAAGGAAGTATATTTAGAGTTGCTTGGGTGGAAACCCCACTCAAAATGAATTGGCCTGCTAGCAAGACCTATGTTACTTTTGTTTTTGTCCCAATGGCTAGTTTGTTGGTTGTGGATCCTGATTATCTTCTTGTTTCATAGGTCTTTGTTTTCAGCTGTGTTTATACCCCATGAAGACTGTACACCCTGGAACGCGGGGGGTTATGTTAAATTTAGAGTTGTTATCAAGTTCTTTTCAATTTACTTAGATAATAATAACATAAGCATGATCACTGAGTGAAACACAATCACAAGGTACACATCATTTTATCCTAGGAAACCCTCATGGGGAGAAAACCTAGCAAAAACTTCCTTAATATAGATTTCCAATACAATGTCAAGATAAAAGACCAAACACTAGAGAATATCCAAGACTGAGAAAAGCACCTCTCTCTCCTTCTTCTTGCAACTGTAGCTTCCTTCAAACTTGCACACTAAACGAGTGACTTGAGTGAGTGAGTGAATGAGGCACTAACCTCTATTATTTATACTGGTCGAGGAGCACTAGGGTTGTGTCTTTTCATCAAGCAGGGCCGACTTCTCCAACTAGTGGTTAAAACCACTTTAATTAGTCCTAGGGGCCGACTTCTCAATTAGCATCATTTGACTAGGGTTTGACCAATCCACAAAAGGGGATTTGGTCATGCATAAATCTCGACGTGATCAATCCACAAAAAGGGATTGATCTATTTAATAATAACACAATTATATTTAGAATATTTTTCACAGTTACAATATTCAACACTCCCCCTTAACAAGAAGGGTATTCTATAATACAACATCATCAAGAGAGAGAAAGAGGGCAACGACATCATCAACATCTTGAACATTGATTGACATATCTATAAATCATCAGAAGTTTTTCTCATCATCAACAACATCATCTTTCACAACATGGAGCTGGAGTAGCATCATCATCATATGCATCCACATGAATTAGCGTAATGCTAAGGCAACAACATCAACACCATCATTAATATCATGAGGTTAGTATAACTTCACCAACAACAACACAAGGTTGATACATCATCAACAACAACAACATGAGGCTGAAACAACAACATCATCAACAACATGAGGCTGGAACAACAACATCATCAACAACACGAAGCTAGAAAAACAACATCATCAACACGAGGATGAGATAACATCATCATCATATAGCAATAAAATGAGGCAAGTGTAACAACAACATTTTGTGGTACTCTGATAGTCCTTAGGGATCTGCCCAGGAATCATAAGATTCCCTAGGATATAAAATCCTAACGGAGCTACCACGTGGTACTCTGATAGACCGTCCTTACCAGACCTTCGGGATCTGCCCGGGAATCAAAATATTCCTGAGGATATAAAATCCTAACAGAGCTACCACGTGGTACTCTGACAGACCGTCCTTACCGAACCTTCATGATCTTCCCAGGAATCAAAAGATTCCCTAGGATATAAAATCCTAACGAAGCTACCACTACTGACCACAGTTGGCATATACATGCACAAGTACTCTGACAGATCGTCCTTACCAGACCTTTGGGATCTGTTCAGGGATGATCAACTCCCTAGGATATAAAATCTTAACTGAGCCACCCATTGTTGGTAAGGATACCATAGTATCATCAACATCACTCCCCCTTTCAAGGGAGGTCCTTTCGGACTATACCAAGCTTGTCTCGAAAGTATTTAAACTTTACACGAGACATAGGCTTGGTCAACACATCTGCAACCTGATCATTTGTGCCAACATATTGGAGCTTTATAATTCCCCTCTGCACCATATCATGAATGTAGTGATACTGGATTTCTATGTGCTTTGACTTGTCATGGAACATGAGGTTCTTCGTCATCTTTATGCAACTCTAGTTATCACATAGAATCACGGTGGCTTCCATCTCCAGATCGAATAGACCTATCAACAACTTCCAAATCCATATGACTTCACAATTGGCAGAACATGCAACAATGTATTTGGCTTCTGTCATGCTGAGAGCAATATTGGATTGCTTCATGCTCTGCCATGAAGTCATGGCTGACCTTAGACTGAAACAACATCCTGAAGTGCTCTTTCTATCATAAACACTTCCAGCCCAATCTGAATTAGTATAACCAATCAATCTGAAGTCATGATCTCCATTATAACAGAGACCAAAGTCCAGCGTACCCTTAAGGTATCTCATCACATGTTTTGCAAAAACAAGGTGAACACGTATGGGCTCTACCAAATACCGACTCAAGGTGTTCGCAAGAAAACATATATCTGGCCTGGTATTCGTTAGATACATCACCGATCCAATGATCTGTCTGTACAATGTAGCATCAACCAATTCTGACGAAGTATCAACCAAGAGCTTCAACTTTGTTTCCATGGGTGTGTTCGTGGCTTTACATTCCAACATATCAAACCTCTTCAGTATTTCAACTACATACTTCTCCTGGTTAAGGAAGATCTTCTCTGGGCTCTGCCAAACTTCAAGACCTAAGAAATAGTGCATCAGGCCTAGGTCTTTCATCTCAAATTCTACAACGAGCTTCTTCTTACAATCAGTGATGAGATTTTCTTCTTCGGTTAAGAATAAGCCATCCACATACATCAGTAACATAACTGGCTCATCATTCATAACTTTGAAGTAAAGGTTAGAATCAACTTTACTTTTGGTAAAGCCTAAGCTCATAAGGAAACTGTCAATTCTTCGATACCAAGCTCTAATAGCTTGCTTCAACCCGTACAGAGACTTCTTCAACCTCCATACATGAGTCTTTCTATCTTCAACTTCAAACCCTTGAGGTTGTTCTATATACACTTCTTCTTCAATAACACCATTTAAGAAGGTTGTTTTCACATCCATCTGGTGTAACTTCCACTTCATCTTGGCTGTAAGAGCTATGATGGTTATGATAGAAGTGTATCTGGCTACAAGAGCAAACATCTCTTCATAATCAATGCCTTCCTTTTGAGAAAAGCTACGAGCTATAAACCTTGCTTTATGTTTTTCAATACTTCCATCTACAACATGTTTTATCTTGTATAACCATTTGGAAGATACCACATCTTTGTTCTTCGGTCTGGGAACTATTTCCCATACATCATTCTTTATAATGGATTGGTATTCTTCTGTCATGGCATCTGCCCATTCTTTCTTCTAAATGGCTTCTTCAAAGCAAGTAGGCTCCTTTTCTATGAGATCACACATCAAAGCCATGTAACTGGAGAATGGCTTAGGTTTCTTGATTTTTCTCATGGTTCCTTCTAGGACACCATACTTCTCTCCATCTTGAATAATCTTTCTTACCCAAGCTGGCTATCTCTTGTGAGAGATCGTCATTTGGGGAGGTTCTTGAGATTCTGTCATATCATGATCTTCTGGAATCTCATCATCAGGGGTATTTGTAACTTCCTTCACTAGTTCTGCAACTCTGGGAGCTACATGCTCTTCTTCGTATACTTCTTCAAGCTAGCATCTCCTTGATTTCTTGAGTGATGCATCTTCATTAAAGGTTACATCTATGTTGATCTCAATATGATGGTAACCTGGTATGTAAATTCTAAAGGCCTTAGAGACCTCACAGTATCCAACAAATATTCCCTTCTTTCCTGAAGGGTCCATCTTAGTTCTCCTTTCTTTCGGAAAGTGTACAAACACTGGACACCTAAATATCTTGAGATGTCTTACTTCTGGCTTCTTTCCGGAGAATATTTCTTCAGGGGTTTTGAATCCAAGTGCATTATGGGATACTCTATTTTGGACATATATTGTTGTTCTTGTTGCTTCAACCCATAAGTGCATTGGAAGATCTTGATCATGGATCATAGTCTTCACTACTTCCAGTATAGTTATATTCTTTCTTTCGGCTACACCATTTTGTTGAGGATTATAGCGAGTGGTGAGCTCCCTCTTAATCCTGATATCTCTGCAAAATCTTACAAATTCTTTTGAGGTGTATTCTCATCCATTATTTGACCTGAGTATCTTGATTTTTCTTTCAGAGAGATTCTCTATCAAGGCTTTGAATTCCTTGAATTTTCCAAACACTTCATCTTTTGATTTCAAGAAGTAAACACAAGTCATACGAGAATAATCATCAATAAATGACACATAGTGTACATACCCACTAAGAGAGGTTGATGGCATTGGGCCACATACATTTGAGTGGATGAGCTACAAGATTCCTTATGCTTTATTGTCGCTCTTCGGGAAAGGATTCTTTATGTTCTTTCCTTGTGCACATCCCTTGCACACACCTTCACGATCAACCTTGAAATCTGCTAGACCTGTCACTACCTTGCTTACACATGGTAAGGCTTTGTAGTTGATATGAGCTAGTCTTCTATACCAAAGTTCACATGGACTCTTAGTGGAGTGAGTCAAGGCTGCATCTGAGTGAACTTTTAATTTATATAGGCCACCTTCTTTTGTTCCAATAACAATTGCATCTTCTATGGTTTTTCCTTTAGGCCACATAAGGACTTCACCATCTATGAATGCAACCCTGAAACCTTTCTTATCTAAGGCTGAGATATAAAGCAAATTCTTTGTCAAACTTGGTACATAGAGTACATCCTTCATTTTCATCGGGGTCCCTGAATCAAGTTTGTAGGTGGATTCTCCTACTCCTTTGATAGGGTACTGGTAATCATCTCCAAGTGTAACTTTATGGGGAAAGTTCTTCTATGTAAGGCTAGAGAGAATGTCTCTCTGACTTGCCATGTGCTTAGAGGCACCACTGTCTATGAGCCAAGTATCCTCTTCAAGTGACACAGATCCTGAGAGGTATGAGAATAAAACATAGTCTTCAATCTTTTCTTTAATCATCTTTGTGGGTGGCTCATCACCTTCAACTGCATGGGTATGGTGTCTTTTGTTGTTTCTCTTCTTGTATTCTTCTCTTCTAGCCAGACAATTCTTAGCAATATGTTCCATCTTGTCACAATGGTAACATTGATAAGAGGAGAAATCCTTTTCTCTTCTTTGACCTTTCTGAAACTTCTTGAATCTCCTTGGAGGGTGAGATTATTTATGGAAATGGGTTAATCTCTTTGGGGAGTGAGATTCCTTATGTAGGTGGGTCTCCTTCTGGAAGTGAGACATTTTATTTCCTCCTTTAGCATGAACAACTAGGGCTTGATATTCATCCCTTAGTAGTATTGCTTCTCGGTTAGCTACTTTTGCTTCTTCTTGCACACATTCTTCCCAAAGACTGTCAAATTGGAGTTTCTCCTTTCTTGCATAGATAGTTTGGATGAAGGCATCCCAAGGTCTTGTGAGACCATTAAGAGTTGTCATTATGAGTTCATCTTCATCTAGATTGTCTCCAATTGCTTCTAGTTGTTCCTTGAATTGAGAAACCCTAGAGAAATAGTCATGAACGGTTTCTCCTTTCTGCATCTTTGTATTCTTTAGTTGGGTTCTCAGATTCATCTTCCAGTTGATATTCCTTCCTTCATGCATTCTGGTTAGGGCATCAAACATTTATTTTGGAGTATTCTTAGAAGACACTTGAGGGATCAAGTGGTCTTTAATAGAGTCTGCAATGATTCTTTTGGCCCTAACCATATCCTTCTGGTACTTTTATTTGGCTACAACTTCTGCGGGTTCTGGTACATTTTCCTTTATGAATTTTGCAAGGTCATTCTCTTCAAGAATGAGTGCAATCCTATACTTCCAGGCATGAAAGTTTTCCACACCTTCTAACATGTCAACAAGCTTGGTGCTTGCAGACATCTTGACCTGGAACTGGGAAAATGACCAAAAATTGAAAGTGCTCATAAATTAAATATGAACTTACCATGAGGTGCGATGGGTTGAGGCGAGTAGCCTGGTGCAGTCCATTTTCAACAAATCCAAATTTTACCCCTTGAAATTGGACCTATGCAAATATGAACTGGTAGTTCTGGTATTGGTTCTAGTTTCCTAGTTTTCTGGTTTTCCGATATCAGTGAAAACTAGGGTTTCACTTTCCAGAGGCTCTGGCCACTAAAAAGGTGCGCTCAAGCTGCCAATGAGTTCGCTAGGCTAGGGTGCACTTCCTTAGATGGTTTTTAGGCTGAAATTCCCTTCTAAAAAAAAACCCTAATTTTCTTGTACGACAACAACGATGTTTTTGGTTGCCTAGTGAAAGGTTCTATATTTAGTCAAGCTCTGATACCATGTTAAATTTAGAGTTGTTGTTAAGTTCTTTTCAATATACTTAGATAATAATAGCATAAGCAAGATCACTGAGAGAAACACAATCATAAGGTACACAACACTTTATCCTGGGAAACCCTTGTGGGGGAGAAAACCCAGCAAAAACTTGCTTAATATAGATTACCAATACAATGTCAAGATAAAAGACCAAACACTAGAGAATATCCAAGACTGAGCAATGTGCCTCTCTCTCCTTATTCTTGCAACTACAACTTCCTTCAAACTTGCACACTAGATGAGTTACTTGAGTGAGTGAGTGAATGAGGCACTAGCCTCTCTTATTTATACTAGCTGAGGAGCGTTAGGGTTGTGTCATTTCATCAAGGAGGGACGACTTCTCCAACTAGTTGTTAAAACCACTTTAATTATCCCTAGGGGACGACTTCTCAATTAACATCATTTGAATGGGGTTTGACCAATCCACAAAAGGGTATTGATCTATATAATAATAAGTCAATTACATTTAGAATATTCTTCATAGTTACAATATTTCAACAGGTTGCAGGGGAGGCTTGCCCCCTCTGCGGGGTCCGGGGGGATCACCCCCCCGGCTGGGGGGTCCGGGGGCAAGCGGACCCCCGGCTTCGCCCCCGAAGAAAAAATTGCCTTGTAAATGTATATTGTAATTTCATAGTAAATCTGGATCGTTCATTATAAGGTTGTAGATCTGACGATAGAAGTTATGTTAGGGTTTTTACCCCTAGAATGCAACCCTCTTTTATGAGGGAAATGTATTGTGTCTATGCATCATTGCGAATATTGTATTCTAAGAGAGGACACTGTGAGAGAAAGAAGAGGAAGTTACAACGAGTGTGTTGTAGGTTGTATCCTTTCATTTGTTGGACAATAAAAAGAAAGGAACTGGAAATTTCTTTGGTGGACGTAGCCCACATTGGGTGAACCACGTATATCTGTGTCTCTATTGTATTGTTTATCTTTTGTGTTTTATTTCTGCATTTGTTTTTATTTTATTGCTCTGTGATCTTATTTTCTAACAACTAGTATTAGAGCGAAAGGTAACTCGCATGAAAAGAGGGTTCATGTTTCGAGTGGGAACAATAACGGAAGATGGAAAGTTTAGGGTCGAGAAATTTAACGGCCAAAACTACCAGTTATGGAAGATGCAGATGGAAGATTATTTATATTAGAAGGATCTATTCCTACCATTGGGTGGAATAACAAAGAAGCCGACGACCATTAAGGACGAAGAATGGGAGGTTCTTGACAGAAAGGCACTAGGAATGATACGATTGATCCTGCTAGCATCGATGGCTTTCAATATTTCGAAAGAAAAGACAATGAAGGAGTTGATGGACACATTGGCTAAACTGTATGAAAAATCCTCAGCATCCAATAAGGTATTTATAATGAAGATATTATTTAATATGAAGATGTTAGAAGGTGGGTTTGTTGCACATCATTTAAATGAATTTAATACGGTTACTAATCAGCTAAGTTTTGTAAAAGTGGACTTTGATGATGAGGTCAATGCTCTTCTAATCTTGTGCTCATTGCCAGAAAGTTGGAACGGCTTGGTCATGGCTGTAAGTAAATCTGTCTCTGGTTCAAACACTTTAAAATTTGATGATGTTGTTGGTGTTATCCTTAGTGAGGAAATGTGACGGAAAAGCACAAGTGAGACATCAAGTAACGCGTTAAACATGGAGAACATGGGAAGACAAAAGGATAGATGAAAGGGCTCAAGGAACCGTGAGAATTCTAGGAAGGGTTGATCCAAATCTAGATTGGGAAAGATAGAGTGCTGGTATTGTGGGAAGAAATGACATCTGAAGAAAGACTGCAGAGCTCCAAAGAAACAAAGAGATGGACAACAAGAGAAAAATCAGGAAGCAATTGTAACAGGTGATGTGTTACAAGATGCTTTGATTCTTTCTGTAGATAATATTTCTAATTCTTGGGTAGTAGATTCAAGGGCCTCATTTCATGCCACACCCCATAGGAAACATTTTCTAGATTATGTTCAAGGTGATTTTCGACAGGTTCATTTGGGTGATGATACACCATGCAAAATTGTTGGAATGGGAAAGGTAAAAATAAAGAAAAGGAATGGAAACCAATGGTTGTTGAAAGAGGTAGGACATGTTCCAGATCTAAGGAAAAATCTAATTTCAACAAGGCAGTTGGAAAGTGAAGGTTGTATAACCATATTTACAGATAAGGTGTGGAAGGTCACCAAAGGATCACTGGTGATAGAAAAAGGAGAGAAGGTACGTACATTGTATTTATGTACTGGTAATACCGAATCTTCTATATCTTTAGCTTCTACAGGAGTGGATACATCACTGTGGCATCATAGGCTTGGACACATGAGTGAGAAGGGGATGCAGATACTTCACAAAATAAATTTGTTGTCGGATGTTAAACAAATTGATTTGGATTTTTGTGAGCATCATGTTTATGGAAAACAGAAGAGAGTCAGATTTCTTAGAGTCGAAAAAGAAAAGAAGAGTGAAAGGTTAGAGCTTGTGCATACATATGTATGGGGACCAGCTCAGGTATCATCTCTTGGTGGCTCTCATTATTATGTTACTTTTATTGATGATGCAACTAGAAAAACTTGGGTTTATTGCATTCGGCAAAAATATGATGTTTTTGATATTTTTAAGAAATGGAAAGCTTTGGTTGAGAATGAGACAGGAAAAAGGTTGAAGTGTCCCAGATCAGAGAATGGATGTGAATATTACAACAAAGAGTTTGATGATTACTATTCATACCATGGGATTCGTAGAGAGAAGACAGTTCTAGGAACACCACAAGAAAATGGTATGTCAGAAAGGATGAATATAACAATCATAGAGCATGCAAGGAGTATGAGATTGCATGTTGGTTTTCCCTTACAGTTATGAGCAGATGCTGTAGATATTGATATTTACTCAATAAACATAGGACCTTCAAGCTTTTTGGATGGTGGAATTCTAGAGGAGGCATGGACAGGTAAAAAGGTAAACTATTATTTTTTGAAGACTTTCAGTTGTAAAGCATTTGTCCATATTAATAAAGAAAATAGAACAAAGCTTGAGGAAAAATCTAAGAAGTGTACCTTTATTGGATACGGTGTTAATGATTTTGGTTATCGCTTATGGGATTATGAAAATCACAAAATCATTAGGAGTAGAGATGTCATATTCAATGAGAAGGTTATGTACAAAGATCAGTTGAAGGGAAAGAAAAACCAAAATACACAGTGCTTGATGAGATCATTGAAAAAGAAATTCCAAAGGTACCAGAAAATCAAAATGTACAAAAATAGGAGCAAATGGTACCACAAACTCCTACAAGTGTTGTTAGAAGATATACCAGGTTAAGTAGACCCCTTGAACGATACTCTCCTTCATTGTATTATTTATTGTTGATTGATTATGATGAACGAAAATGTTATGAAGAGGCAATGTAGGTAGAAACTAAAAAGAAGTGAGAGCAAGGCATGAAAGATGAAATGGATTCCCTTGTAAATAACCAGACTTGGGATTTGGTTCAGTTTCTTGCAGGAAAAAGAGCATTGCAGAATAAATGGGTTTACAAGTTGAAGGAAGAAGATGGAGGAAAAAAGTGGTACAAGGCTAGACTTGTTGTAAAGGGGTTTGCACAAAAGAAAGGTATAGATTTTGATGAAATGTTTTCTCCTGCTGTTAAGATGACTTCAATTAGGACTATTTTAAGTCTTGTGGTAGTAGAAGATTTGCATCTTGAACAATTAGATGTAAAAACAACTTTTCTCCATGGGGATTTGGAGGAAGAGATTTATATGCAACAACCATAGGGGTATGAGGTCAAAGCGAAGGAAAATTTGGTATGCAGGTTGGAGAAGAGTTTGTATGGCCTAAAGCAAGCTCCAAGGCAGTGGTATTTGAATTTTGACATGCTTATGATAGAACATTCTTATGATAGAACATGGTTATAGTAGATGTCATTCTGATCGCTCTGTTTATTTTAAAAGGCTAGAAAATGGAAGTTATATTATCTTGCTATTGTATGTAGATGACATGCTTGTTGTAGGTTCTAATATGCAGGATATAAATGTGCTCAAAAAGAAATTAGCTAATTCATTTGTGATGAAGGATTTGGGTGTTGCAAATAAAATCCTTGGTATGAGAATAACAAGAGACAGGAAAAATCACAAATTGACATTGTCTCAGGGTGAGTACATAGAGAAGGTGTTGGAGAGGTTTAGAATGCAGAATGAAAAACCAGTTAGTACACCTTTGGCTAGCCATTTCAAATTAACTAAGGAAATGTGTACCTGTAAGTTTTAAACCAGTGAAGTAAAGCAATGCATATAGATTCTTAACCAAAACAAAAATTAATCAATGGCTCATACACATAGTACACAGAGATTTATACCGGAAACCCTTAACTGAGAGAAAATCTTTCAACGGTTCATTGTATTAATTTCACCATTCACCATACAATATATATATATACAATGTTTTTAGGTATTCCGTAGATACCAAAACCCTAATCCCTTAATCCGGGATTAATTTAGAAAACCGCTAAAAATAGAAAATACCGCCCAAAAAAAAAATTCAAGGCG
>ML785918.1:342819-376548 GCA_009831015.1 Picea engelmannii | reverse complement strand
AAGCCATGTATGTCCACCACTTTGTCCAATCCCGGCCTTCCTTGGTAGCACAATCCATAATTGGTAGTGCCACGAAGATACCTGAAGACCCTCTTTACTGTTGTCCAATGCTCCTTCCCTGGTTTTGACATATATTTGCTCAAAACTCCCACTGCATGTGCAATGTCCAATCTAGTACAAACCATTGCATACATCAAATTGTCAACTGCACTGGCATACGAAACATGGGACATGTCCTCTTCTTCTTTCTGTGTCTTGGGACACTGACTTCCAGATAACTTTACACCTATAGGAATAGGAACCTTGACCGGTTTACTTCCATGCATATTAAACCTCTGCAATATCGTCTCAACATATTTTCTCTAATTCAACCATAGTTTCATGTTTGCACAATCCCTCTTAATCTCCATTCCCAGAATGAAGTTAGCAGCACCGAGATCCTTCATGTCAAATTTGGAGGATAGCTGCGATTTCACCTCCTTGATAACATCCATGTTATTTCCTACCAACAACTTGTCATCAACATACAACACTATATAAATGAAGTGATTACCAACCTGCTTGGAATATACACACTGATCAACCATCCTTCTCACAAATCCCAATCCAAGGATGTATGTGTCAAACTTTTGGTACCACATCGTAGGTGATTGCTTCAGATCGTATAGTGACTTATTTAACTTACAGACCAACTTTTTCTTTCCCTTCACTACAAATCCTTCTGGATGCTTCATGTAGATTTCTTCTTCCAGATCCCCATGTAGGAATGTTGTCTTCACATCCATTTGTTCCATTTCAAGATCAAAAGCAACAACAATAGATAAAACAAATCTAATAGAAGTTAACTTAGCAACAGGAGAAAAAATCTCACCAAAGTCAAGTCCCTCTACTTGGGAATAACCTTTTGCTACTAACTAAGCTTTGTATTTCTCCACTTTTCCTTCTGCATTAAACTTCTTCTTAAACAACCATTTGCTACCAACATATTTTCTTCCAGCTGGAAACTTAACTATATCCCATGCCTCATTCTTATCCAAGACACCCATTTCTTCAACCATGGCCTTCTTCCAGAGTTTACTATCCTCTAAATTCATTGCTTCCCTGACAGTTCTGGGATCATCATCAGTAATAGATAAAGCAAAATTGGAATGGAAATTAGGTGGACTATACCTTTCTGGTTGCCTTCTTTCTCTCAATGATCTCCTTAATACTAGGGTATGAGGTTCTTCTTCTTCTTCTGCTTCATCTTCTTTAGATGATTCAGATTTTGCATCATCCAACTCAAACTCTATTTTCTCAGGTTCGTCTTGCGTTGGTAGGAATTCCTGTTTGGACACATCTTTTACCTCTCTAAAAACAACATCCCAACTATAAACAATCTTCTTAGTTTCTGGGTTCCAAAGCTTATAACCTTTCACACCATCTTTATAACCCACAAAAATACACTTTTCAACTTTATTATCGGGCTTACTTCTATTTTCATTTAGAACATGTACATAAGCATCACAACCAAACACTTTGAGATGTTCAAGAGAGGGTGTCTTACCAGTCCACACCTCGTCTGGAGTTTTATCATCCAACGCTGATGATGGTGATCGATTGACCATGTAACATGCTATACCCACTGCCTCTGCTCAGAATTCCTGTCCTAACTTGAGACCACTGAGCATGCTCCTTGCTTTTTCCATCAGTGTCTTGTTCATCCTTTCTGCAACTCCATTCTGCTGAGGTGTGTATGGAGTAGTCTTCTGCCTTTCTATACCACACTTCTTACAGAATTCTTCGAATTCATTTCTACAGAATTCCCCACCATTATCTGTTCTCAATACCTTTATTTTCTTCTCTGTATGATTTTCCACCAGAGCCTTAAACTCTTTAAATTTATCAAATACCTTAGATTTCTTTCTAAGAAAATAAATCCATGTGTTCCTTGAGAAATCATCTATGAATGAAACATAATACACAGATTCACCTAGTGATGGAACATGAACAAGTCCAAACACATCACTGTGTATCAACTCTAAGATCCCCTTTGCTCTTTTAGCACCAGATGGGAATCTTACTCGATTATGTTTACCATATATGTAATGTTCACATAAATCAAAATCCAGAGTGCAATTAGACATACCTTCAACCATACCTTTACCGTGTAGTGTTCGAAGGCCCTTTTCTCCAATATGTCCCGGTCTTTGATGCCACATCATGGTCTTCTTTCCAGGGACAATATTGGTCTTGTCTTCTTTATTTCTCTGCTTAGGGACAACAGAACTGTTACACCCATTAGTATAAGTGCTTCCCAACAACTTATATAGAATTCCACACCGAACTCCCCTCATCAACACCATTGCTCCTCGTACCATCTTTCAAGTGCCCTTTCCCAATACAATATCCACTCCTGCATCATCCAACTTGCTTACATATATTAGGCTCTTGGCTAGTTTTGGAATGTGCAGAACCCCAGGGAGAGTTCTAATCCTTCCATCTTTTAAAAGCAACTTAACCCTTCCATGTCCCATGATTTTGGCTGTCGAGTCATCTCCTAGGAATACATCACCACCATCGTATTTTTCATATTCACAGAACCACTCCCTGTGAGGACTCATATGGTATGACGCACCTGAGTCGATCAACCATACATCACGGTCTGCATGTGTACCTGTAGATGCCAGGTAGACATCACCTCCTTCTTCAGTGGAGGTCTTTGCCTCTGTGGAAGAGGTACTATCAGATCCCTTTGGTTTATCAACCTTCTTAGACTTGCAATCTTTCTTATAATTCCCTGTTTTACCACACTTCCAGCATTTCCTCAAAGATTTTTCTGGAGACTTAGATCTACCTATAGATTTAGATCTCCCTCCCGAAGACTTACCAAGATTCCTGTCTTGAGTACGACCTCTTACAAATAAATCTTATGTGCTATGACCATCCATGTTTTTCCGCCTCATCTCTTCAGATAACAAGGATGAAACTACATCCTCATACTTCAATGTAGATTGAGTGGTACTACCAATTGCTACAACCAGATTATCCCAAGAGTCTGGCAAAGAACATAACAAATTAATACACTTATCTTCTTCTGCAATCGTAATATTCACAGAGACAAGTTGACTTACCAGAGTATTAAAGGCATTTAGATGTTCTGTCACATAATATCCATCTTCCATCCTAAGATGATACAACTTATTTCGAAGAAACAACTTGCTTACCAGGGACTTTGATTGATACAAATTCCCTAACTTATCCAATAGTTCCTTGGCTGTAGATTCTCCTGATACATTCAACACCACTGAATCTGCTAGGCAAAGTCAATTAGTACTCCTTGCTCTTTTGCCCAACTTCTCCCAATCTTCCTTCGACATACCAGTAGGTGGTGTACTAGTAGGTAGTGTACGAGTCATCTGTGTGTCAGTAGGTTGTGTACCAGGATCCACAACGATCCATTGTTCTTTGTCTACAAGAAGGTCCTCCATCTTGAGCTTCCATAGCTCAAAGTTTTTATCGTTGGACTTCTCTATCTCGATTCTAGAAGAGCTCGCCATTCCTCTTTATACACTCGAATAACCACTGCAAAAGCTCCCACTAAACCCAGGTTTATCACAGACCCAAGATAAACTTGATCTATCAAGACCGATCCAAACCCTCAGCAACAAAGGTGTCCCTCTGAAGCCAAAAATGAGCTCTGATACCACATGTAAGTTTTAAACTTGTGAAGTAAAGCAATGCATATAGATTCTTAAGCAAAACATAAATTAATCAATGGCTCATACACACAGTACACAGAGATTTATACCGGAAACCCTTAACCGGGAGAAAACCTTTCAACGCTTCATTGTATTAATTTCACCATTCACCATACAATATATATACAATGTTTTTAGGTATTCCGTAGATACCAAAACCCTAATCCCTTAATCCGGGATTAATTTAGAAAACCGCTAAAAATAGCAAAATGTGCTAAAAATAGAAAATATTGGCCAAAAACAAATTTGGGGCGCTGCGCGTAACCAGGGGGGGCATACTTGGCCCCCCCTGGGAAGCGCTCGTTGCACACGACACAAAGAGCACTACTAGAGGGATCGTCAAACGCAGTTGTCGAATCTGGTACGCCCACACACACACATGCAAAGAATATAACACATACCCAACAGTCCCAAGACATAAGAGGAGGCAGAATACATGTCCATGGTCCCTTATTCATCAATAATTGGCAGCTTGATGTATGTGATGGTTTGCACACGACCAAATATTGCACATGCAATGGGAGTTGTGAGTAGGTATATGAACAAACCAAGAAAATAACAATGAGAGGCAACAAAGTGGATTCTCAGGTATTTGAAAGGTACTGCTACTCATGCATTATGTTTTGGAGGTTTAGATATTGTTCTACAGGGATATGTTGGTTCAAATATGGCAGGTGGTAAAGATAGCAGGAGGAGAACCACATGGTATGTTTTTACTGTAGGTGGAACAACAATAAGTTGGATTTTTAAACTGAAAAAGGTTGTTGCAGAGGAAGAGTATGTTATTGCTACAGAGGCTAGTAAAGAGATGATTTGGTTACAGAGGTTTATGGAGGAATTGGGAAAGAAGCAAGAGAATAGCAGGTTGTACTGTGACAACGAGAGTGCTATTCATCTTGCAAATAACTCAACCTTCCATTCGAATACTAAGCATATACAACTCAGGTACCATTTCATACGATCCGTCTTGGAAGATGGACTATTGAAGTTGGAAAAGATACACACTAGCCAGAATTATGCAGACATGTTAACGAAGGGAGTAACCAAGGAGAAACTAAGTTCCTGCTTAGCTTCATTTGGTCTTCAAGCATGAAGGTGAAGATGAGAAATTTTCTAGGTCCAAGGTGGAGTATAGTTCAGCAGGTACAACAACAATGGAGTTGTTGTGATCAGTCTCCAAGTGGGAGATTGTTGGTTGTGGAGCCTGATTATCTCCCTATTTCATAGGTCTTTGTTTTTAGTCATGTTTATACCCTATGAATACTGTACAACCCTCCACGCGGGGAGGTTGCAGGGGGGGCTTGCCCCCCCTACGAGGTCCGGGGGCAAGCAAGCCCCCGACGGGGATTCGGGGCGAAGCCCTCGAAGGAAAAATTGCCTTGTAAATGTATATTGAAATTTCATAGTAAATCTGGATTGCTCATTATAAGCTCGCATATCGAACGGTAGAAGTTATGTTAGGGTTTTTTTCCCTAGAAGGCAACCCTATTTTATGAGGGTAATATATTGCGGCTATGCATCATTGTGAATATTGTATTTTGAGAGAGGAGATTGTGAGAGAAAGAAGAGGAAGTTACAACGAGTGTGTTGTAGGTTGTGTCCTTTCATTTGTTGGATAATAAAAAGGAAGGACCTGACAATTTCTCTTGTAGACCTAGCCCACACTGGGTGAACCACGTATATCTGTGCCTCTATTGTATTGTGTATATTTTTTGTTTTATGTCCACATTTGTTTTTATTTTATTGCTCCGCGATCTTGTTTTTCTAACACAGTTGTACCAACCATGATTTAGTATGTTTT
Source organism: Picea engelmannii (assembly GCA_009831015.1). Taxonomy (NCBI): domain Eukaryota; kingdom Viridiplantae; phylum Streptophyta; class Pinopsida; order Pinales; family Pinaceae; genus Picea; species Picea engelmannii. The sequence goes on along the minus strand of ML785918.1, from coordinate 371,007 downwards.
ACTGGATGCAAATTACATCTCTTCATAGTTTAAGGGGCAACATAACTCAAGTTAGAACCAGGGTGAATCAAAATACAAACAAGATGCTTGCCAATCGTATCTTCCATATCCACTACTGAAGCTTGGTGATCAGTTTGTTGATTACCCAATACTGCATAAATTTGTGGCATGCTCCTAGCCACAACATTGACTGTGGTAACTTCCTGGATGTTGTAGATGCTCCTATTGTCTTGCTACCTATGGGGGAAGTCCTTCAAAAAATGTTCTTCTCTACATCCCCAACATTTCAATGGTTATCTCCTTTTATCGTAAGTCTTTCCTGGGACTGATCCAAAGGGTTTATTTCCACTTGGAGATGGAAAATTCTGCCGATACACACTTTTAGTAGGAAGGCTCATCCTAGATTCATTCCCATGGTTCCAAAACCTTGAAGGTTTAAACCCCTTCTTCTTGAATCCCAATTTGCTTTCCTTTTTCCAATCCTTACGAGGTTCGTCCTTGTGCTTGAATTGTTCATAAAAATACCTTGCCTTCCTAATGGTGTCTTGGGTTCATCAAACTCAATTTTGTCTCGATAGGATTGAGGCATCCTGCTAATGAATCGTTGCACCTTCGCCTTTTCATCCTTGATGTAAGGAACATACCTCAACAACTCAAGGAATTTGTTGACATATTCTTCAATGGTGAGTTGTCCAAGTTTGAATTCATAGAACTCCTTAGTCCTTTCATCATAGTACCTTTCAGATAGGTACTTTTTCTTAAAATACTTTTTAAATTGTTTCCATGACAACTCTTTCTCATGAATTCCTTTCACATTTCTAAGTTCTTCCCACCAGATGGAGGCCTTTCCATTCAAGTTGAAGATGGTTATTCGAGCCTTCAAGTTCTCAGAGTAGTCATGGATTCTGAAGTACTTCCTTAGGCCGAGTAACCAAGCTTCTCCTTCTCCCCCCTTCATGATCTCTCCATCGAAAGTGGGTGGTTTTGATTTCTTAAACTCTTCAGGGTCATGGCTTCTGGAATGTTTCCTCCTCTTTCTTCTCCTTTGAGAATGTAAACTAGTCTCACTGCTAGACAATTCCCTGGAGTTGTCAGTTCTCTCACTAGAGGATTCTTCAGTTGAATCCTTGACGTCAACATGCCTCTTGGGTCCATGTTGGGCCTTCTTTGAGGTTCTTTTTCTTGTGTTACTATTTTTCAGAGCCATGTTATTGTATCTCAGATGGACTTTGGGTTCTCTTAGTATTATGTCTGTCCACATTACTGGCCATCGGTCCATGTTTTAGTTGCATCTATATGTTTGATAGGCTTTGCAATAGGACTACATTTATTTCAATTTGCTTTCCTTGTTTCATGAGTCTATCATTGTATGTTTTAAAGCTTTGTAATTCTGCCACAAGGCTTCTTACAGTTTCAACTAAATTCTGAGGGGTTTCCACCACCCTCCTCTCAACAAAATCTTCTTCTAGTGAATTTGGCTCCTAGTGAGCCACTTGTTTGCTTTGTCGACCCAATAGAGTTGTAAGTTATGTTGGTGGGTGCCTTTCATCTGTGTATCCATGATTTGATCAACTATAGCCTGCTCAAGTAGTCAGAGTTAAATTCTGTAGGGGCCAAGTGATTATCTACCTCTGAGGTCTCCAATAGAGGTGAAAAATATGGGCGAAGGAGCTCCACATTGAAGACTGGATGTAGGCTAAGGAATGGGGGAATACTTAGTTCAAAAGCATTCTCACCTACAACCTTGGTGATGGTGTAAGGCCCATATCGAAGTGGTCGAAGCTTCTGATGGGGTCTTGCAAGGCGCTCTTTCCGCAAATGTAACCAAAACTTATCACCAACGTGAAACTGGTGTGGAAATTGATGTTGGTCATGTCGTCACTTATACTTGGCATGGGATTTCTGCAAGTTTCTATGGAATCATTAGCAGATGTACGGAATCCTTTCAACAAATTTGGATGCATGATTTTCCTTGATTTGGCACTTTATTTCCTCATCCTCAGGGAGGGTGCATCTGTAGATTAGACCGTTGGGTAAGGGAGCATTGGGAACTAAGTCAATTGAAGGCTTGACTTGAATGTGTAGAGGCACCTTTGTAGGTGAAAAAATATATTTGTGCTCCTCTAAAATATCCTTGACCTGTTTTTGTTGTACAGAAAGGTCTTGAGCCCGGGCTATAGTGGTCGCAGTGACCTTTTGTTCACCTTCTGATCGAATCACGATGAGTATAAAGTTTGTGGTCTGAGATCGAATGAAGTGGTAGTAGGCGAAACTACCTCCAATACCTTGTAGAGATGACCCCCGGTAGTTCTTGGCTCCATCATCTCTCTTTTATTCCACCATGGGAGGTCGCTTAGGTTGGTGAGAACGGTCGTCCTTGAGCGAAACTAGCTCAAGACCCAACTCTTTATACCCTAACCTTCTCAGGGACATGCATTGAGAAATGACAAGGAGCAAATTGCTCTAATACCACTAATCCAGATTGTAAAAGGAGTGAAACGGAATATAGGAAAGTAATGTGACAAAATAGAGTAAATGCGACAAAATAAAGTAAATACAACAGAATCAAATAAAAAAAATAATATGGCAAAAAATAATTTTTTTATTAAATGGAAGAATATTTAGAACTACATCATGAATGGAATGATCTCCTTTACAAATGAGAGGCCCATATATATAGTAATCAGGGGGTGGTAGGAGTCATGTCTTTTCATTAATTAATTGTTATTTGTTTTATTTTTCAAATATCATGGCTTACAAAAAAAAAACATGGGTGAATTCCATGGGTTAAAAAAACCTATGACTTTTCTCCACTTATTATTATTATTTTCCCACCAAATACCATGGGTGTATATTCTCGATGGTAAAAAGAAACAATTACCATGGTGACATGATGGAAGAGGTGGATGGCCATCTATTTCCACTTGGATCACTCAAGAGGAGTCTGAAAGCAACAAGCATGGAAGTAGTGATGAGAACTTGGCCCTTGTCAGTGAGACAAGGAAGGGCAAAGGAAAGGGTTCCAACAAGAAGGGTAACAGTGATGGAGGAACATCCCAACTAGGGAAGAAGAAGGACTTGAGTAAAATCAAGTGCTTCTCATTTCATAAGAATGGATATTGTGCATCTCGGTGTCTAGAGAAGAAGAAGGGAAGAGGAAAGACACATAAAACAACATCATGAGAGACACAACTAGATGAGCTTGCAATGAAGTTTGAGAAGGATTTCTCACTAGTTTCTTGCCTTTCTACCAACACAACTACTAGGAGTGCATGGTACTTGGACAATGGTGCATCTCATCATATGACATAAGCACATGAGTTATTCAACAGTCTGACGGAGAGGGACTCAAGGGTTCGTGTGGAGCTTGGTTATGATGCCAAGTATGTAGTGAAGGGAGAGGGAACAATTTTGTTCCAACTTGAGTCAGGAGGTTCGTTTGATGCCCAAGATGTGCTTTATGTAATGGGACTGAAGAAGAACTTGCTTTCAATCTGAGCTATGGAGGAAAAGGGTTTTTCCATTAATTTTCAAAGAGGAAAAGTACTCATACGTCTAGAGAAAGCTAGCTTAGACATGTAATACCCCTAGGCTAAACCCCTATTGTAATGTAAATGTAAATGTACATATAGGCCGGTGAGCCATGGGCATACAAGTTTTGGGTCAGTTTAGCGCGCATGAACCAAGGGAAGAGTGTGCACCCATTTCATATCTTTACGCGCACCTGAGTAAGTGCATGAGGATTGTTGTGTACACAAACTAAGGGAAGAGTGCACACTCGTTTCATGGCTTTGTGTGCCCCTGAGTAAGTGCATGAGGATCGCTTCAAAGTGTGCACCAGACCATGTTTGTAGCTAGGATATTTTTGGGGCTAGAGATCCTTTTTATAGATATATATTGAGGTCAGAGTGCTTGTGTGGTTATTAGGTTGGAGAACCTAGATTGTGACAAAGGCCAATGCACTTATTTTTGTAAAATGTAATTGCAATCAAATATTAATAAAACATATCACTGCGTGCAGACCCTTCTCGTGACATAGGAATGGTTGCGTGCATAGTTGTATTATGAGTTCATTCCGCTCTTATAGTCGCTATCTTGTTAAGTAACTTCAACAGTAATCACATGGGTTCTAGTGCGAAGCTAGAAATGTCGTGCATGCTAAGAGACAGTCGACGCGACCAACACAATGACGGTTGAGCGTACAAATTTGCTAAGACATATTTGTTGTGCGTTGTATGACACCGGTTGCATGCACTTGGAAAATGTAGCGGTGCGTAGCACAAGGCCAATTGTGCGCGATGTTGGTTTCAACGAGTTGCTTCCACAGAAGAAAGAATTGATATCAGAGCTTTATATAACGAATTTGCAGTGGTGGAGACTTTACAATGTGGTAACAAGACTCAACTAGGAGGATGGATACGTCACAATGTGGTATCAAAGCTCAAATTTTGATGTGACATGGCATTTGACCAAATTTGGGGATGTTACAAAGTGGTATCAAAGCTCAAATTTTGATGTGACATGGCCTTTGAGCAAATTTGGGGACGTTACAAAGTGGTATCATAGCTCAAATAATTTGATGTGACATGGCCTTTGAGCAGAGCTGGGGACATTACAAAGTGGTACAAGAGCTCTTGGTTCAACATTAGACTTGTATGGGCCATAGATCCACATGAAGTTGGTAAGGTGGGCATTTTTATGATGGTTGCGAGTTGAAAATATGGAAAAATAAGCTGAGTGAAGAAAGGACTCGCGTGCGCTAAGTATTGGTGCGCAGTGTGTGCATGCTAAATTTTGGCACTGCGCGATGCATGACTTATTGTGCACGAAAGATATCGTATGTGGAGTGTATGCATTAAATATTGGAACTGTGGGGTATAGAACTGGTGGAGCCCACATAATATGGGAGTGCATTACATGCATGATGAATATGGATGTCATGCAAAATTGATGGGTGCATACATGATAATAGTCCACCGGGGGTGCACATTGAATATTGGTGATGCGAAGTGAGTGCGCATGGAATATGAACACCACACAAAGTAGAATTAATGGTGTGTAGTGCATGCGCGTGGAATATTGGCATTGCGTGGGGCACGATTGGAGATGAGCATTGAGTATTGGGTGCAAGAGGGTGCGTGGTGTAGAGAAAATATGTAATTTGTGTGTGACACAAAAGTTGTGCGCACTAGATAATGATGCACGAAACCCAAAAATTGAGTGTGCTAAATATTAGTGCCAATATAAAAGTTGTGCACACTGAATACCAATGCGTTGTATGTGTGCTTGGTCTTGCATGTATAGAGCATGCATGTGTGATGGATATGGGTGTATAACACATAATTGCTATACATGTGAGCTTTGAAAGAAAGAAAATGAGAGAAAAGAGGTGGAAAAGTCCTGGACAAAGGAGCCCAAATATTCGTCCAAACTTTTAAATTAGGTTGTTAAAATCAAAAGGAATCAGAAGAAAGGATTCCGATACACTTATGGAACAAAATGTGCATAGTATTTATGGTTTTCATAAATGATTTAGTCTAGCAAATCTTGTTGCCTGTACATTTTGTAGATTTAATAACACTTTGATTAGTACAAGATCAACACATATATGAGAAGCATGGAAGATGCACAAAGAACCTACAACCATGAAGATGAGGTTAAAAGGATGTCTGACAATATAGATGATGAGGGTACAGATTCAAATGGACATGGAGAAGCCAAGGAAGAAAGCATGAATTTGGTGAATACCATATTTTTTTTTCAAAATGACGTCCAAAGTTATAAAGTTGATAATGGTAAGATTATGAAAGCCAAAGAGGAACAATATGGCTTCAACATCAAGTTGCTACAAAGCTTGGAAAGAATTGAGAAAAAGATGGATAAGGAGACCGAGTCAAGCAAATCGAGAAGACGTAGGTCTCATGATGAGAGAAGAAAATCAAGAAGTGTTGGTAGGCATCACCGTCACTCTCCAAGACATTCAACTGGGAGAGCGCACAGTAGTTCAAGCCCATCTCCTATCGGGAAGCATAAGAGGAGGTCTGGGGTGGATGAGCTACAAGGAGAAATGAACAAGATTAAGCCTCCTACTTTTGATGGTGAGCACAAGAAGGATGAGGATGTAGAGACTTGGATGCTAGGCATGAGAAAGTACTTTTAGTTACATAATTACTCTTCACAGGTAGATGGGAGAATTGCCATCTACCAGCTGAAGGGAAAAGCATCAATGTGGTGGGACTAGTTTGTGCAAGTACAACACATTGATGAGATAAAGATTACTTGGAGGGAGTTCAAGAGGTATTTTCAAAAGAAATACTTAACCAAACATTACTATCATAGGAAAATGAAGGAATTCTTTGAACTCAATCTTGGAAGTATGACCATAGATGAGTATGAGAGGATATTTGTAGAGCTACTAAAGTATGTTTCTTTCATCAAGGATGAACATGTTAAGATTCTGAGGTACTTGAGTGGGTTTCCATCATTTATCAATGATAAGATATAATATGATGATCCCAAGACATTGGAGGAAACTATAAGGAGAGCCAAGTGTCTTTATGACAACATAGAGGAAGATCCACTTACCAAAAGGCTTGCGAAGACAAGAAAAAAGGAAAGATGGAGTAGAGGAAGAAGGGGGCCAAGTCACCATTCTTTAGAAATATTTTTTAAGGACAACCAACTCCCAAGAAGTCCAGAATGACAGAGGCAATGGGGCAAAGACCAAGGCAACAACCAATGAAGTGTTGGGGTTGTGAGGGAGATTATATGTACATAGATTGTCCTTGCAGAGGTGACAAAGTGGGGATTATTCACAATGTACAACAGGATGATATAGTTGAGGACATGGGAATAAATGTACCTAAGATATATGTAGCCCTGGATAACAAGCAAGATGATTTTCAGTCACATATGATTGAAATGGAAGGTAAGATCAACAACCAACCCATTGCTATTTTAATTAATTTGGGAGCTAGTCATAGTTATCTAGATCCTAAGATGGTGGAAATATTTCAATTGCCAAAAAGCAAGCTTGGGAAACCTTGGTTGGTACATCTAGCTACAAGAGAAAAAAGGAAACTTAATGAGATAAGTAAGGCATGTCCAATGGACATGAATGGATTGAGCACACAAGCATATTTGACTATTATACCTTTGGGCTCATATGATTGCCTAATTGGTATGGATTGGTTAGACATGCATCATGTTGTCCTAGACTATTATAATAAGGATTTTACTTGCTTGGATAAAGAAGGGAACTTGAAAACAGTACAGGGTATTCCAAGGGCTATAACTATTAGAGAAGTTTCAACCTTGCAGCTGAAGAAAAGCTTCAGAAAAGGATGTCAAGTATTTGCAGCGCATATGGAGGAGGCACCTAAGGATAAAGTGTCAAATATTGAAGATTGTGCAATCGTAAAGGAGTTTGAAGATGCATTTAGAGAAATACTAGGGTTTCCTACCAAGAGAGATATTGATTTCTCTACAAATCTAATGCCTGGAGCAACCCTAATATCCAAGACTCTTTATAGGATGAGTACACCCAAACCGAAAGAATTGCAAATGCAACTTGAATAAATTTTGAAGAAGGGGTATATACGACCAAGTGTGTCACCTTGGGGTGCCCCAGTATTATTTGTGAAGAAAAAGGATGGAACATTGAGACTTTGCATTGACTTTATGCAACGCCTAAATAAGGTAATAGTGGAGAACAAGTATCCTTTGCCAAGGATAGATGCCCATTTTGATCAGCAGAAGGATGCATAAATATTCTCTAAGATTGAACTCATATCAGTCTATCATCATGTAAGAATTAAAGAGGAAGACATCAACAAGACAACCTTCATGATGAGGTATGGCCATTATGAGTTCATGAATGAATGGTATTTTCAGAGAATACTTAGATACATTTGTCATTGTATTTTTGGATGACATAATTATTTACTCAAAATCTAAAGAAGAACATGAGCATCACTTGAGGATGGTGCTCCAAGTATTGAGAGAACATCAATTGTATGCAAAGTTGAGAAAGTGCTCATTCTACCAGAGGCAAATTCATTATTTGGGTCATATCATTTCAGAGGAAGGGATAGCAATGGACCCAGAGAAGATAAAATCCATTGAAGGATGGCCAACACCAAGGAATGTCGCAGAGGTGAGATCTTTCATGTGACTTGCAGGGTACTATAGAAGGTTTATTGAAGGCTTCTCAAAGATTTCATACCCAATCACATCCTTGCAAAACAAAGGTGTGATATTTGAGTGGACTTCTGATTGTAAAAGGAGTTTCCAACACTTGAAGAGTTTGTTGACAAGTGCGTCGATTTTGAAATTTGTTGATCCTAATGAAGACTTTGTTGTGTGCACTGATGCATGCAAGGAAGGGCTTGGTGGAGTCCTTAGTCAAAATGGGCATGTGGTGTGCTACAAATGAAGGAAATTAAAAGGGCATGAAAGGCACTATGCTACTCATGATTTGGAATTGGCAGCCATAGTGCATGCCTTGAATATTTGGAGGCACTACCTCATGGGAAGATGATTTGAGTTAAGGACATACAACGATGGTCTGAAATATTTGTTTGGACATCCAACTCTAAATGTCAGGAAAAGTAGGTGGTTAGAATTCCTTAGTGAGTATGACTTTGATATAAAACATATCAAGGGTAAAGAGAACAAGGTGGCTGATGCACTCAACAGGAGAGTGCATGAGATGCATGCTACAACCATTAGCATGTACAAATCAGATTTGAAGGACAAAATTTTAGAAGTTGAAAAATTAGATCAACACTATGTGGAAATAAAGACAAAGGTGCAACAAGGTATTTTGCAACAAACCATTGACAATTTTAAGTTAAAAGAGGATAAAATCCTCATGTATAGAAGCATAATTTATGTGCCAAACTCTCAGGAATTGAAAAATATGCTATTAAAAGAAATGCACAATGTGTCGTATGTTGGGCACCCGGGCTACCAAAAGACAATTACTGCTCTCAAGACTCAATACTATTGGCCATGTATAAAGAAATAAGTGGTTGATTTTATTGCCAAGTGTTTGGAATGTCAGAAGGTAAAGGATGAGCACAGACACCTAGCTGGCTTACTACATCCCTGAGTGGAAATGGAAGTTGTAACAATATATTTTATCATGAAGCTACCTAGAACTACCAAGCAACATGATTCTGCCATGGTAGTGGTGGATAAGCTTACTAAAGTTTCCCACTTTATTCCAGTAAGGGTCAATCACAAGGCAACAAACATTGCTGATATTTACATGAAGGAAATTGCTAGGCTACATGGTGTGCCTAAGACAATTGTGTTTGACAAAGATCCCAAGTTCACATCCAATTTGTGGAAGGGATTATTTAAAGGATTTGGGACAAATATGAATTTTAGCACAACCTACCATCCAAAGTCAGATGGGAAAACAGAAAGGGTAAATCAAGTGATAGAAAATATGATAAGAATGTATGTGATGGACAAACTGATGCAGTGGGAAAAATATTTACATTTGGTTGAGTTTGCATATAACAATGGGTATCGAGCATCTCTCAAGATGAATCCATTTGAGGCACTTTATGGCAGAAGGTACAACACACCAGTGATCTGCGACAACCCAATAGATAGAGTAATGGTTGGGCCAGATTTACTTAGGGAAATGGAAGAGAAGGTGGTGAAAATAAAACATAATTTAAAGGCTTCCTAGGATAGACAGAAAAATTATGTAGATAAATGTAGAACTCACAAAGAATTTAAAGTGGGTGACCACGTGTTTTTGAAAGTGAAAGCTAGGAAGAGTTCAGTTAAGTTCAGAAATTGTTCAAAGCTGGCAACACATTATTGTGGGACATTTGAAATCCTGGAGAAGATTGGTCCTAACACATACATGCTAGCGCTTCCTACATCCCCATGCATTCATAATTTTTTTCATGTATGTTTACTTAAAAAGTATGTGCATGATGCTAATAATGTAATTGACTGGAATGTGATTAAGGTGGAGCAAGAAGACGACTTTCGAGTTCAACCGGTGTGCATATTGGATCGGAAAGTCAAGCTGCTCTAGAATATGTTAGCACTAAGAGTCACCCTCAGACTGCTATAGGATAAGCCCAGTACCCATCAAAATGTAAACGGATTAAAATGGTTTGAGTAGGTGGATCAACAAGACTAGGAAAGAAAGGGAGAGGGCAACAAAATGTCTGCAGAGGCATTCCATTGGGCATGGAGTCATAACATCCTATAGATCAAAGGTAATCAAACTGTATATCAGACAAAGAGATATATAATGATGAGTAGAAGCATGGTGAATATGAAAAAAGGAAAAACTTCCATTATACAGAGATCCTTTCTGCAATATATAAAGATTTTCTTAAACAATGAACAATGATTTAATGGGCAAGCTACAACAGATCCTCTGTTCTTAATGAATCCATCAATCAATGGAAACTATGATCCTCAAAACCTGCAATATGTTCAATCAAGAAGATAAAAAAGAAGTGGGAAAATAAAGAAGACAATCTGATAACAACTCTCATGAATCTTTAATGGCAGAAAATGCCATAACAAACAGGCCCTCAGGCTTACAAATGAGCAACTAAAACTGCTCCTCCAACTCTCTCCTCTCTTGGCTCATGAATTCAACCCCACTCTACTCTTGTACCATGAAATATATAACACTATAGGTCCTTTCCATCTCACCAATTCTAACTCCAACCCCTTTCCCAAAATAGAAACAATTACAAACAAAGAATGACACGTTTTAACTGATTTCCTGCTTTTCAGGAGGTGAAATTATGAAAAATAGGCTTCAAAATGACACTTGTAATTCTCAAAATATAACAAATGTGTAAAATATGAGAACTGTTTTTGTAGATAAGCTCATTATAAAGAAAAACCTCTCCCAGTTTCTTTAAATTCATCTCCAGCTGGCCGGAATACGTGTCACAAAAACATGTCTCAAACAGGAAATCATGAAAAATGAAAAAATAGGGCTCAAAGATTCTTTTGAATATCCCAATCCGTGAAACCTGTGTGAAAAATGATATAGGTTAATATTCATGGGTCCGTGATTGAAAATAACCTCCTTTGGATTTTGAAAATTCATCCCTGTTCACCCGAAAATCCTCCTGGAAGTCAACTGATCAGAAATACCAGTTCAACAGTCTTAGAATAGAGTTTTCGTAGCACATTTCATAGCACCTGAGCCAGTTCATAGCCCCAAAGGAAAATCAAGTATCCAAACCCTTCCCGACCTCCAAACAAGACAAAAAATCTCATGGAGTACCTGATGGCTATGAGGTTAATGCTGGTAATTTCAGATTTGCACTCAGATGCCTGCAAGTTGCCTAACCTCCAACCCTCTTCCTTAACTAGTTCATAGAACCAACTCAAATATAGATTGCACACTTAGAGGAGGCTATTAGTTGATGGTATGACATAATCCATGAGAATTTGTTTATAATACAAGATCTGAAAACAATAATATCTTATGGGTCATGATTCTTTAACCCTACAATTCTATGTGATAACATCTAACTCCGTAGGGGATGACATGCTCCCTGTGAGCTGCCAAGAACATGCAGTTTAGTGCCTTATTCAAATACCTAAAGCAAACTGAAAAACTGAAATGCTTGAACACGAGCTTATTTATATACATGACCCTACTCTAACTAACTTTTACAATTTGGTTAGGTGAAAACAAACTTCCACCATAGCCAGTCAAAGTGTTTGGTAACATTCTTTTCTTCTCTGCAGTTGATCAGTAAAAGTTAAGGGAAGTATGAAAACAGACTGAATACATGTTTTGGAACACTGACAATACCTCCAAATGATGATAATATGATTAAATTTGCATGCTCCAAAGCATTTGAAAAGTGCAATTCCATGTATTCATTGACAGGGTCATGAAACTGCTGGCAAGGCATACTAAACTGGTAAAAAATTACCTCCTTTATTTCATCATTGCTCACATGTTGTTTGATGTTCTCAACATTTACAGGTGGATAAAGGACCGATGAAAGCATTTGTTGGTTGAATGGTTGCTCCTCATCTTCAGAACTGCCTATGGGCTGTCTGCTAATCATTTCTGCATGTACTGTAAGAACAATTTGTTGCTCATACACATGGTTTTTCTCAAAACATGGATGCTCATTTGTTGGTGATGGATAAGAGATCAAATGCACATTTAGCTCTTCCTTTTCTCCTCCATGACTCTCCCAAGGATCAGATTCATAATTATCATATACATGAACCGTGCTAAGAGGTCCCATAGAAGCTATGAAAAAATTCTGCTCATCATCATCTTCGCTGGGATAGTCATCAAAAATAGGTTGTTCTTGGTCGTTATTTGAAACAACTTATTCATCGTAAGCAAGGCTACTAAAGACATCTGTTTCAAGAACATAAATATCCTCTGCATTTTCTTCATAAGAGCAACAAACACAATCTGCCTTCAATTCTAAAAAGCTAGTAAAAAACAAAGAGGAAACTTCCCTAGTTTTTTTTTTTAACTAACTTATCATTTATCTCAGCTTCATAGTCAGGAGAAATGTCTACTGTATTTTTATGTTTAGAACTATCATTTAAATCTGCATCCAGTATAGAGGAACAAGAAGAAGAAAGTGTCAATCCTTCATTGATTTCCTTGCCTATATTATCTTCTTGAACTTCACAGTCAGGAGATCAACTTAATGCAGCTTGATAACTTTTCTCATATTCCTCACAACAATCATGAAAAAGAAACTCAGAGGAATAATACCTTTTATAGTGCAAATTGAAAGCAACATGGAGTTCTCTCAAGGTGGATATGCTTGCAACAGGGAGAGAAAAGTACCAGTCTCTGGCATCATCCTTCAGGGAGAACATAAAAAATTTCATTAAGACATCTTGCTGATGCAAGTTCAACTGCTCCATGCATTGATGAAAATAAATGAGATGCTGAACAAGATCATCATCCTTTTCTTCTCTGAAGATAGGTAGTAAATATCCTCATTATGATAGATGAGGTACTGGATTTGGAAAACCAGAGATGGCTGAAAAGTTTAGAGGAGCAAATCTCCTTTCCAATATAGCCTCCATAGCATTTGACATCTTGTTCTTCATGGAGTGGAATCGCCAGGTGAAATATGCAGTCATTTCTGTCTCGAGTCCTTGTTCACCATCAAGAACTGGCTGTAATCTTTGTCGTTCCTCCCAGGGAAAATATTCAACTTTGTCCACGACAACAGCGCCAAGAATGTTAGCACTGAGAGTCACCCTCAAACTGCTAGAGGATAAGCCCAGTACCCATCAAAATGTAAATGGATTAAAATGGTTTGAGTAGGTGGATCAACAAGACTAGGAAAGAAAGGGAGAGGACAACAAAATGTCTGCAGAGGCATTCCATTGGGCATGCAGTCATAACATCATATAGATCAAAGGCAATCAAACTGTATATCAGACAAAGAGATATATAATGATGAGTAGAATAATGGTGAATATGAAAAAAGGGAAGAACATCCATTATATAGAGATTCTTTCCACAATAGATAAAGATTTTCTTAAACAATGAACAATGATTTAATGGGAAAGATCCTCTGTTGTTCATGAATCCATCAATCAATGGAAACTATGATCCTCAAAACCTGCAATATGTTTAAGCAATAAGATAACAAAGAAGTGGGAAAATAAAGAAGACAATATGATAACAGCTCTCATGAATCTTTAATGGAAGAAAATGTCATAACAAACAGGCCCTCAGGCTTACAAATGAGCAACTAAAACTGCTCCTCGAGCTCTCTCCTCTCTTGGCTCATGAATCCAACCCCACTATACTCTTGTACCATGAAATATGATAGCACTATAGTTCCTTTCCATCTCACCAATTTGAACTCCAACCCCTTTTCCAAAATAGAAACAGTTACAAACAGAGAATGACACGTTTTAATTGATTTCCCGCTTTTCAGGAGGCGAAATTATGAAAAATAGGCTTCAAAATGCCACTTGTAATTATCAAACTATAACAACTGTGTAAAATCTGAGATTGGTTTTTGTATATAAGCTCGTTGTAAAGAAAAACCTCTCTCAATTTCTTTAAATTCATCTCCAACTGGCCGGAATACGTGTTGCAAAAACATGTCTTAAACAAGAAATCATGAAAACTGAAAAAATAGGGCTCAAAGATTCTTTCGAATCTCCCAATCCGTGACACTTGTGTGAAAAATGAAAGAGATTAATGTTCATGGGTCCGTTCTTCACAATAAACTCCTTTGGATTTTGAAAATTAATCTTGTTTCACCGAGAAATCCTCCTGGAAGTCAACTGGTCAAAAATACCAGTTCAACAGTTTTAGAATAGAGTTTCCACAGCCCATTCCGTAGCACATTTCGTAGCGTCTGTCTAAATTCATATCATCCGAGCCATTTCATAGTCCCAAAGGAAAATCAAGTAGCCAAACCCTTCCTGACCTCCAAACAAGACACAAAATCTCATGGAGTACCTGATGGCTATGAGGTTGATGCTGGTAATTTCAGATTTGCACTCAGAAGCCTGCAAGTTGCCTAACCTCCAACCCTCTTCCTTAACTAGTTCGCAGCTACAACTCAAATATAGCTTGCACACTTCAAGGAGGATATCAGTTGATGGTATGACATAATCCCTAAGAATTTGTTTAAAATACAAGCTCTGAAAATAATAAGATCTTCTGTGTCATGATTCTTTAACCCTACAATTCTATGTGATAACAAAATCAAGCAATAGGACTAGTAAAGGTCCAATGGATCTGTTACAGTCCCGAGGATGCAACTTGGGAGCACTAGGATACTATGCACACAGAGTTCCATATCTTTTTGAAGACTTTTGAAATTTTGATTGTACATAATGCACTGAGGATAATGCATAAATAAGGGGGAGGGGAATGTAATACCCCTAGGATGAACCCCTATTGTAATGTAAATGTAAATGTACATATAGGTTGGTGAGCCACGGGCACACAATTTTTGGGTACAGTTTAGCGTGCGTGAACCAAGGGAAGAGTGTGAGCTTGTTTCATAGCTTTGTGCACACCTGAGTAAGTGCACGAGGATTGTTGTGCGAGCGAACCAAGGGAAGAGTGCATGCTCGTTTCATGGATTTTCATGCACATGAGTAAGTGCACAAGGATCGCTTCAAAGTTCGCACTAGACCGTGTTTGTAGCCAGGATATTTTTCGGGTCGAAGAGCCTTTGTATATATGTCTATTGAGGCATAATGTCTATGTGGTTATTAGGCTAGAGAGCCTAGATTGCGACAAAGGCCAGTGCGCCTATTTTTGTAAAATGTAATTGCAATCAGATATTTATAAAACATATCACTACGCGCAGACCAATCAGACGAAAAGAGATAGGGGGGTTTAAAACTCCACTAGAATGGGAAAGGGGTGTGAATCTTAAAGGGAATATTTTAATAATATTTCCAAAAGTATATTTATGGGATATATATTTATCCTAAGTTCCTAAGGAATGGGAACGAGTCACCAACTGGAGCTAAGTTAGCTCTTAAAGTGACATGTGTCGAGTTATAATCATGCAAATATATTGTTGGGCCATAGTATATTTTGGGGGTTTTCCCTCATTTTCCTAGATGAGGCAGACCAACTTCCCTCTGCTAAGCATCCACATCTTGTTGTAACTTATTACCATCACATAAACATGTGCTTGGGAAGGCCTGTGCATGATTGAAGAAGCAAGTTGTTAGGCCTGTGTTTGTTGAATAAGCGAGTTGTCAGGCCCGTAAACATTCTCTCCAGGTGAGAGAACTGTTGGGAATTGTTTTCCCAAGGCTCACAGTTGCAACTACAGGGCTCTAAGACTTCCTGTCCAGTCTGTTATTGAATCCTTGGAAGGGAAGTGGGGAAGCTGAAGGACTGTTGAGCAGAGAAGGGGCACACTTCCTAGGGTGGGACATGCATGTGGAGAACGAGGGACTATAGTTTGTTTGTTGGGGTTGGCACCTTTGTCTGAGTGTTTTGACTATGGATAGACCTTAGCTTGGCTTAGGAATCCTTTTCCCAGGTGGAATTTTAGCCCAAACTCGAGGGTGATTTGTCGTTGAGAGTTTCTGAGCAGCATAGTCTATGGTTGGGAGGAACGTCTGAGGTCTGTGCGCAGTTGGTGGATTATAACAAAATATAAGTATCTTCTTATGTGTATTATTCTCTGAGTAATGTGCATATACATGTTAAATATATTATGTGTTACAGTTGTGTGTGTGTGTGTGTGTGTGTGTATTTGTGTGTGGATTATATATGTTGTAGAAATGCATGTTTGTTGCATATGCAGGGCATGGGCCATGACATCTTATATGTGTTTATATATTGTTTAACATGTGAACGTTTATGCTATTTCTGTTATGGAATTGGTACATAATTATGTTGATTGTGCAAATATTGTTGGTTATGCATCACTGTCGCAGATGTAGAGCATGGTAGTTTAAATGTTTCCTGTTAGATAATTCCGTGGTAACAATTATGGAATTTTGAGGCAAGGCTTGAATCATCGTGCATGCAAAGTGGTATTACTCTGTTCTCGCGAATGAGACAGATCTCGCTCACAACATAGGAATCATTGTGCGTGTAGTTGTATTATGAGTTGTTTCCACTGTTATAGTCGCTATTTTGTTAATTAACTTCATCAATAATAGTATGGGTTCTAGCACAAAGCTAGAAATGTCATGCATGTTGAGGGACAGTCGGCGTGGCTAACACAATGATGGTTGAGCACGCAGATTTGCTAAGACATATTTATTGCGCACAGTACGATATCAATTCAACACACTAGGAAAACATAGAGACACATAGGATAAGGCCAATCATGCGCGTTGTTGGTTTCAATGAGTTGCTCCCACATAAGAAAGAATTGATATTGAGGCTTTATATATCGAAGTTGCGGTGGTGGAGACTTTACAATGTGGTAATGAGACTCAACTAGGAGGTTGTATACGTCACAACGTGGTATCATAGCTCAAATTTTGATGTGAAATAGCCTTGAAGTATAGCTGGGGACGTTACAAAATGGTATCAGAGCTCAAATTTTGATGTGACATGGCCTTTGAGCAGAGTTGGAGACGTTACAAGATACGACAATAGTTGTTGGGGTTAGACAAAGCACTTTATACAGGTTGTAGGGAAAGCCTGTTTAGGATTTGGTACATGACAATGATAACCTATGTGAGCTATGGCATAGGAGGTTGGGACACCTACACTACAGGGCATTGCCGATTCTGAGGAGGATTGTTACAAGTCTTCTAGAATTCATTGTTGAGCAACAAAGAGTGTGTGAAGGGTCTGCACTTGGAAAGAATGCCAAGGCTACTTTTCCAAGCAGTGAGAGTAGGTTCAAGAGGATATTAGATCTTATACATACATATGTGAATGGGTCAATGTCAATAGCATCAGTGTAGGGAGCGTTGTACTATGTGACATTCATTGATGAATTTTCTAGGAAAACCTGGATCTTCTTTATGAAGACCAAGGATGAGGTCTTTAGTTAGTTTCGGGAGTTTAGAATTGAGATGGAGAACCAGACATGAAAGAAGATCAAGATCTTGAGGTCAGATAATGTGGGAGAGTATACCTCTAATGACTTCAACCCTCAACAAAATGGGGTTGCGGAGAGAAAGAACCGGTCTAAAGTAAAGTGCTTTTATGAGTGAGTTGAGTTTTATTTAATGAAATGACAAAGTAATTAGCATTAGTAAACTAAATATTAACCCTTGATCTCAACTGAGGTGAGAAGAAATCTCAACCGTCAATCACTTTGAAGATTAGAGTTGAGTCATAACTCAATATTATAAAAGCATGGAAAGGGTGAAGGAGGAGACACTTGATACAATTGATACACTTGATACTTCAGAGAGCAAAGAAGGACTTTTGATCAAGAAGGTTGGATCACGAAGGAATGTGATGCAAGGAGATCTTGGATAGGTGGAGAAGGACTTCCATCTAGTGATCAATATAGTTCAGGGAGAAGAGAGAACAAAGGTAGTCACAAATGGATTTGAACATATTAGAGTCATAGCAACAAGGTCATGTTGTACAAAGTTGTTTCGTACAATCTTTGTGCACGTATATGTGGGTTTCAATGGAGACAAGCGTACATACACGAGTTTGCTTAACGAAAGGCATGTACATCTCGAGAAACATGAAAGTTCGGGATCATACAACATATCGAGAGTTGCTAGGGTTTGCGGGTGATGTCTAAAGTTTTCTGTATTTCTCTATGGGCCATTTTCCCAGTAAGGGAGTCCTTGTAAGATTTGAAGTTATTTGAATGATAAGCTTAGTTGATGGGCATTATTTTTGTGTATTGTGTATGAGATTTTGGTTTCCAGTATTGCTTCCGCTATATTTATTTGAGTTGATTACAACAAATGTATTCTATTTTGTGAGTTGCTAATTTTATTTACAACAAGGAAATCAATAGATAACAAGATACCTAGGTGCCAGGATAGGGAATTCAACATTTTGTAATAACGATGTAGTCTAAAGTTTTATGAATTGGTTGATCAATGTTTAAATATTTTCAATCTCCTTATTATAGAGCAACTAAAAGTTCTTTGATCACCATTCTTTGTAAGCGTCTTCAAACACCAAAGGAAACTAGGCCTAGCATTATCCCTTTTTGAGTGCTCTTGTTACAAACAACATCGATGGGAGGCAACACAATTGTGGGGCTAGCTCAGCTAGAGATACTACTCCCTACTCCCATATTATGCTTTGGGGGCTACCAACAATGTCACACAAGAATATACTAAACATGCTCTTTAATGAAGACGTTGATTACGTGGTAAGGTTCGAGAGGGAAGAATTTATGTACATTTTGTGTCATTACTTTAAAATTTAGATATGATCAGTGGGCTTGGGTGTAATTCATAACAACAATACCAAGTACAAACATCACATTCTCCATTGAACCAAAATATTGTAGATTTATAATTTTAATTGTCGAGTAGATGCAATTGATTTAAAAACAAACCTCCAATTTATTATCGTTTTTGTAGTAATGGTGTAATCTAAACGTTTAAGAATTGACTCTTTTCTGACAGTTCAAATAATAGGAAGGAAAATCAGTGTTTTTGGCGTAAAATCCAACAATAATCATTTTGGATTAATGAAATTGCATATATAAGAACATTACACAATTTGGTTGCACTAGAGGTATCATTGCACAATCTTATTGCATTGAAGGTATTTGAAGTGTTGAATCCATTTTTACATTAAAATAACAATTTCATCAATTTAAAATTGTGATCGTGACAAAGATTGTTTAACAAATTCAAGTGATGGTAAACTTGAAAAGTTTGAAATCTTAAAACATTTAATCTTCTTCATCACATAAAAACCTTCATAAAAAATAAAATAAAATACTAAATGATAAATAAAATTATCAACAATAACAAAAAAAAAACATATTAAATCACTCTCCTATCTTATAATTTGATTATCAATACTAAATAAATTATTTAAGAAAAAAATTCTATAATATATAATAGTAAAAATATCAAAATAATACAATATAATCTTATTTAAATTGGCATATTGTTGTGAGTTAAATTATTAAGAATCTCACTTTAAAATATAACAAGTGCTGCATGGCAGCTTAGTCCCTGCTAGGAAATTGGAAAGTTTACTAGGAAAAGCTTTGTGTAGGGTGCATTGGTAAACTATTATTAATCAAGTGTTATAACCTTATTCTCACAATGCACCTTATTTTGACAATGTAGTTACGTGTATCAGGTAAAACCAGGGAAGGAAGACTAATAAGATAAGATAGTGGAAAATCTCATGAACCCATGTTTAAGCTTTAGCACTAAATCTGACCTCCTCTATCATTTGTTTTACCTATCCCAATGAACCTACATACGGCTGTACTAATATTTGTGAATAAATTGTACTAAGTTGGTGTAAATCCTTATAAGATTGGGTGGAAACCCATTGTCGTGGCCTTCTGACCTTCATTTAACCACCCTTCCAACGCTACAACTCCACTGCCCCGACGATCCTACACTACAACTGCATCGCCCTGACGATCCGACGAGAATGCTAATCTGTACAAATCGTATGATCGTGGCTCTGGAAAAAGTGTTTTTTTGTCATTTCCTCATGAGAGAAATTTTCAACCGCAAAGGAATGTAGTTGAACTGCTTTGGAAATCCCATCCCGGAGACCCTATTAACCTTTCTATTCGAATAATAACTTTCATGAAGCCCTAATCCGTGAAGTTGCGGGTAGAGTGGAGCAGAGTGAGCAACAAGTGGTTAATTGGGTAAGTAAGATGCATGCGTGGGGGTTCATTTGTGTGCTATACCAATGCATGGGAGAAACTCGGTTAGCTACGAATGCCTTTGCCCTCATGATTACAAACTTTATCATAAACATATTTTCTATTCACTGCTTATCAAAAAACTCCTATACCAATTTGTCTTTCCTTTTCATGCCAACCCTTCAAATCCCTAGGGATGACAATGCCTCACAAACAGACCCCTATTTTCCCAGGTAATAATGTATATCGATTATGACATGTAGCACCGATACCAATGCTGCCACTGAATCCTCGGAACCAGGTGACTGAGAGAGAGAGATTCATACAAAACTACTGCATATGGCTGGTCAATGATAGTCCGTCTTGGAGAATGTTAAAGCTTCCAACGAATGCCCTAAACGTTTTCATTTTTTCACAACAAATTGCAGGTGTGCTTGGAATTACTTACCTTACAAATTGCATATTCTTGTCGTTGTCTCTAAATCAATGGATGACATTGCCAACATTAACATCATTGCATTTATAAATGCATACATAATTGACCATTACTTACCTTTTAACATTTACTTCTTCACTATTAATATTTTTCATTTAACCCATCATAATGTCTCTTAATACACCTATTTCTTATGCAGATGGCAAGTGGTTTGCTTTTCATTTTGTTGTTATGACCTGTGGCATGTTATGGCCATGTTTCTCTAGCCGACATTTTATAAATTATTGGATTGTAGATTGCAAGTGGTGATAAAATATTAGATCAATTAATAATAATGCCCACTTCGTATCCTTACGCACCAACGATGGATGGAAGTCCAACTCTGTGACCTTTTACAACAATTTTGATGTGCTCGACACCATGGGTAATATTATTACTCACCAAAAAAACCATAATAAATTAATTCCTTTCCTCTACCTTATGTATTTTGCATTTAGAATTGTGTTTTTATATATTTTTCAAGTGAATGCGGTTATGGAGCTACCTCATTTTCAAATCTATTTAAAGGGCTTCCAATTCCAGTTCCAAGCCTTCCTCCAGGCCATGTATACATTTGCTACCTTTGATTTAAACTATGGCACTTGCTATTCTTGGTGTGAGTTTTTACTCATTAATGCAAAATCTATGAGTTGATTAGGCAATAAAATTAAGAAAACCCTACTGTACTTTCACATTCCTTGTTCCTTTATCACTATTATATTCCATGTTTGATTTATGAATGGATTGTTTCAACAGTTTCTTGGGGAGCAAGCGACCTATATAGTGGTGGCACTCCCAAATCCAACGGAGCTAAATGGTTTTCATGTCAAGAATTTATGATGTTTACCAATAACTTCTTTGAGGCTCATAAGATTCATTTATTTAGTATGTTATGGCAAGGTATAATATTATAGAATTAACACTTTTTGTACACCTTCAATGAATTATCATTTCTATTTTCATATTAAATCCTTATTGCATCTATTCATTTCGAAATAATGAATAATATTATGGATATCGAAACATTAGTTATTAAAAGAATATAACAAAATAATATTATGGGTATGGAAACATTAGTTATTAAAAGAATACAACAAAGGTCCTCGGATTGGATTTAAGAATGACATCAAGTTGGTGTCTCTCCTTCATCATAACAACCTCCTTAGCTCATTGGATTTTATTTTTTATTTTGAGAAAGGAGAGTGAATGTTAGTTTACAACATTCATCATAACAACCTCCTGAGCTCATTGGCTTTTATTTTTTTATTTTGAGAAAGGAGAGAAAACGTTAATTTACAAAAACATGTTGAATGGAAGTCTTGAGTATTCTGCTTTCTTTGTTTACTTGTTCTTTACATGTGATTTGACATACATACATTATGTATTAACTAACTACCTTCCTCATAGAAAAGTATACGTAAAGAGGGATTCATTTGGATTTGTAGAGGAGGGTTCAAGAGCAAAGCAAAGAAATAAAAAATAAAATGGCCATGACTTAATTTCATGAAGGGCGATGGCTTAATTTAAATTACTTTTCCAAATCCTTGAATGTCTCCTAATCATCACCTTCATTCTGTGTGCTTTGATCTCCAAACCATCACCTTTTTCTTCCATTACAACTTGCAAACAAATAAAAATGTTTAGGGCATGAGCAGTTGTTTAGGAGTTGAACTGATAATTTCCTTCATTCTCTGCTTTATATATATATATATATATATATATATATATATATATGAATTTGTTTCAGATCACTTCATCAAAGCCTTCCACACATTAATTTATAAACAGTTAGCAAGCTCTGCACATAAATGCCCTTAACCTTGATCAAGCACGAAGGGATAAGAAAGAGCGAGAATATTACCATATTTACTAGGATTCTTTATGATGTCAAGCAACTTATCATATATGTCAATATAAGCCATTTTAAGACCAGGAAGTCTGGGCTTCAAGGTCTCTACTAAGGATGCATCTTTCTGATTAAATGAAATCACAACATCATTAAACTCATCAACGCATTCGTTACCGGCCAAGTTGTGGAGAGTAATTTGTGAAGGCAAACATCTGAAAGGAGGAAGACTGATGACGACAAATAGGGTGGCACCTTCCTTGTAAATATTCTGTCATGATAATCATTTGGTATCACAACTTTATCAACACAAAGTTCACATGAGTAATTATTTATTCATGATTAAAAATAATAATAAATAAGATTTTAATTAAAAATTAAATTATAATATAAAATACAATATAAAAATTTCTATATGATATAAACAAAAAACTATTTCTTTTTCAATGTTCCTAAACACAATTCAATTAATTTCATGTAAATTTTGTTAAAATTAGTCAATTATTTCATCATCAATTTTCCTTACAACAAATCAATTCGTGCTTTGTCAAATTTCTTAAAAGCAATTCAATCAAATCCTTTAAAAAACAATTCAACAATTTGTTTATCAATTTTCGTAATGTCTAAATATTGATATATCCGTCAACCTGAAAAATCATCGTTAATGTAAAGAGAATATGATCACCTGTATAAATTCCGACAGAGAGTCAAGAAGAAGATCCTAGAACTCTGTAACAGTATAGTGTGCACTGGTAATGGGGTTGAAATAATAATTATTGGCAAAGTCATCGGTTCCCATGATTATCGCAAACAAACCTCCTGATATTATCTTGCTGGCATTCTTCCCGCCTACCATATTCACAAGTTGCTTTCGATAAATCTTGAAATTCTCCAGCTGCTGCCCCAGAGTTAGAACATTCTACAGGAATTCAAGACAGATTATATTTCAACCATGAAATGTCTTTCTATATATCTAAATCCTTATATCGCTAGAGCATCACATGTAAAACATGTATTAACAACAACGACTGAGGTAGTATAATCGTATCCAGCAACAAAAGAAGCAAAGATGACGCCTGTCAGAATTCGTGGTCCATGGAATTCAGGATCCAAATACATGGGCACTATATTTGGAAGGCCCGCTAATCCAGTTGTATACAATTGGAAAAATTAAACATAAACATTATTACTAAAGGATAATGAGAGTACTAGAATTGCAAATATTAAACCTAAACTTTTTTCGAAAGGATAATAACAATGTGTTCATTTTATAGAAAACTGTACCGGATTAATTAGAAGCCTACTATCAAACCAAGTCATGCAATCGAGCTACGCAAACCAAGTCATGTTTCTTTCTACATTAAAATGGAAAGTGAAAAGATGGGGGCAGTAGTAAGTACAAAGTATATCTGTTACTAATTTTCCGTTGGTAAATCGACCAATGGGTTTATGATCCACGAAGTCTCTCCCATATGGGGGAAAGTTGGCCTTCACAATCGTTCCAAGTCCGTTGTTATTACTGGGGTCTACAGTAGAATCTCCAAATATGTACACGATTGGTACCAAAGGATTTGTGTGCTTCATCTTTGCGTATGTAATATTTGGTTCATACAACACTAGGAAAAGACTCTGACATGCTAGAATACAAACATTAAGAATCCCCTCCATAGCTACTACTTTGTCACAATTGCTCAGAGAAATATACTGGCAGGCCGACGTTAAAATTTGTTAGAATTGCTCAGAGAAGTACAATGGCACGCCCACGCTAAATACCAGGTTGCTACGGAACGGGTTTGCTGGAGACAACTATACTATGCAACCCTACGAGCCCCGTCTGCCCCGATCCATAGAAATACATGTTCTGGGATTCTTTCCATCCAACAGAGAAAACTTACAAAATCCTCGGCCAAGTCATTTTTCTATTATTTTCTAGAAAAGCTAGGTTTGACATTTGACATAGGGAAAACACTAAGGCGCTTGGAAATACAGCTAAACGAAAATAGCTTGTCTCTAGAGCTAGTACCAGAAGTCTTGGTAGGTTGGTCGACGAAGCCTAAAATTGAAGCCTCAAATCAAGGAAAACAACAGATCATAATTTGAGGGGAACAATTAATAAATCTAATATAGTTGAGGAGAACTAATAATTAATCTGGTAATGAACAACCATACTATAATAAAGATCATAATCTAGCTAAACAGAACAAAACCTCAAAATCATAATATGGCGGCGAAGAGAACAAAACAGATTGACAAGCTCATAACCTTTCGATGTACTTGTTGTGGTGTCTAAAGGATGGATGGGAAGCCAAACTCCATACATTTTGAACCAACATAGGTTGCAGGAAAGGGAACCTGTAACTAGTAAAGGTTAAGATGCATCTAGAATTAGAGATGAATCACTTTCCCCTCCTCGTTCATGTCAACTCTACCTCCCATCATTATTCCCGTGCTTTCTAGAGAGAGATAGAGATAAGAGATTGATCATTGGGCTTGGTCGCACGTTAAGTAAAGACAAGTATAATAAAGGTACTAGCAATGTTGTAACGAATATAAGTGCTACAAAGTTCCATGATACAGGTCCCATGAAATCGTGAATTTTGCCCTGCCCAGGCCAGTAGTTATCACGGTGGCGTTTGTAGACAACTATAGCAATGGTGGCTGCAAAGTGTTGATCGACTAGGATGAATAAATGGATGTATAATGAACACTGCAAATGTAAGGAAAGTTATAAACTTTAGACAAATGTGCAAACACATGGTAGCTTGTAGAAACACACTGTAGGTAAACGTATTAGTAAGAGCTACACGCTTATTATCCACACTTTACGAGGAATATTTGTATTAAAGTCGATGGATGGATGAAGCTGCGATAGCCAGTTGGTCGAATGGGGCCTTAGTTGGTTGCATGGCGACTACGTTGCAATGAAAGTCCTTAATTGCAACACCGACAATCCAGATGAAAGGCCCACGGGGAAGCAATTCTCTGTTCGAAGTCGTGACATGTAGTTTGGAAAATGTAGAGTACATTCTGAAAATCGAGTTCTCCAGTTTCCCCAAGGGATGTTATTTCAATTTTGTCTTCTTTGACGTCTTTGGAGACGATTTATTCACTATAGATGGCAATGTAATGTTCCTGACTTGGCTAGTCTAGGAAACACTACTAATGTGTGTGTAGGATCAAAGGTTTACAGTATATAAATGATCATACATATAATAAACATGACAAAGGAGTGCAAATTTTGTATTATGATATCTCTGTGGATTACAAAATGGCCGAATGCGGCTGAATAAACTGACAATACTTGACTAGATCAACAGACAAAGGATCTTAGCCAGAATACAAATAAGCAACTGCGACTGAATTAAATAAAAACACTTGGCTAGATCAAAAGACAAAAGGATCTTAGCTGGAATACAAATAAGCAACTAAAAGATAATACCAAGAATATGGGAGCACTGCAGAATCAATGAAGAAT
This sequence comes from Picea engelmannii, assembly GCA_009831015.1. Taxonomy (NCBI): domain Eukaryota; kingdom Viridiplantae; phylum Streptophyta; class Pinopsida; order Pinales; family Pinaceae; genus Picea; species Picea engelmannii. The sequence goes on along the minus strand of ML785918.1, from coordinate 344,938 downwards.
GGTGGAAGACCTGGATGATCTTCCCGGTGACTAGGGTGTGTCTTTCAACACCAAAATCAGCCAACTGGTGTCTTCCTCCTGGAATACATTGAACTATCTCTCCTGAGATGCACCTCTTCTCCTCAGTGACAAGTCATAATCTGCATAAAAATGAATTAGGTCACTAAACCTTCCTTTATAGCTTTCCAAAACCCTAAATCATGCTGAAACTCTAATTCACTGTTGACTTCCAAAACCCTAAATCACTGCTGAAACCCTAATTCATTGTTGACTTCTATTTTTAGCTCATAATGACTTAAAAGCGCTTTTCACCCTTTTTAGCTCAATGCCACTTTCCGAATATAACACCTGTCACTGGAGTGACCTCTAGTAACCCCGTTTACCCCTCTTTGGCCCTGGCTATAGTCTAACGGGGCGGATTAGACCATTAAGCCTCCTCTCTGGAGCTCCTATTTGGAAAGGGACATTATAGTCCTCCCTTCCTGAAATTGTTTGTCCTCAAGCAATACCGGTCCAGGGTGCTGCAACACTTGCTCGCTCTCCCAAGTAGCATCCTCTACTGGAAGCCCTCTCCATTTGATCAAACACTCTCTGATGACCCTGCTCCTCAGTTTCCGCTCCCAGAACTCCAAAACCTCCTCCGGAACTAACTCCAACTGTCCCTCCTCATCCAACTAGGGAAGCTCCTCTGATGTGCTAATGAATTGTCCCACTGCCTTTTTTAGGCAAGACACGTGGAACACGTTATGAATCTTGCTCCCCTCTGGAAGCTCTAGCTCGTAAGCAACCTCGCCTACTTGGCGCATGATCCTGTAAGGACCATAAAATCTATTCTTGAGCTTCTCGGCCCCACTCTTCTTCAGAGATGACTTTCTGTAGGGTTGGAGTCTCAAGAAAACCAAATCTCCAACCTCAAAGCTGCGCTCTATCCTGTGCCTGTCCGCACTTATCTTCTGTTGGTTTTGCATCATCTGCAGGTTCTCTTTCAACAACTTGAGAATCTCCTGACTCTCTATGATCCAATCCTTGGCCTTGGGAGATCTTCTCTCCTCGAATACCAAGTCTACCAAAGTGGGAGCATCATATCCATATAATGCTCGGAAGGGTGTCATACCAATGGACATGTGGAAGGTGGTGTTGCAGCAATGTTCTCCTAAATGTAACCACTTTACCCACGTTCTCTGCTATCCTCCTACATAGTTCCTCAAATACCCTTCAACCCACTTGTTGACAATCTTCGTTTGCCCATCTGTCTGAGGGTGATAGCTGGTGCTAGATGTCAACTCTGTCCTCACCAACCGAAACAACTCTCTCCAAAATGTCCCTATGAACCGACTGTCCCTGTCACTGACGATGTTCTTCGACAACCCATGAAGTATGAAGACCTCCCTAAAGAAAATCTTGGCTACCTGAACTGCGTTGTACTCTGTCGGTATGGCATAGAAGTGAGCAAACTTGGTCAATCTGTCGACCACTACATAGATACAATCCTTACCTTGGACCTTGGGTAGACCCGTGATGAAGTCCATATATATACTCTCCCATTTCTGCTCTGGAATAGGGAGTGGCTGAAGTAGCCCTGCTGGAAGAGCATGCTCTGACTTGTTCTATTGGCAAGTCACACACTCACTGACGTGTCTCATAACGTCCTGTTTGAGGCCCTGCCATGAGAACCTCTCTCTGATCTGTCTGTAGGTTTTGAAAAACCCCTGATGGCCTGCTAGAGGTGAATCATGAACTGCGGTGAGGATCTTATTCTTAAGCCCTGAATCTGGCACCAAGTAGACTCTATACTTGTAAAATATGACATCATCAATGACCCTATACCGGTCATTCTGTATCTTCCCATCCATCACCTCACAAGCGAACTTGTTCTTGGAATATTCCACTAACAAGTGGGATTTCCAATCTGCTGAAATCTCCATCAAAGAACATGCCGCAGGTCTCCTCGATAGTGCATTGGCCACAATGTTATTCTTCCCCTTGACATACTCTATGTCAAAGTCGAATGCGTGTACCTTTGCCACCCATTTTTGTTGGCGCTCACTGAGGTCCTTCTGCTCAAGGAAATACTTCAAACTGTTGTGATCGGTCTTGACCACGAATTTGCTGCCCACCA
>ML785918.1:314046-333217 GCA_009831015.1 Picea engelmannii | reverse complement strand
ATTACTCTAATGTATGAATTAAAGTACTAATACATTAATATATAATGTAACATATTAAACTATTAATACATCAATAACCTATTAATACATTGATAAATAAATTACTAAAGTAAATAAATACACAAATAAAGTAATAAATAATATATTAATAAAGTAGTAATATATTGAACATAATATATTTAGTAATATATTATTATATTAATTTAATTTATACATTACATTAATATATCAATGTATCATTACATTATTAATGTATTAATAATATTATATTGCATTATTTATTTATCAATTAATGAAACAATATATACTTTAATGTATTAATACATTATTAATATTTTAATATATTACATTATTAAAATATCAATGCATCATTACATTATTAATGGATCAATAATGTCATATTGCATTTTTAATTTATCAATCATTGAGATAATATATACTTTAATGTATTAATACATTATTAATAGTTTAATATATAACACTATAAATTAATGTATTAGTACTTTTATATATACATTATATTAATGTAAAAATATTAATACATTAATTTGTAATATTACATATTAGACTATTAATACATTAAAATATATATTGTTTCATTGATTGATAAATTAAAATTGTAATGTAACATTATTGATACATTAATAATGTAATGGTACATTAATAATGTAATGATACATTAATATATTAACGTAATGTATAAATTAAAGTTTAATTTAATTATTGTACAAAGTAATTTATAAATTAATTAATATATTAACAATGTAATGTAATAATTAATTTTGTACACTATTACATTATTAATTAATACATTGTTAAAGTATTAATACATTAATTTCTATTTCTATTTTTTTTTTAAGGTCACGGCCAAGCCACACCAAATTGGTGTATGAGACCCCCTTGTTTGTGGGACAAGGGACCCCAGGGACCCCCCTCTGCCCATCGATTTGACTGGTAAAGTCTACAGAATAAATAATACATTACTAAAATATTAATACACTAACAAAATAATACATTAAAAATATAATAAAAATATCAATACATAAAAGACATTAACAAAGTATTAATACAATAATACAATAATATATTAATAAAGTAGCAATACATTGAAGTCAATGACTTTAGTAATAAGTTATTAAAATATTAATAAATAAATCCATTGCTAAAGTAGTAATATATATAGAGATTAAACTTTATGAATAAAAATATTTAATGATTAATAATTAATTGACAAGCATTAATTACTAAATATTATTATATAAATTATCATTATAAACTTTGTAAATATAATATAATTAATAATATCTATATAGTTAATTTTGAAATTCATAATTAATTAATAATATGTATAAAGTTAATAAATTAATAATTATTAAATATATGTAATGTCCATATAAAATGTTCGTGACAATGCAACGTTGGAAAATATTTGACATAATGGGATGGTAGGAATGTTCATGACAATGTGACGTTCATAAATGTTCGTCACAATGGGACGTTCATAAATGTTCGTCACAATGGGACGTTAGGAATGTTCATCACAATGCGATGTTGGGAAATGTTCGTCACAATGTGACGTTGGGAAATATTCGTCACATTGGGATGGTACGAATGTTCATCACCATGTGATGTTAAGAAATGTTTGTCACAATGCGATGTTGAGAAATGTTCGTCACAATGCGACGTTGGGAAATGTTCGTCATAATGCAACGTTAAGATGATGTGCGACAAAATCATAAGGTGATGCATTGTTAACATTCATTTCGAGCGTCACATTGTTAGGAAATGTTCGTCACAATGCGACATTGGGAAAAGTTCGTCACAATGTGACGTTGGAAAATGTCCGTCAGATTGGGACGGTACGAATGTTCATCACAATGTGATGTTGGGAAAAGTTCATCACAATGCGACGTTGGGAAGTATTCTTCACAATGCGATGTTGGGAAATGTTTGTCACAATGGGACGGTAGGAATGTTTGTCGCAATGAAATGTTGGGAAATGTTTGTCACAATGCGACATTGGGAAATGTTCATCACAATGGGATGGCAGGAATTTTCGTCACAATGACACATCGGAAGTGCTGTAAGAAATTGACGTCAGGAATGTTGTTTATGGGTGTGTGACGTTGGACAATGATCATGACAATGTGACAAAGAAAAAAGTTAGTAACATAGTGGGGTTTCGACATGCTCATCACATTGCGATGGTTGTGGGAGAATGTTTGTCACAATATGACTTAGGGATCTATTTTTCATAGAGTGACAAAAGGAATGTTTGTCACAAAACAACGTTGGACAATGTTCAACAGAATGTCACAAAGCAAAAAGTTAGTAACATGTTGAGGTTTTGGCATACCTGATTGCAATGTTGGTGGAATGATGCTAGGCTTAGGAACATTGGAGCATGACATCAAGGGTTATATAAATTTGAGTTTTTCATTATGAGTTATATAAATTTATGTTTTTTAGTGAGGGTTAAGTTGCATCATGAAGAAGTTTAAACTATGGGAAAGATAAATGTTATAAAACGTTGTCATATGTTACGAGCAAAAAAAAAGGAGGATGAGTTAAAGAAAATTTCATGTTACTTTGACAATTACATAAGCAACCTTATCGTTGAATTGAATGAAAATGTTATTGCATAAAGAGAGAGTTCAATAACAAAACTTGAAGAAGTTTACTATAAAACAATCTGATACACTGGAAATTTAAAAGTAAATAATTGATTTTTAGTAACTTAATATTATTTGAGAGATTTGACATTTAAGGTTGACATTAAATAAATTAATAAAAATCCAAAAGATTATGTTTAACTTTCATAAATTAAAAGTTCAACTTTAATAAATTATATCATATTGTGACAATTTAAATGTAAAAAGAGAAATAATTTTAATATTGAATTGTGTAATGAAGTTTTGTTTATCATATAAAAAATTTATGAATAATATGAGACATAACAACATATGGAAAGTATAAACGTAGGAGGAAACAGAAATAAGTTATAGTTTACATGTATAAAGGAATTTAAAAAATTGCATTTCAAAAATATGGTGACAATTTAAAAGTAATAAAGCGATTAAGTTGAATAGAATGACATATATAACATTTGAAGAGTAATAAATGAATGACATATATAACAATCGAAGAGTAATAAAGGAAATGTTTAAGATAGACTTCTTTAAGATATGGCATAATAAAAAAATAATAGTAATATGGTTCTCTTTAATGTAATGTAATATACTTTTTAGTTAAAAGTAAAAAATAAAAAGTTTATGTTAAGAAATAACTAAAGTATGAAAATTAACAACAATAATATTTTAATGAACAATATAAAAAAACCCAATGCATAGAAGGAAATGGATAAAATCTATAATTTTAAATATAAAAGGAAATGGATAAAATCCAAAGATTTCATAGCATAAATTATAGAAGGAAATGAATAAAATCTATAGTTTTAAATACTTTACATAAAAAAAATTTATTCCAAAACATTAATATTCCATACAATCATAAATGAGAGGAAAATTAACTATCTTTACATTGAGTTTGAATATAATATAAAAAACTAATATTATTAGATATTTGAATAAAGTAAATTAGTTTATGATAGTATAACTTTAACCTTCTTTGCATTTAATTGGAACATATATAATATTTTTTTTTTTTGTTAATTGGTTTGGATCTTCTTGGCATCGGGATTAACCTTTGGCTTGAGAAACCGCGACTTAGGGGCATCTAAGCCGTCAAAGTCACCCGGGGATCGCACCCGGCCTGAGCCACACCAACCCTTAACATGGTTGGATTTTTTGTCCCCACAGATTTCGAATCGGTGACTTTTCAACACGACTTTTCAACACAGAGTGGCTTAACAACACACTCCCTCACCAACTATTCTACACCTCGGGGAAGAAACATATATAATATAAATAATTAATATTTTTCTAATTAATATTTTTGTCATTGTATAATATAGTTTATTTTAAATCATATGTTATAAGAATATTTAATTTTTGTTATTATATAAAAAAAATGCTAATTTTTGTCATTATATAAAAAAAAGTGAAATGCATTATACAATCTATTATTGAAAAATTAATCAATTATTTTCTATAATTGAAACATATATAATATAAACAATTAATATTTTTCTCATTGTATAATATAGTTTATTTTAAGTGATATGTTATAAGAATATTTAATTTTTGTTATTATATACAAAAATGCTAATTTTTGTCATTATAAAAAAAGTGATAAAAGTTTTGTTTATCATATAAATTAAAAGTAAATAATTTAAACTTATTTACAATTTCAATCATTAAAAACATTGCAAATTCACTTAAAATTATTTGGTTATTTTAACCGAATTCACGATTCTGGTGGTAATGAGTGCCAAAAAAAAATCGAAATAATATATCGTTAAATAACCTTACATAACGTTATTTAACTTTATAAAGTTAAATAAATTGTAACGTAACACTTTGAAGTTCATACATATAAATTTTATCGGGATGGCAATTAATATGCAACTTATACTGCAATTAACGCAAAGGGTAAACTTTGAATAAGAAATCCTAAACTAATATGTCACAGATACGATTTTCTCTGACACGCCTAAATTGTTTAAATACCATGATATGTTAAAAAAGTGGAAATGGTTGTTCGAAACAAATTTTCTTCTTCCAATCTGAATACAATGAAATAGATAATTACAATTCAATGACGAGAAGCATCCATTTGCTCCCAAACTCTCTATCGAATTGAAGCTTCTTTTAAAAAAAACATAAATCTGCAAGTTGAATTATGTTCATTTTTTTTTTTTTTCTGAGGAACATGTCTGCCTAAAGGTTACAACGTTTTTAATGTTGGAGTTGTGTAAACATTTTGAGTTTCTGCATTTTCCTTTGAATCTGAATCCGGCCACAAAAATAGCTTAAAGGAATTCGGTATGTGTATTTGGATTATACGGTCTTAACCTTACGGTAAAACAACCAATTGCTAAACGTTGCTTCTCTTAAACCGACATATTTACTCAAATGCCAAAATTATCCCAAGAGTATAATTTGGACCCAGAAAATGTCTTCAATAAAAATAACACAAATATAAAACCAGAATAACGCAGATTGACATCATGTAATACCGTTATCTGTAGATATAAGTATACTGAAACTTTTGAAACGTATACCATTCAGGAAATTTTCGGAAAGAGAAACTTTGTGGGATCGCATCGGTGTGCAGGTCTAATTTTATGAGTACATACATGTTCCTCAAAAGGTCCTGGAGTTTGATAATCAAATGCTCCTCTTCAGGACTGATCTTGCTGCGTTTGATATCAGGCCGGAGATAGTTAAGCCACCTTAGCTAAAGACCTGCACAATATATACATTATGAATTGACATTAGATAATAAGCAACCACGACACAAAAAACAGTGAAAATTGCCCCTGCAGATGTTAACCAATCACAAATGTATGTATTCAGAGAGGTTTATACTTACATGTGGTTGTCTCTAAATTTAAAAAACTGTAATTCTTACATATCTGACTACTTTGGCTAGAAAGTTCTAGCGCCCATTCCCATGTAAACAATAATAGTTCTTTTCTGCGACTATTTCAAAATTTAAAAAACTGTAAATTGGAAAACGACTCACAGAATGCTTGGCGGTTCAGGTTGTGGCATCAGAGGACGGTTCAAGGTCGTGGCATCAGAGGGCGGTAATGCATGCAGGTCGTGGCATCAAAAACGAATGCGTGCCCCAACATGAAACGTGTGTAGTGCTTCTTAATGATATAAACGTGGAATGCATAGATATTAATCCTCCTTAATCATTTAAAGGTGGAAATTATATATCCTTACAGTAAATTTTTAATGTGATTAGATAAATGTAAAAAAGTAAACATGTTAACACATGCCTTCATAAGTGTAAGAAAGTTATGAACAATAAATCTGACTCATTGATTTTAGAGGACGACTAAGAATATGCCAACATCTTCAATGCGTAGCCATGAGATTAAAATTTAAAGTTAAATAAGATTAAAAGATCATTAATTGTGCCTATTACCAATAGGTGTACACCTGCCTATCAACTTAATTATAATTTATATAATGATAATGTAATTCATTTATGCAAATTCTTTGTTACCCATTCATTTATACCAATTCTTTGTTACTTCTTGTTATGATTCATTTATAAAAATACTTTGTTACTTCTTGTTATGATTCGTTTATAAAAATACTTTGTTACTTCTAGTTATATATAGAAAGTGATTTTGATTAATTGGTTAAAGATTTAGACATCGTGTATTTATTTATTGATTATAATATGAGTGTACGTAATATGTTTATTATGTTTTTTTTATTATTTCTTTATTATAATAAATGGATTTATTAGGGTTATTTACAAATTCTAAAAATATATAGATTTATATATATTATATTTGTATTTTTCACTTAAAAGAGATTAAAAATCCATATTACTATATAATGCTTAATATAATTGTTGGAGTTGGATGTAGAAATAAAGTTAATCTCATTGATACCCATCATTCATCCATTGATATAAATAATTTAACATCAGGTATAGAAAATATAACATTCCCCTTTAATATAGAAGATGTTCGAGTGTCTATGTGATAGTGTGAAAACATACACTAGTATTGGGTTTGCGAGAATGTATAATATTAGGGTGCTTTTTTATTAGTCGCTGTTGAAGGTTAAGATTCTAGCGTTTGCTAGAACGTTGATATTCAATTAGTTTGTCTTTAACCAAATGTATTTGGTATTATTTTTAAGTCCTACATAGTTCTATATAGGAGAAATAAAATAATTGTTTTTTTTTAATATTTCATTTGTTTTTATTTAAAAGTTTACTGGATATAATCTGTACGTGTTATTGCAGAGTTTTTTTTATGCCTTTACATATACAAAGTATCATAAGTTTTTTTTATGCCTTTACATATACAAAGTATCATAAGTTTTTTTTTATGATATACAAAGTATCATAAGTTGACTTTATGATATAATAAGTTTTTATCTTCATCATTACATACCTTAAGTTTTATTTTTATTCGCAATGTGTTAAATTTTCATTCACACTATTTTTGAGTCAATAAATAGACACTGGCAAAATAAATAGAGGATGACAGAATGCATTATGCAAATATTCTATAACCAAACTTACATTAACATTTTTGCAAACTTACATTAACATTTTTGCATATCTTTTGTCCATTGGGTGGCTAAACAAACAATTATGAAAGGTCTCGAAAGGGTAAGTTAAAGGGTAAGTCGGTAAGTCACAATCACAACTGAAAGGGTAAGTTAAAGGGTAAGTCGAAAGGGTAGGTGTCTTTGTATGCGGTGAATTTTGGCACTATTGGCCACCCATCGTCATCGTCAATGCTACTAATGCTACTTATATATTCGCAATGCAATTGACTTCCAATATTTTCCAGGACCATCATATGAACAACTTCCAGGACCATCATATGAACAACTTGCAGGACCAATACTGCTTTACCATCACTCCTTCACCGTTTACTTCGATGTCGCTACATCACTCCTTCACCGGAGTCACTCCTTCATTGGTTAAGCATGAATAGACCATAAAGCCAAGTTAGAAATTTGTGCAATTTCAAATTAATTATTTTATTGTTCACATTTTTATTATTTCGTTTATGATATTTACGTATGCCATTTTAGTTTGAGTTCATTTGAATACATACCTTCGAACCAAACCTGTAACATTACAGAAACAACAAAATGAATAATAACAAAATGGCATTATTCATGGAAATAGGAGAAAGATCAGGTAGACATGCAACTCTGCATTATAAGCTGCTCTACATTATAAGCTGCTCGGTAGCTACATTATAAGTTGATTGGTAGCAATATATCAGTCTTCTACATGTTGTCTCTATACCTGCAAGTAAATACACACATATGAATTACATATGAATTGTAATTCCCAGCTCATAGCACACATAAGCTAAAAGAGACCCGAAAAAAAAATCAAAAGTGGAGAGGACAATATACATTGTTTGAATCATAGAAGTTAAATGGAAAAAATCATACATTATATACAGTTTTAAAGCAAAATTTTCTCACCTGGTATCAAGACAGGATCATCCAACAAACAATCTGGAGTTGAGTTGGAACATAATTGAAAAACTTCTCATTTCACGTTTGGTCTTTTTGGATTAGCAAAGAAACATCTAATACCTGCAATACCTGAAAATTTGCATAAACATGTAGAGTTTGTGTTGGATGATAATTATGATTGTATATTTGCCTTCACTAGAATTGGAGCAGAAGATGACATAATGATATACAATGTGAGCCAGTTGGTTCCAACCTAGAATTCTCATAAACAACCATCCACATACCCATTTTTCTAATAATATCATTCTAAAATTTTAAATAATAAAAAACAATAACATTTTCATTTGGGATTGGACTTGCTTTAAGCTAGGCAACAATTAGTTTGCTTGACAGGTTTTGGGATAAATCAACATACCTGGAATATTATGCATGTAGATGAGATTTTAATATGTTTCCAGCAGAATCCTTACTGAATAGTAATAATCACTGACTACATCACATATTGACAATAACCTCTTAAACATAAATATAACTATTATTTGTATCGTCTCTACGTCTAAAATTCTTCATATAATCCTTCCTCCTTCCAAACATTTACAAGAAATTCTATCATTTCCTGTAACAGAGTAGACTAATTCAGGAATTTGTGGCTACCATGCAATTTCAAATTCCTTAGAATTGCATGCTTACAAAATAATTACAGTGCCCTAAAAATACAATGATAATCTGAGTAGTAGACTTACAGGAAGAGGGATGCGTCGAGAAAATGGCCTTTTTGTTTCGAGTAAACTCTCGTGATCTCAGTGAAGGAACCATGTGTAGTAGGTTATCCTATGTATATTTCTGGGGAACTTTAGATAGTAGGTTATCCTATGTATCTTTCATTAACGCTTGTTGCTTTTTCACATGCTTGTAGTCACTATTTTTGCCACCACTTCAATTGTCTCTTAAGGAAACAATGCCAAAATTTCCTGCAAAGCAAATTGTTGCCATCCTTATACACACCTTGGGTAACGTGGAAGAAACCTTCAATCCACTTGGTGTGTCCTTGGGGGCAAGTCTCAAGTCAAGGTGCTGTCACCTGATCCTCAACTCCTCCATCTAAGCCAACTCCTAGTGAAGCCAAGGGGGGTAATCCCTATAAAAATAAATCTAAGGCTTTTATAAACTAAGAAAGAAAAGAGCACATAATATAGGAGTTTATTGCTTGAAACAAAACTAGATCATTTAACACTTAACATTTATCATCATCATAAAACACTTTGCTCATAAGACATTCATAAATCAAAATGATACAACATCTGCAATATTCAAGAGCATAAAATAAGATTAGACAACATGCATAAGTGTAACTGCTCACATAAGGTAAATTGAAAATGATTTAAACCAGTGCCTTAAAGGGAGTTGTGGGTAGTGTAGATTGAAGATTTTATTAAGGTAAATTTTGTATTTAGTTAGTGAAGAGTGTTTGGCCCCGTAGGAAACTTGTTCTTTGCTTGGACTTGCTGAGAGTTTACCGAAACCCAATGGTCTCACCAGTAAACTCACCAAAAGTGCTGGATGTACAACACCGTAAACCGTCTTACTTCACAGGTCACTTTTAGGATTTTTCCTCCCAATGAACTAACAACTTAAGAGATTGCCCTATTAAACTAGCAAGGTTCAATTACTTGATAAAAGCTTGAAATAGATATATCACACACCATTCTTTGTAAATAAAGTACTTGCACAAACACTTGAAAGTGTAAAGATAGAATTGCAACAATTAAATGTATGTACCCTGCTTTGTAGTTGAGAAAGATTTACAAGATACTGTTGGAAATTTAAACGCTGTTGCAAGATTGATTGAAAAAGGAAAGTACTTGAAGTAGAGCTAGCTAAGCATGCATGATAGATTAAGACTTGGTTAACATGCATAAATATTAGAGTGTTGTAGTGTGTCCGATGTTTTTTTTTTGAGTTGTGTATGTGATTACCAGATTTTAAGCATGCATCAATCCAAAAAAATGAAACAAAACCCACAACACAAATCCCCCTAACGGGGATGAAGAAACTGGGCGCAAAGAGCCCGTTTTTATTGCACTATTACAACAAAGAACCAATGTTCTCTTTAAGCCTTTAGCTTCTTTAGAAAGAAATGGATCCTTATAATTGGATCATTTAGAGGAATACGAGAAAAATAGAAAAAAGGAAAACTTCGTTGGACGAAGTTAAAACCCCCTAGGGTCCCCAAGAGCCTTGATTTTGCCCCAAAATTGGTAGAATATCCTCTTGAACCTGTATTTTCTGCAAGAAAACAACAAGTAAATAAAGTTAGAATGTGATGAGAAAAGATTTAAAACAATAATTTTTTTTATAAAAAATTTTGAAAATTTTTCTAAGGCAAAATGCAATTTTTTTAGGCCTTTTGGGCAGTTTGCATGGAGCTAAATTAGGCTCCTTTGAATGCTTCTATTTGCTGTTTTAAAACAGAAAACATAAGGCAACCAATTATCTTGATAGACAACTTAAAACCAAACAAAAAACTTTGATCTAAGTTCTAGGTGAAAAGACCAAAGAAATTGCTTCAAACTTGCCTAGATCTATCCTTTGAAATTGACAAATTATAGCTTAGATCTAGAAAACAATGCATGCAAAATTTAGATGTATAAATTTGAAATTTAGAGTCATTCCAAGTAGCATGCAATTACAGAAAAAAGATGGGGAAATAAAGTTTATCGATTTTTTCGGAGTTTCCGCCTGAGCCTGGAACTTTTGGGCTATGGAGTTCTCTTGATGTGAAGCAAAGGGAGCTTGATCTTTGAATTTATTGGACGATGACGGTTGAAACAACCACCTATCTATCCTCCAAGCTTGAGGAACCTGCAACTATATACTTCAAACCTGCAACAAAACTGTTAAAGGTCTTCCCTACACAACACAACTCACACACACATGTTAATTTAACTGAAAATAAAACATGCAATATAAAAGTCTGTGAAATAAAGAAGCAATAAGATAAATCAAGCTAGATTAATCTTACCCTATTATATGATAGCATACCTACAAGGCTTTAGCAATTAACCACAAAACTGAAATGCAAGATACAAATTACCTCATTAAGACAATTACATTTAAATCAAAGCATCCACACATTTGAGTCCACACCAAAATAGCTCCAAAATCTTTATTATTCCAAATGACTACAATAGTATTACAATAGCTTGCCCAAGACTGAACTTACTCAATGAGGGAGGTCGACCCTGCGTAAATAGCAAATGGGGTGACAATTCCTAAGTGAGCATGTGCTAGGGTTAGGTTTAGGGTTTAGGTAATGCGTGGGTGATGAGGGAGTTGCGCACTAGTCAAAGGGTAGATGCGCTAGGGATGAGTGGAGTGTAGGTGGAGTGGTGTAAGGTAAAGGGGAAAGTATGTGGAGTGAAGGTGAGTGATGGGAGGTGAGAGTGGGAGTGAGGGGGAGTGAAGGTTTAGTTAGGAATGCATGGGCCCTTTAGGAGATGCGCCATGCTCTAGGAATGTGCCACCTAGGAGAAGGTGTCGAGTTCCCACATTGGGATCTCCTCCTAATTCCATGTCACCTCAATCAAGTGGACCCTACCTCAATTAAACTCGCCCAGGACCTCCAGTCAACTTGGGACATGAAAAAACATGTCTCAATCATGTTCCCCAGTTCTCCTAAAATTTAGGAGATTAATTTAATTACCCCTTTTCCGTATTTTTCGAGTAATTTTGATTTTTTTTAGTTATAATAATCACTTTTTTGCCTTGAAGGATGGGAAATAGGGGTTTACATGGTGCTCTGGATTGAAAAACGACTGTAAATATGGCATCTGACAATGCTTGATGCCATATTTTTTACATTTATTTACTTAGAATTAATAAATTCCATTTTTACGAGAATTTAATTAATTCACTGAAAACTTAAAAAAAAAACCTATCAAACCTAGCCGCAATTTCCAAATGACTCAATCAATATGTCCTAGTATGAGCTTATATACATTTAGACACTAGACATTGGATTTTCCATGCCAAAATCTACTTGCCAACACATACTCCCGCTTTGGAGCAAGTCTTCTAAGTGAAAACACTTAGAAATTATTTAATCGCTCACTAAGGCAAGCAAAAAATATAATTAACAAGTAGAAAAAAACACTCCAAAGTATGTGCTCACTCCTGATCTTGGGTGGCCAATAGCCTTTTACAATATCCCATACTTAGGAAATTTATTACAATGGTGGAAATGCGAAAAATGGGTCTTTTTCAAGACCGACCAAACTCTGAACTCTGCAAATATGAACACTGATTGCTCATTCTTTGGTGGCTCTTCAGGAAATTCAGCTTGTGCAATCTGGTGGATAACACAAACCATCGAAGCACTTTTTATCTTTGAGTTGAATTGAAAGCTCATGAAACCCATTTGTATATCAAAGACATTGCCAATAGAGGTCTATTTTCTTTATATAACCCAGAACAATACAATTTCTTTTTGAAGTACTTAACTCTTGCTAAGCAAAACCCTTCTGCTATAAGAGACTATCTCAAATTTTTGCAAAATCATTAATTATAGTAAAAGAAATAACAAATAGGAAACCCTCTTGATCCTGCTCACCATTAGAAATGAATCCAGATCCAAGTGTGGAGGATGCAACTCTAATTATTGGTTGTCTTACACACAAGCTTTCTTGCACAACAACCAAATAATAGATATCATATAGTGTATATGGGTTGCTAAATCAAAATTTGGTCCCTCATTTGACTAATAGCCTCCTCAATAATACTTACTCTCTTGGTTCTCTTGGTTTCTTGTTAATATCAGGTACTATAGCTTAAAAAATGAGGATTTTTTTCTTTTCTTAAAAATGCATCATGTGTTACATGAAAAATCAATTAGCAAGTATATCAATAGTAACATATACAACGACCCACATAGTGGTTACACCAGCCCCGCCTGCATATATGAGCAAGAACGGCTAGCATATCCACCTTGGCTCACTATAAGATGCAATGAATCTGACCTGGATCGTCCTGCCCGAAGGGTCACTTTCAAGCCCTGTAATTGTATACTTCATGTAAAACATCATAAGTATGTGGGACATGCAAATTCAACTCTAAGCATTTGTGGGACATGTTGACTAGTAAGAACACTGAAAAATGAAAAGTATATATTCAATCCATAGTAAATATATCAACAATTCTCATAAGAATCCATGGAGGACTTTCCGACCCACTTGAATCCCTCCTTTCTACCTAAAGTGTGGCTCATTTTTTTTTTTTTCAGGACCTGCAAAGTTGTCAATTTTTTCAGTATATTTGTTAATACCCGTGAAAAACATTTGTGTAAACATACCAATAAAGCATACCTGACTTTATATTTCTTTGAGATCACTGACTAATAAGTGTTAAATAGTTATTGATTGGTTCCTAGATCAATAAAATGGACACCGACATACAGTTTCCTAGCATATGTATGGTTACATTTTATACAATTACCTTTAGGCACACCTCGAGTCTAAGCATGGCTCATATGCTTATGATCACATCCTGTACGTAAATAGGAATGACTTAATAGTAATGGACAACAAGGATGAGAGTATAAACATTGCAGATTTAAACAGTTCTAGCAGTGATTGGATTCCATGGGATTGTATAATCCAGGCATGGCAGAAGGGTTGATATCAGTTCAGAAAATGTTAACAAAGTGGAATAACTGCCCTGGAAAATTCCGCAAAACAAATAATCCATTTGTAGTCATAATGCAAAAAGTTGTAATAAAACAGGGATGCACAACAAAAAATGATCCATGTCAATACTCAAGCTCATACTAGATTGAGCGGAGCAGTCAATTAGGAAGCACCTTTTAAGGGTAAGAACCGATATCAGGAATATATGAGTTATTTCTTCTGAACTGCAAATTAACTATCTATTTCCATATGCTTTTATTGCGCTATAACATAAGCCTTGATATTGAATAACTTTCAAGCTCTCCTAAATAACAACGAAAGATAGATGTCTCACTCCCGAAAGAGTGTGGCCTTGCCTTTGAATCTTTTTGTGGCTTCCTTATCCGAGGGAAATAACAAGTAGGGCACCCACATGAATGGCCAAGATTTCATCTTTCAAATTCACATCAGAGGACAGTCTCAGGCAATGTGTCCTACTTCATTGCAATTGCTGTTACCCAGGACCCAATTTCCCCCGTCTCTTGAACCAACATACTCATGGACATTAACCAGACTCCCACAGATCCGCTACCAGCCCTAGGCCATTGTTCGGTTCCTCTCGAGGAATCTTCCATTCAAAACCAAAATAAATGCCCCTGTTCGGAATCCTTTCATTGCCAAAATTATATGCCAATATTGAGGGGCTAAGTCCGCCGCCTGGGCGTCTTGCAGGTGCCTGTGATTCAGGCCGATAGATTCCAGTCTCAGTACCTACATGCGCCCTCACCACGTGGTTTCTCTCACTGGACACTTGCATACAAGTCTGAACACGTGCCTGGGTTCTCACCGCATGTTTGCTCTCGTTAGCATCAAAATCGGTTCTAAATACAAATGTCAACCTCCAAAATAAGTTCATGATACAAATTTCAGAAGTTTGAATTAGTGGGTTGGATTTAAAATTTATATTTCATATTTAATATATGGATATTTTGTGGTAGTGTCATTGCATTTATTTTTTAAGAATATAGTTATGACTAGCACAGCCGACTCGCGGCTGGAGAGCGCCGAAAGGGTTACATTCAGAACCAGAGCTGTGACTGAGTGTCACCAAAATGAAAAGTGTGTAGAGTGTTTTTTAATGATATAAACTTGGTTTGTATATATTTTAATTCTCTTTAATCATTTGAACATGGCAACTATGTATTTTTACAGTAAATTTATAATGTGATTAGGTAAATGTAAAAAAGTAAATATGTTAACGGATGCTTTCATAAATGCAAGGAAGTTATGAACAATAAATCTGACGCATTGATTTTGGAGGACGACTAAAAATATGCCAACATCTTCAATGCTTAGCCATCAGATTAGAATTTAAGATTTAATGGTGCCCATTATCAATAGGTGTACGCCTTTCAGTATAATAAACTGTCTCATTAAATTTGTTACGTTGGCATGCTGGAATTTATTTGCATTTCAAATATGTTCTTCATGAACGGTAGAGTTTCTAATGATGCCTGAATCATAGTTGTTCTATTTAGTTCTCCGATCAATGGTAGTTTCTCCTCCCACTTAAACTCACTCCCAATACTTGTTATTGGATAACTTTCATTCGGGGCATCCTAGCAGTAATATCTAAAGTCTGCAAAACGTAACATAAATCTTCGAAGCTGGCAATCATATTAATTAATAATAAGATAATGAAATTAAACAATGAGCCAAGAGAACACAAACAACGTCAATCTGACATTCCCCATTTCCAATTTGCCAACCCTGACTAACATTCATTCCCACATGCAGAAAACGTTTTTTGGCATTATAAATTTCGAATTCGAAAGATCTAGGAAGCTTGTGGGGTAGCTTGGATTTATGGTGTCACTAATTAATACGAAAGTTCACACTCTGTTGCAAGCCCTAATTAGTTGGGTTCTATGAATTCTCTTCTAAATGTTGGATTCATTCAGCAGAAGAACAATGACTATGATTGTTTTGTTCAGACTCTACAGACAGTATGCAACCGTGCAAGTTTCCCTTATTCAAGTGGCCTTGGGAAGACCTCAACAACTACAAGGTAAAAGCAAAACACCATGTTAGAGACTTACTTCTTCCCAAGAATGTTAGAGACTTCAAGAGAGTCACAAATTTTAGCTTTTACAAGATGCCGTGGCTTCCTTCTTTTATATACAAGGACTTATTGCAGGTACACATATAATATTGTTCATTATTTCTGAATGCATAATTACTCCACAGTGCCTCATAATGCTTGAAGGTTTCTGTATATCACTGTGCTAAAACTCTTTAGCACAGAGATACCTTCAGGCAATATTGTTCATGTTTATATTCTGACATTCCTGTAACTGTTTCGTGGGAATGTTATCGTGAATGGTTTGAATTTGAATGTTTCGAAGGATGTGGAAATAAACAGAGAGCAAAAGGAAGAGATTTTGTATGCAACTGTGATCGGTTCAAAGAATTCGCAGGCACTTCCTTCCGTAAACCAGGTTGCTTTCTTTGCCATATACTAGATTCTATACTCTCAATTACTCTCTGGAATTTTGAAATCACTAATTCAAATTCCAAACTCTCAATTACTCTGGAATTTTGAAATCACTTATTGAAATTCCATCTTCTTAAAATCTGGCAGGAAGTTCTACTAGTTTGGGGTGAAAAGGATAGACTCTTCAGGCTAGAAGAGGCCTATGTTCTACAAAAGTAACAAGTCCCCTACTTAAGTTATTGATTACCTTACTGCCATTGAAGTCAGGTTATTAATTTTCTAATTGTTTTCTCCTGTGATGTTTGAAGGCATATTAGAGAGAAGGGTAAGCTTGTGGTGGTAAAAGACTGTGGGCATGTTCTTCAGGTGGAGAAACCCACCAAATTGAACCAGACTATCCTCGAGTTTCTTCAGTTGGATAATTAAATGAAGAGGATGGAGACACTGAAAATGAATGGTATGAGGACAAACGAGTCTAATTGTCACGATATTTGCGTTAAAATTAATATATTGTGATCTACGACCAAGGTTTCAACACTGGTGACATCCATTAGCCGCATATCAATAATTGTAAAACAACTACCTGTTTTCATCACTAGCATTACGTTTTTTATAATTATAGTAATGCTCCGCACTATATTCGACTGTACTCTACTGAAAATGCATGTGACCAAGCTTGTTTTAATAATTTATCCTTATTATACCTGCCACCCTGGCATGGTATAATAAGGAAAATGGGAATGGATAGTCTTTGAGTAATGAGTAATGTGGTACAACAGACAATACTCCCTCACTCAATTTGTGGTTCGAATTTTTAAGGGTGTGGTAGAGAAACCTTGGCTTAGTGCAAGGTCATCATGCATGTCATCAACCTTGACTCAACATCTAAGAAAATAAATCCATGTCACAAAACAAGTAATCATTATATTGCCCATCAAGTTTAGGTAAGGTGTAGTCCTTCGTTTGGATGTTGTTACTTGATGCATGAATGGAAGTGTACACAAACGGTCTTCTATTGGAGTACTAAAAAAATGGATATAATTTTAGAAATGCCACCTCACCTAAATCCATATAGAAAAAAATTGTACAACTTTCGTAGCACCTGCAACTCTTTATTGTAATGGTTGAATTCATATGAAATATACAGTGAACATAGCGTGCCATGATGGTCTATTATTCATGGTTTGGTTTGCAGTATTATCTATATTTTCCCTTAATTCCAATGGCAACTCAGAAAATATGGTTTGGTGGAGAACATGAAGTTTATTGGTTCGTGCACATTCTAGTGGTATCGTTGTTAAGGTGTTTGATATGTCAATATTGGCATTTTTATTCTCGGGGGGATTATTTTCCAGGAGACGACAAATCCACCCTCTCTCAACTGATTTTGATAAGGTTGACAGAGAATTTCACTGGTCAGTGTTTGCTCCATCTTAAAATAGTTGCATGATTCTATGTTGGGTTGGGAACTATAATTTGTTTGGTTCATTTTTTAGAGGATTTAAAATGAAATTCAATTGCATAGTGCCCGACTGCAGTTACATTTCAATAAGGGGAACAATAATACGTAATAATGCAAGCTTAACTTTTGGGGGTTTGCAGGGATAATTATATAATATTTGAAGCATGGATATCAACTATAGGGCATGCTTGTTTTCCTGGGTTAAGCAACCTTCCTCTATGGAATTACAGAGGGGTGATCTCAGTCTTGCTGCTGCATATGGGGCCAACAAAGCTACTATACTACTGTATTCATAGAGCTTTTCACATAGGCTCCTTGTTTGAAAATTACCATTCTTTTCACCATGCATTTACTAGGCCTGAACCTTCAACATGTAAATCACAAAGGAAGCTTCATTTTGCTTCTTATGTTTGATGCCCTATTCTTAGTCAATTGTTAGAATGAATTATGAATATGATTGTGGTTTTATCTTATGAGAAGCTGGGACAAACTCTTTTTTGGAGCAGTTGGTGATGGTCTCCTTGATGGAAATTCCCATACTTGGGGTGGGTTTGATGGGCGAGGGATCTATTGGCATGTTCTATGAATACTTCTTAGGGTTTGATTTCATCAAGTTTATGATTCACTCAAATGTTGAGGTGGTCCCCCTGTGGATTTTTCATATGTTTCCATTTCTTAAGTACCTTCTAGCCACGCCCTCGTAAGTAAATTGTTTTGTTTCTAGCTTTCTTCGTTAGTTAAAGTGGTTAAAGTCTACTTTACAGGATCAGATGCAACTAATTAGTAAGCAATATGCATTCTTTTTTCTCTCACGTTGCGATCCTTTTGATGCAAATCCAAGTTAAAAATCTTCCGGTCTCAGGTATCATCATGTGCATCACACCAAACTCGATTCAAATTATTTCCTCTTTATGCCCCTATACGACTATTTGGGAGGCACACTGAACCAAGATGCATTTATTCTCCATTTAAACATGCGTAGAAAATGTGCGTTTCATCACCCTGAATGTTGTTCCAATTCATAGTGTGGTCAATGTATTATGGGGTTTCTGATGCAATGGTGATGATGTTTGGGGCTTTATTCTGAAGACTACTTATTAAGAGTTATATACAGGGGAGGATATGAGAGTTCCAAATCTTGTGTTTTTGTGTCATGCTGTATGTTCCATACTATGGACGAACGTTTCCCGCACGACCATGTTCTTCTCAATGGTATGTGTGGATTTTCATGCCATTCATCTACCTTGGTTTCCCTGTATGGAGATGGCATTGGGAAACTTCACATGCAATTTTCGAAGTACACTATTGGAGAATTTAACTAGGAAACATGGGTTCTACCGCGGCTTGGGTTTCAGGTTTCTACAACTTTTACGGTGCCTATTATACTCATATTTGCATGATAGTTTTGATGAATATACAAAGGATTTGGTTAGTAATCTTAATAGGAAAGATATGATCA
>ML785918.1:286171-305277 GCA_009831015.1 Picea engelmannii | reverse complement strand
GGTCTTCTATTGGAGTACTAAAAAAATGGATATAATTTTAGAAATGCCACCTCACCTAAATCCATATAGAAAAAAATTGTACAACTTTCGTAGCACCTGCAACTCTTTATTGTAATGGTTGAATTCATATGAAATATACAGTGAACATAGCGTGCCATGATGGTCTATTATTCATGGTTTGGTTTGCAGTATTATCTATATTTTCCCTTAATTCCAATGGCAACTCAGAAAATATGGTTTGGTGGAGAACATGAAGTTTATTGGTTCGTGCACATTCTAGTGGTATCGTTGTTAAGGTGTTTGATATGTCAATATTGGCATTTTTATTCTCGGGGGGATTATTTTCCAGGAGACGACAAATCCACCCTCTCTCAACTGATTTTGATAAGGTTGACAGAGAATTTCACTGGTCAGTGTTTGCTCCATCTTAAAATAGTTGCATGATTCTATGTTGGGTTGGGAACTATAATTTGTTTGGTTCATTTTTTAGAGGATTTAAAATGAAATTCAATTGCATAGTGCCCGACTGCAGTTACATTTCAATAAGGGGAACAATAATACGTAATAATGCAAGCTTAACTTTTGGGGGTTTGCAGGGATAATTATATAATATTTGAAGCATGGATATCAACTATAGGGCATGCTTGTTTTCCTGGGTTAAGCAACCTTCCTCTATGGAATTACAGAGGGGTGATCTCAGTCTTGCTGCTGCATATGGGGCCAACAAAGCTACTATACTACTGTATTCATAGAGCTTTTCACATAGGCTCCTTGTTTGAAAATTACCATTCTTTTCACCATGCATTTACTAGGCCTGAACCTTCAACATGTAAATCACAAAGGAAGCTTCATTTTGCTTCTTATGTTTGATGCCCTATTCTTAGTCAATTGTTAGAATGAATTATGAATATGATTGTGGTTTTATCTTATGAGAAGCTGGGACAAACTCTTTTTTGGAGCAGTTGGTGATGGTCTCCTTGATGGAAATTCCCATACTTGGGGTGGGTTTGATGGGCGAGGGATCTATTGGCATGTTCTATGAATACTTCTTAGGGTTTGATTTCATCAAGTTTATGATTCACTCAAATGTTGAGGTGGTCCCCCTGTGGATTTTTCATATGTTTCCATTTCTTAAGTACCTTCTAGCCACGCCCTCGTAAGTAAATTGTTTTGTTTCTAGCTTTCTTCGTTAGTTAAAGTGGTTAAAGTCTACTTTACAGGATCAGATGCAACTAATTAGTAAGCAATATGCATTCTTTTTTCTCTCACGTTGCGATCCTTTTGATGCAAATCCAAGTTAAAAATCTTCCGGTCTCAGGTATCATCATGTGCATCACACCAAACTCGATTCAAATTATTTCCTCTTTATGCCCCTATACGACTATTTGGGAGGCACACTGAACCAAGATGCATTTATTCTCCATTTAAACATGCGTAGAAAATGTGCGTTTCATCACCCTGAATGTTGTTCCAATTCATAGTGTGGTCAATGTATTATGGGGTTTCTGATGCAATGGTGATGATGTTTGGGGCTTTATTCTGAAGACTACTTATTAAGAGTTATATACAGGGGAGGATATGAGAGTTCCAAATCTTGTGTTTTTGTGTCATGCTGTATGTTCCATACTATGGACGAACGTTTCCCGCACGACCATGTTCTTCTCAATGGTATGTGTGGATTTTCATGCCATTCATCTACCTTGGTTTCCCTGTATGGAGATGGCATTGGGAAACTTCACATGCAATTTTCGAAGTACACTATTGGAGAATTTAACTAGGAAACATGGGTTCTACCGCGGCTTGGGTTTCAGGTTTCTACAACTTTTACGGTGCCTATTATACTCATATTTGCATGATAGTTTTGATGAATATACAAAGGATTTGGTTAGTAATCTTAATAGGAAAGATATGATCACTATTTTTTTGCTATAGTCATAGTGGATGGAAATTTCTAATTAGTTTTCAGAATGTCAGTCTTCAAGTAATTTTGCATACTCACTACACCTCTTAATGTCAAAGTTGGGGGTATAGAGTAAAATATTGAGAAGTTAAACTCAGAGGTTTGCCCGAGCTTGTAGTATTTCACATGTTCGTGTTGCAGTTTCTCCTGCCATTTGGACATGATAAAATCAACAATCTTATAGAGTGGGAAATTCTTGAAGCAGATAGAAGTGAAAGTAATTTCTCTCAGAGGTCTACTTAAGGTGATTTGTCTTCAATCTGTCATCCACTCTTGTTTCTTACAGTACCTTTTGGAAAATGGACACATAAATTAGTTTACTACTTTGTACACTAGCACATAATGAATTTTCTTGTGATGTGTCTGTGTCCATCATGTTCAAACTCCTTTCTTCAAAGTACTTTTAAATTTTTAATTCCTGCTTGCTTGCGATCAAGTTTTGTTCATAACGAGGTCTTGAATGGAGGGGGAGAACTATTTGTCAAGAAGCATCCTAACCTTCACATCCAAGTAGCTCATGGAAATACTTTAACAACAACTGTGCTTTTACATGAAATTCCACACAATGTAGATCAAGTATTCCTTACTGGTTCAACATAAAAAATTGGCAAGGCTATTTCTCTCTACCTCTACAAAAAATGAGTTAGAGTCTTGGTAAGGTCATCAAAATCTTCTTATTTTTCACCATGACCAACAAATGCTACTTGAAATTCAACTGATTACAACATATTTTGAACTCCGTGGAACCTAATCAAGTCATTCTTATAGAACTTCTCTTTTACAGATGCTTACAACATATTTTGAGCGATTTAAAGCAGTAAGGAGTTAGGCCCCTGTTGAATATCGAGAATACCTTGAGCATGTTTCTAAATACGAAGAAGGGAGGTTTTGCAAGGTATCCACTTATCCTTCTTCCTCAAGTGTAATGGGTGATTGCATAGTTGAAACCCATAAAGTTAGCATTTCATCCACTTTTTCCTGCCTTCAATATCGAAGGCCATAGATTACAATTGAATTATGTAGCATATGCGTCCAAACTCTTAAAAACTATTTTTTTTGGAAAAATGTTGCTTATATTAAGGAAAGACAAAAGTGAAAAAAGACTACAGGTGGGCACATTTATGTGAAGGTTAATAAAAGAACCTTTAGATTAGAATGCGCCTTAATTGAACAACCATGCACATCACGCAACATGAGAATGCTAGAGACCGTAATATGCAAAAATAAACAAATAAGGTAGAGTCACTGAATACAGCATCACATTGGAGTTTCCATAATTTATTTTTTGTGAAAAATACGTCTTATATTTATAGAAAAGTGTTTACAAAAAGCTGAACAGAAAGTGGAAAGGTATGCACAAAGAACATCAAAACCTCTTCCTTAGAGTAACTAATGCTGAAATAGAATCAGAGTACGCCACATGATCCAAAGATTGAGCATATTTGATCAGAAGAGAACCCTTGGCCAAGGGATAATGGCGTACCTCATCCTTCCATATAGAACAAAAAGAAGAACAAGAGCTGATATTGTGATAAAAAACTACCTTGCACGTAATCTTCCACAAAATAAATGGGGCCAAAATCCTTAGACAATGCCAAATCCATGCAAATGCAAGATGAAATTGCAAGCAACAATCTCCAAACACTACAAAGTGCCAGGGATTCTTGCCCTAGAGCTAACATTGAATACTAATCCTCAAGGTACTTCCAACATTGCTTGCCAAACAAACACTCCCAAAAAAATATTCTTCATTGTCTCTGGTCAGCTGAAAATTGGACATAAGTGTCATGGGCATGTTGTTACCACTTTTGCTTTTTCAGTGAGGTGTCAACAAGAGTCAATAAAGGGTCGAGCAGAGACATAAGTGGTATCTCTAGCCACATGTAACATAACATTCTCCAAGATGGACTATCGCCGACCAATAAAGGGTCGATCAGAGACATAAGTGGTATCTCTAGCCATAGGTAACATAACATTCTCTAAGACGGACTATCGTTGACCAACCATATGCAATAGTTTTGTATGAATCTCTCTCTTAGTCACCTGGTTTTGAGGATTCAGTGGTAGTGTTGGCATCGGTGCCAAATGTCATAATCGATAGACATTATTACCTGGGAAAATAGAGGTTGGTTTGTGAGGCATTGTCGTGCCTAGGGATTTGAAGGGTTGGCATGAAAAGCACAGACAAATTAGTATAAGAGTGTTTTGATAAGTAGTGAATAGAAAAGATGTCTATGATGCTACTCTCTTAATCAAGTTTATAATCATGAGGGCAAAGGAATTCGTAGCTGACCGAGTTTCTCCCATGCACTGGTATAACGTGCAAATGAAGCCCCACACATGCATCTTGATTACCTAATTAACCACTTGTTGCTCACTCTATGCCACTCTACTCGCAACTTCACGGATTAGGGCTTCATGAAAGTTATTATTCGAATGGAAAGGTTAATAGGGTCTCTAGGATGGGATTTCCAAAGCAGTTTAACTGCACTCCTTTGCGGTTGAAAAACTCTCTCACGAGGGAATGACGAAAAACACTTTTTCCAGAGCCATGTTCGTATGATTTGTACAGATTGACATTCTCATCGGATCGTCAGGGTGGTGCAGTTGTAGCGTCGGATCGTCGAGGCAGTGCAGTTGTAGCATTGGAAGGGTGGTTAAATGAAGGTCGGAAGGCCAAAAAATGGGAGCCAATGGGTTTCCATCCAAGCTTACACAAACTTATTACAGTCGATTTACAAAGATTAGTACATCCGTATGTAGGTTCATTGGGAAAGGTAAAACAAATGATAGAGGAGTTCAGATTTAGTGCTAAAGTTTAAAAATGGGTTCATGAGCTTTTCCACTATCTTAGCTTTTCCACTATCTTATCTTATCAGTCTTCCTTCCCCAGTTTTACCTGATACCCGTAACTATATTGTCAAAATAATGTGCATTGTCACAATAAGGTTATAACACTTGATTAATAATAGTTTACCAACACACCGTACACAAAGCAATAGACAAAGCAATACACAAAGCAAGGTCTGTTGCCATTTTCAAACTTTCCTAGTAGAATTTTTCAAATTTCCAATTTCCTGGCACAGACTAAGCTGCCATGCAACACTTGTTTCATACTATGAATCTTTAGTTGGTACTAAGATAATCCTAATATATATTTCAACTATACACATTTACATTTAGTATTACTAAGGTGGATTCACAAGACAAACTTCATAAGAATATTGAGTTTCTTAATTGATTATTTCACAGATTTTCAATAAATCAAAAACCTTGCGTTGTCTAACAATTGTAAGTGCACTTGTTTCATACTATCAATCTTTAGTTGGTACTAAGGTAATCCTAATATATATTTCAACTATGCAGTTGGTACTAAGGTAATCCTAATATATATTTCAACTATGCACATTTACATTTAGTATTATTAAGGTGGATTCACAAGACAAACTTCATAGGAATATTGAGTTTCTTAATTGATTATTTCACAAATTTTCAATAATCCAAAAACCTTGCGTTGTTTAGCAATTCTAAGTATATATATGAAGTTCGAGAACATCTTCATCATTTTAAGTTTAATTAATTTTAAAATTTATATTTTAAATATATTTTATTTATATTGTTTTTTTAATTATAATTTTAAATATTTATTAATAAATTTTTTATTTTTTCTAAAAATTATTTTAAATATTTATTACATTTTCTATTTTTTTCTAATTTTTTTTTTTAAATATTTATTACATTTTCATTTTTTCAAAAAATGATTTTAAATATTAATTTTTAAATATTTATTACATTTTCATTTTTTCAAAAATGATTTTAAATATTTATTAATACATTTTCTTTTCAAAGATGAACACACCATTTCCAAAATCCAACTCAACAATCACCTCATATGATGCTAGGATTCCAAATCATAGATGATTGCATTAACATGGATGAGGACGTAACCTTAAGCCATATGGTCATGAGATATTTTCATCCTGCAACGCCACATTGAGAGATGGGGATTCAAATATAAAATAAGTATAATCGATCACTTGGATTCTTTAAAGTTTGGATGATGATGATGTGACAAGTAAACCTTTAACTAGGGTGTAAAAAATGGTTGAAAAATTGATTTCATGTGGGCATAAATTAAGATCCACACCATATGAGATGGAGTGACATAAATACGATGATCCTTTGACACAAGTTTTTGAAAAGTATATATAAGAATACATTTAGCTATTGGTATTATGCAACATAATCATATTTGAAGAATTTTCTTTTTATGAACATAGGTATATGATAATGGTATTATGCAACATAATCACTTTTGAAAGGTTGAAAGGTATGTGAAGATTTTTTTTTATGAATATAGTTATATATAACGAGTGTTGCATGGCAACGTAGTTCCTGCCAGGTTGGAATGAGAATAAATGCATTGCTACGGCGGAACCGAGTACAAACACGTGGGAAGCAAGTTGAAGTACATGTGGTATCCATGCAGAGGATGACTTTGTGGCAGCGGGCACGTCACATTAATATGCGAACAATGAAGTTTTTTCTTGGGGTGTATATAGTTTAAACATGGTACTTAGAAAACTTCTGTCTAAATGATTTGCAACAAAGGTTCCTGGGAAAAAGGACCAAGAAGCATAGACAATAAATATTCAAATGCAATAGAATATTAAACAAAGGTTGGATCTGTTCCATATTTTTGAAGCAACAAAGGTTTCAGTTTTCTTTGAAGTCTATACATTAAAGTAACAATAGAATAGGCATACAAAGCAACAATAGAATAGGCATAAAAGTAAAATTAAATGAAATGGTTCCAAGATCTTTCAACGTATTTGAAGATGAATAGGCATGAAAATGTTGCAGATAACAACACTAAAAAAATAACTTCAAAGTATGCGTGTATCATATACAATTTTTTTGATAGTACAGGAAAGATTTAACATTTAAAAAAGTGTTATGATGTTGGTCTTTGAATGTCTTGCAACAAAGGTTCATGGACACAAAAAATTTAGCATTCAAGTATTTCTGGAATCTGTTCCATATTTATGTTTCTGTTCCAAACATTCAAACACAATAGTATATTAACAATGTCTTGCAACAAAGGTATTTCTGAAGCATACACATTAAACATTCAAATACACTAGAATACTAATAATGTCTTGCAACAAAGGTTCCTAGACACAAAAAATTTAGCATTCTCGGATTAGTTTTCTTTGAAATTGATCAAAAATTAATAATGTATGTTACATATTTATGGAAATTTAAACGCGCTTATCATATAGACTGGGATTGGGGCTCCCACAGACCATAAAAAGAAATAAGTACAAGAATTAGGAATGTAGAAAGAAGAAGTGCGTGACGGTAGAGAGGAAGACCTGAAAAGAAGAAATTGAAAGTTATGAGTGTTTGGTTAGAGTTTTCTATTTAAAGAGGTATAATAATTGGATTGATAAAGAAAACAATATGACATCAGTATAGACTTACTATGAAGCCGATGCGTTTTTGTTGATGTCGTCGACGGTCACTAGAATCGTGTCAACTGGTTGTTTCCCTTCCTGGATGAGGTTGTCCATTCTCCGTTGGAACCATTCTTCAATGTAGCTTCTCATGGGGGCCACATTGATTTCATCCTGGACTTCTATGTCGATAAGGTCATTTTCTAATTTCCTTAGATCCATTGAAATACTATGCAGACTCTGTTCAATTTCTTCATTGTGTGCCGAATAGTCCAATACACATCTCTTGAACTCATCTACACGATATTTAACAATGCTATAAAACTTTTCGAAAGACAACCCCTTTAAAATATCAAGTTGTTCATTGAAGGCTTCTTTGGTCATTGAAAAGGATTTGAGAATTAAGTTTGGGTCTTGAACCTCGTTGGTACTTCCGACTAAGTCTATTTGGATCAGGTTTGTGAATAATTATTCCTTTTCTAATATGGCTTGTTTACATGATTCGAAAATGAGCTCCAGGTTCTTAGCTTTCTTTTTCCAACATGCTTTTAATTTTTTGGTCCTCTTTGGGAAGGGGAGATTCTCTTGTCTTCTTTTCAGATCCGAGGTGTTGATGGCATGGTTGGCAAAATGGGCTAGCACTTGTTCACAAAAACATTGATCATTTTTTAAATTCGTCTGCAAATGTTCCTGCAAATCATTTTCCCTCTTTCGGAAGGAAGCTATATTTTGTGATGTTTCCCAGGCTTCAGTAACTAGATGCATTATTTTCTTGATGTTATTCTCTACAAGGGCTCTAGACGATGCAAGGAGGGTGGAGGATACTTTTATCTTGGCTACAGTGGTAGCATACACGTTTTTTTCTAAAGGACTAGCAAACTCTGGGGTAGAAATGAAAGCCTCCTCAAATTCCTTGGAGTGGTCTTTTAGTCTGGAATTCTTCGCTTCAATTCCTCCAATGGAATCATCGAGAGCATCACCGGTTACGCGGTGAAATAGGGAGATTTGGGACGATCGCATTTTCCTAAAGTTAATCTATGTGCGATATTTTTCTTTCATATTTGTTACATCTCTCTTTTCAATGACCATATTTTTAGATTGGCTGTCAAAAACAATGCTCTGGAATACAAAGGATTCATCTTTGTCAAAAATGTCGGTCTCAACTATTTCTATTGTAGACGGACCAACTTTGTGCATGTGCTCAGTTTCAATTTCAAGTTGCATATGTTCACTTTCAATTTCGGGTTCATTCGCCTGCCCTACATTGTTTTTTCTCTTCTTTGTCAGTGGAATTTTGTGAGAAC
Source organism: Picea engelmannii (assembly GCA_009831015.1). NCBI lineage: Eukaryota > Viridiplantae > Streptophyta > Pinopsida > Pinales > Pinaceae > Picea > Picea engelmannii. Next base: position 296,557 of record ML785918.1, on the reverse strand, counting down.
TATCAATTTGTATGCAAGGAGGGTTCTTATCTCCTCCTCCGTTTGAAGATTTCTGGGTTGCTTTCTTACTGGGGTGGGCCGTTGAAGAGATGCTTCGTGATGTTGTGCTCTTGGGAGTGCTGGCGGGGGACTGGGCACTCTTCTCACCGAATAATTTTCCCTGTTGTCTGTACAATTCAGTTGCGCTTTGCAATGTCTCTACGTTGCAATCGCCAGAAGCAATATTGTTGTCGTCACTGTCTCTATATTTGGTCTGGCGTCTATGTATAAAAGAGATGCTAAAGCCAACTGCTAGTAAATGTTCTTGAAAAATCCCATTAGGGTCAAACCCTTTTATCCTTTCAACATATGTTATGTTCAAGTTCTTGAAATGGCCTATGAATTCGTCAATCTTGTTGACGTTTCTGCACACCAAGTCCCCGACTTTCTAGGACAGAGGAATGAACTGTTTTTTTTTCTTGTCATGGAAAAAATGCAACTAATGGTTGTATTGCCTTGCTATTTCTGCAACAAACATCGTGTCCGTGATGTGGCATGGAAGGAAAGAAAGATTTTCCTTGGAGCCAAAGACCATTAGTACACTGTGATTTTAATTTTGTTCAAGTGTGCCCTTCCTGTTCAAAAATTTGGTTGCCTGGCCAGACATCTGCGAAGCATCCTTCCCTAACAATAAATCTTTGAAAACTGAGACAAAGTCATTAAAATTTTTATAAAAACAATGGGAGGCCTTGTGCCTCCATAGGGCCTGGTACCAGAATGTTATTGGGTCGAATCCATAGTTTATTTTCTTGGAAAGAGACAGTTTTGGAAACGAACAACAATGCACTATTTCAAAAATCAAGTAGGATGACATATAAAATTTATTCGATTCTTTGAATCGTGACAAATGGGAACATATTTCAATGGAAATTAGCTTCCCCCAATCGAAAATGAATTGTTCCTTGACTGTGAAGTACAAAATATAAATAATTATATGGGAAATGCTTGCCGTGGATGCCTGTCTCGTTATTCTTGTAAACAACCAAGCAATTTCCCGGAATGGATTTCTAAAGGAACTTACCTTCAACTTTGTGATATCTCCAGGAATTGTTGTTGGGTCTTCGAGGAACTCGGCTAAGATGTCCAACCCGTTATCATGTTTTTCTAGGAACCGCTTGCAGTCTTGTCTTATGAAGGTCAATGTTGGATCCAACAATTTTAACATCTTGCGGAAGACCTGAGGTGAAAAAGAAACATGAGAATGGTCGCACAGTGGAATAATTCTTTGGCTTGGAATATGTTTTTCGACACACCAAGAGACCACCTCCTTACAGTCAAAAACCTCAGGGACGCAGCTTGCACAAGCAATTCCAGAGGTCCAAATCACTTCGTTCTGGGTGGAACGAGATGAATAGTAAAAGTATGCCCTGGACCACTCGAAGTTCTGGTCCTGATGTCCGAAGATATTTACTGTATCTCCACAAAATTGTTGTTGACCTGCTGCCATAAGTTTACAAAAATGTTTGTTTTCTCCAGATGATGAATGAAATGAAGAGTTGGAAGGGATAATATAATGCTGCGCAAATCTTGGTCCAATGCGTGTGAATGGGAGATCTCCTTGAGACTTTCTCTCATTAATGACAATTTCGACGACTGTTGCATGATGCGCTGTTAACATTAAAGACTAGTAATTGGACACATAGAAGTGTGAACATGGTGTATACGACAATGAGTGATTAAGCATTGTAGATTTCTTGAACGGGGCAATGCGACAACCCGTGTTTGAGATGAACAATCAGAAGGGACAATATAACTCTCCGCAGATCTTGGTTTAATGCGTAATAATGAGAGATCTCCTCGAGCGTTTCGCTCATTAATGACAATGTTGATGGTTCCTGCATGGTGAGCTGTTAGCATGAATGGTTTCTAATTTCATAGTAAGAAATAAGTATGGAGGTCGTGAAAAAGCAGTTATGGAGTGTCTGATTATGGAAAGTGGTCGGGCGGGCTTCAAAATAGGGTTATAAGGTGCAACTGTTCGAGGTGAGGGCACGAAAGTCAAATTATATGTCTCGAAATTTTTTGAGTGAAATATGCATAACACTGAAGAGGGTGTGATAGGACAGTCTAGAGGGCAATTTGTATATCGCGGAAGTCTGGGTAATGTTTGCAGGGCATAAAAAAATGGAGGTGAAAACGTGAGCCCGCCTATCCGAGAACCCGCAATCGAAAAAAGTGGCTTAATTATGGAATAGAGAAACGACTGGGGGACACGAAAAAATAGTTAAGGAGTGTCTAATTATGGAAAGCAGTCTGACGGGCTTCAAAATAGGGTTACAAGGTACAACTATTCGAGGTGAGGGTGCAAGGGTCAAATTGTATGTGTCAGAACTTTTTGAGTGCAATACGCGTAACACTGAAGAGGGTATGATAGGACAATCCAGAGGGAAATTTGTATATTGCAGAAGTTTGGGTAATGTTTGCAGGACACAGAACAATGGAGGTGCAAACGTGAGCCTGCCTATCCGGGAACCCACAATCGAAAAAATTGGCTTAAGTATGGAATAGAGAAACGACTGGGCATATTCGTTTTCGCTAATATATTGAAACTTGTAATATATATTACATAAAGAGAAATAAGAGAAGATAAATTAATTTAAATTCGATGAGTCGAGCTTTAATTAAATTTCACTGTCTCGTATACACTTTTGCTTTTTAATGGTGGTCAGTATGGATGTTGCATGATGAACTATTGGCAGTAAACCTTGGTCAGGCACAGTAAACAATGCCTAAGAATTGGAGATTTCGTGAACCCACAAACTCGAGGAATCGCGAAAGAGATTCCATGAAATGGGAAAGTATGGCAAGCCGTCAGACGGGCCTCCGAATTAGGGAAACAATGGTTCCCCAAGAGATGTGACTTCCTGAAGGTCAAATTGTATGTTTTGGGACTTGAATGCAAAATGTGTACCACGAAAGAGAGGATGGTCATTAATGACATGTTTAAGGTTCATGCACAACAAATTTCTAGCATTAAAGCTTATCAATTTCATTTCCAAAGAGCAGGAAGGTGGAGGGGACATGAAACGACAAGTAAGGAATGGCTAATCATCGAAAGTGGTTGGTGACGCTTCGAAATAGGGCTACAAGACACATCCAACATAGGTGAGGGCCCGAGGGTCAAATTGTATATCTCAGGCATGATTATGCTTTCATGTGCACAAACTGTATATCGCGGAACTTCGGGTACTGCTTGCTAGTGATGGAACATTGGAAAGACAATCTTGAGCCTGCCAGTCCGGGAACCTGCAATCGAAAAAATGTCGAAGTATGAAACATAGATACACAGTAAATGTACAATGTCATGGAAATACAACCAACTTGGGGCTAAGTATTGAAAGGAATGGTTGATGGCTGGGCTCATGACGGGGCATTCCAACGGACAAATTGTATATTGTGGAACTCCAGGCACTGTTTGCAAGTTGCAGAATATTCCAAACACAAATTGAGGCCGTAAATCCGGGAACCCACAATCGAAAAAGTGTCCAAATATGGAATAGGGAAATGCTGGCCCAGAGTTGTTTTTGCTAATATATTGAAATTTTAGCTGACAAGATCTTCTTTGCATGTTTCTTGACAAGTTGTGTAGGGATGGTTAGTCCTCGAGACTTTGGCTTATTAATGACGATCCTTACGGTTGTTTCATGATGGAATTTTAGTATTAAACCTTTGGTGTTGCATATTTGGAAAGAAGTACGAGGATGGACAGAATAGGAAACAATGACTAAGAATTAGAGATTTCGTGAACCTGTCAACACGAGGATCCAAAACAGGGTGACAAGTTCTCCCCAGAAGACGCGAGGCCCCAACGGTCAAATTGTATCGCTTGAAACATTTGAATGCATAATCTATAACATGAAAGAGGGGACGATTTCAGAATTCGATAGTCAATTTGTATATTGCAGAGGACCGGATGCCAACTGTTTCGTACCAGTGTGTTCAGTTGTCACTAGTAAGATCATAACTAATGTATATTAGTAAGGAAATGAAGTTAGTGGGGATGGAAGGAAGTAAAAAATACTTTGAAACATTTGTGAATCGTGGTAGAGTGAAGCTTGGGAGTTCGAGGAGTCCATGGTGGAATTTTAGATCACAGAAGTTTTGAGTGCAAGATGTATATCATGGAACAAGAAGCAACAGAGTTCAAAAGCGCCAACCCGATAACCGCGACCATAAAATTGGCTAAGTATGGAAAGGAACAACGGTCAATCGGATTCGTCATGTGAGGATATAGATGGAGATGAATATATGTCATCCTGCCAATGCTGGAACCCATGATCATAGAAAGGCGACTAAGTATATAACCAGAAAGCGATAATACATGGGAAGAAGAAAAGGGAAAAATGGCTAAGGAGTTCGCGGTGGAATTGTAGATCACAGAAATTTTGAGTGCAAGATGTATATCATGAAATAAGAAGCAACAGAGTTCGAAAGCGCCAACCTGAAATAGTGACTAAGATTGGATATTTCGTAAACCCGTCAACACGAGGATCCAAAATAGGGTGAAAAGGTCTCCCCGGAAGACATGAGGCCCTGACAGTCAAATTGTATCGCTCGAAATATTTGAATGCATAATCTATAACAAGGAAGAGGGGACGATGTCAGAATCCGGTTGTCAATTTGTATATTGTGGAGGGCTGGATGCTAACTGTTTCGTACCAGTGTGTTCAGTTGTCACTAGTAAGAGCATAACTAATGTATATTAGGAAGGACATGAAGTTAGTGGGGATGGAAGGCAACGACATATACTTTGAAACATTTGTGAACCATGGTAGAGTGAAGCTTGAGAGTTAGAGGAGTCCGCCGTGGAATTGTATATCATAGAAGTTTTGAGTGCAAGATGTATATCATGAAACAAGAAGCAACAGAGTTCGAAAGTGCCAACCCGACAACCGCGGCCATAAAATTGTCTAAGTATGGAAAGGAACAATAGTCGGTCAGACTCGTCATGTGAGAATATAGACGGAGATGAAGATATGTCAGCCCGCCAACGCTGGAACCCGCGATCATATAAAGGTAAATAAGTATATAACCAGAAAGCGATAATACACGGGAAGAAGAAAAAGGAAAAAGGGCTAAGGAGTCCAAGGTGGAATTGTAGATCACAAAATTTTTGAGTGCAAGATGTATATCATGGAACAAGAAGCAACATAGTTCGAAAGCCCCAATCCGAAATAATGACTAAGAATTGGAGATTTTGTGAACCTGTCAACACAAGGATCCAAAATAGGGTGAGAAGGTGTCCCCAGAAGACGTGAGGCCCCGACGGTCAAATTGTATCGCTCGGAACATTTGAATGCATAATCTGTAACATGGAATAGAGGACGATGTCAGAATCCGGTAGTCAATTTGTATGTTGCAGAGGGTCGGATGCCAACTGTTTCGTACCAGTGTGTTCAGTTGTCACTAGTAAGAGAATAACTAATGTATATTAGGAAGGATAGGAAGTTGGTGGGGATGGAAGGCATGGATAGATACTTTGAAACATTTGTGAACCGTGGTAGAGTGAAGCTTGTGAGTTCAAGGAGTTTGCGGTGGAATTGTAGATCACAAAATTTTTGAGTGCAAGATGTATATCACAGAACAAGAAGCAACAGAGTTCGAAAGTGCCAACCCGACAATCATGACCATAAAATTGGCTAAGTATGGAAAGGAACAACTGTCGGTCGGATTCGTCATGTGAGGATATCGATGGAGGTGAAAATATGTCAGCCCACTAATGCTGGAACCCATGATCATAGAAAGGCGACTAAGTATATAAACAGAAAGTGATAATACACAGTAAGAAGAAAAGGGAAAAAGGGATAAGGAGTCTGCGGTGGAATTGTAGATGACGAAAATTTTGAGTGCAATATGTATATCACAGAACAAGAAGCAACAGAGTTCAAAAGCGCCAACCCAGCAACCGCGGGCATAAAATTGGCTAAGTATGGAAAGGAACAATGGTTGGTCGGATTCATCATGTGAGGATATAGATGGAGATGAAGATATGTCAGCCCGCCAACGCTGGAACCCGCAATCATAGAAAGACAACTAAGTATATAACTAGAAAGTGGTAATATAGGGGAAGAAGACTAGGGAAAAAGGGCTAAGTATATCACAAAAGGACATCTACTGTTCGTTTATTAGTGCCAATCCTTTCGAACCCTTGGTGAGTTCTCACTAGTAAAATCATAAATTGCAGATCACAAAAGTTCTTTGGGTGCAAGATGTATATGACGGAACATGGGACATAAGTATTGGATACTGCAAACCTAAGACTCGGTGATAAGATAATTGGATAAGTATTGAAAGGGACCGCAGTTGGTCGGGCTCATGGTGTGAAGATATAGATAAAGAGTTTCCAATTTGCGAATCCATGAGGTCGTGATCATATAGATGTGACTAAATATAGAACCACAAAGGGATAATAGAGGGGGGGGGGGAAAGAGGAAAAATTAAGAGTTTTTATACATTCCTGCGGACAAGTTGTACATTGCGGAACTCCGGGCATTGTTTGTAACTCGCGGAAGATTCAAAACACAATTTTGAGGCCGTCAATCCGGGAACCCACAATCAAAAAAGTGTCCAAGTATGGAACAGGGAAACACTAGCTGAGACTTGTTTTCACTAATATATTGAAATTTGTAATAGCTTTGCCATTACCTGGCAAGATATTCTTTGCATGTTTCTGGACAAGTTCTGTAGGGATGGTTGGTTCTCGAGATTTTTGCTTCTTAATGACGATCTTTACGGTTGTTGCATGATGCCATTTTAGTATTAAACCTTTGGTGTTACATATCTGGAAAGAAGTACGAGGATGGGAAAAACAAGAAATAATGACTAGGAGTTGGAGATTTCGTGAACCCGCCAACACGAGTATGCAGAATAGTGTGACAAGGTTTCCCCATAAGACATGAGGCCTTGATGGCCAAATTGCATAGCTCAGAACATTTTAATTCATAATGTGTAACACAGAAGAGGGGACAATGTTGGAGTCCGATAGTCAATTTGTATATGGAAAAGAACCGTGTGCCAATTCTTTCATACCAGTGTGCTCAATTGTCACTAGTAAGAGCATAGTTAATGTATATTAAGAAGGACGCAAAGATAGTGGGGATGGAAGGCAACGAAAGATACTTTGAGTGAAGTTAATGTATACAAGGAGCCCGCAGTGGAATTGTAGATCACAGAAGTCTTGAGTGCAAGATGTATATCACAGAACAATAAGCAGCCGAGTTCGTAAGTGCCAGCCCGACAACCACGACCATAAAATTGGCTAAGTATGGAAAGGAACAACGGTTGGTTGGATTCGTCATGTGAGGATATGGATGGAGATGAAGATATGTCAACCCGCCAACCTTGGAATCGAATATCATAGAAAGGTGACTAAGTATATAACTAGAAAGCGATAATGGACAGGAATAAGAAAAGGTGAGTTTGTATGTGCCAACCCGACAACCACGACCATAAAATTGACTAAGTATGGAATGGAGCAACGGTCGGTCGGATTCTTCATGTGAGGATATAGATGGAGATGAAGATAGCTCAACCCATCAACCCTGCACCACATGATCATAGAAAGACGACTAATTATATAACTAGAAAGCGATAATGGACAGGAAGAAGAAAAGGGGAAAAGGGCTAAGTATCTGACAATAGAAAATCCATTCTTCGTTTATTAATGCCAATGTTTTCGAACCTCTGTTGGGTTCTCGCTAGTAAAAGCATAAATTGCAGATCACAGAAGTTCTTTGGCTACAAGATGTATATGACGGAACATGGGACATAGGTGTTGGATACTGTGAACCCGAGACCTGGTGACCAGATAATTGGCTAAAGTATTGGCCAAGAGAAAGTTTTGATATATATATATTAATAGATTATTTCAGTTTCAAAAGTAAATCATCTCCAAATTTGCAAGATGCTGTTCGGTTCGCAAATTTTTTTGAAACCATGAAAATTTTGAGTGCAAGATGTATATAACGCAACAAGAAGCAACAGAGTTCGAAAGCGCCAACCCAACAACCGCGACCATAAAATTGGCTAAGTATGGAAATGAACAACAATCAGTTGGATTCGTCATGTGAGGATATAGATGGAGATGAAGATATGTCAGTCCGCCAACCCTGGAACCCGCGATCATAGAAAGGAGACTAAGTATATAACCAGAAAGCGATAATATATGGGAAGAATAAAAGGCGAAAAGGGATAAGTATCACACAAAATAAAATCTACTCTTCCTTTATTAATGGCAATCTTTTTGAACCCCTCGTGCGTTTTCACTAGTTAAAGCATAAATTGTAGATCACAAAATTTCTTTGGCTGCAAGATGTATATGATATAATAGGGGACATAGGTGTTGGATACCGCAAACCCAGGACCCGGTGGCCAGATAATTGGCTAAGCTTTGGCCAGTAGGAAGTTTTTATATTTATTCCAATAGTACTCATATTAGTATATATGCACGGATATTATCAAATAGAAGAAGCTGCAATATATGCAAGATATTGAACAGGAACATGGCGTCAACACTTGAGTTGCCTTGTTGTAATAGTCATTAATTCATTCTATTTACCGGACCCGAAGAATGAAAGAAGTACGGGTCCTCCAATTTATTTCTTTAAGTATAAGGCCGACGCCACATAAGTATGGCCTATGACAAATTATTCTTCCATGTAAAATTAAGAAACCAACATAGTAGCCTTTATTTAAATTGAAGTACTGGGAAACAAAAAGAAAAGCTTGTCATCCATGTTCAACGACACACAAAAAAAAAAGGTACAAAATAAAATGAAAAGCAATACCAAAGATTTAAAAACACCATAAAAAATAAAAACACAAATATTCTATATTCAAATAAGATGGGTTACAAAATACAATTGAGATTATTTTCCACAATGATTGCAATTTTGCCTGTCGTCGACCAATAAACAATATGTACAATAATGAAGCTTGTTGACAGTCTTCTTGAAGATCAAATCCTTGATTCATAAAAAACAACGAGTTGAATATCAATTTCGGGTCTTGGACTTAATTGGTGATGCCAACTAGATCTATCCCAATTTTTTGAATAGTTTGTCTCTTATAGATATGGCATGCTTGCATTGGTTGGTTATTCAACATTCCATTCTTTGTTAAGTATTAATTTCCCTCTGCTGTCAAAAACTTGGGGCTTAAGGTGCCTTCCTTGTAATGTTCCTAACCATTGACATCTGAGACAACTTAGAAATGTGATTCAGGCCCAATTCAAAGTCAAGGGAGTCGTTTTATGTGACATCAGTTATGGGGGAAACAATCCTGTTAGGCAACAAAAGCCGAGACAGAAAAAAAATTCAAGTATGTTGTGACTGTTATTCTCCCTGTATTCGATCATCTGTTTGGTTGAAAATCCTGCCTGAATATTTGTATGTTGAACTTCTTTGTTTTATTACAGTAAATTGGAAGGAACATCCAAGCCAACTGCAAAATGTTCTTCTGTTGAAGTACATGACTTCTTCAGGAAACACAGGTCTAGAAAGTGTATCAAATGCTGTAGATCGCATCGAAATGTATCTTTCTTTGTAGGGGTGGCAAACATGGCAGCCCATATAAAGGTATGAAATGTTCTAAGGTGACGCCAAATATAACTCCATGCTCGAATACACTTAGTAGGAAATTATAAAATTGGATACCAGCCAACATGAGAAAATGTATGGGCGTTTGAATAAATATTATGAAATTACAGAACGTTTTATGCCAAAGTTGTAACAGAATTGACAAACAACCACTTTCTATGTCAAATAATGTTGAGCGACCTCTGGATGTAGAAAGAGACTCGACATACAATCACCTTCAGGCATCCACATAGGCGATGAACCTAGGCTCCAGATAGCTTCAACCTCATACATTGACATTGGTGGTGGAAATGGGAACAATGCTACTGACTGCATTGCGACAATGCGGTGAACAAGCATGGCTGTCATTGTCAAAGTACTTAAACTACAGGATTTTCAGACTTGCAAAGAATATTGACTTTAGTGTTGTTTTCTCATGAAATATACAATGTTGGTTTGAGTCCATAAATATTTGGACGTTGGGTGTCCTGTGCCATAATGACCTTGACATTAGGCACATGGAAGACATCTATTATCTGACATTGTAGTGTTAATGCAATTGCCATAGTGGACGATGACTCAATTGCATTGGCACAAACAATAGTAATTTTGTGATTACTTAACATCCTTGAAGGACGTGAACCCCAAACAACGCCTAAATTTTTTTGAACGAGCGTATGTTCAAAAACATACATTGCTCTCTCTCTCTCTCTCTCTCTCTCTCTCTCTCTCTATATATATATATATATATATATATATATATATATATATA